>RQOL01000429.1:0-106925 GCA_013076295.1 Sanderia malayensis | reverse complement strand
GTGCAATCGTGTGAAAGAATGTTTATAATCACTAAAAAACAGTAATTGCATGTGTACTTTATTTAGTTTCAACTGTAATAACCTGAATACATGTGCAAATAGTGTGACAATGTTAATATCACTGAAAACAAGCCAATGCATGTCTCTTTGACTTAGTTTCAACTACAATAACGGGGTTTCATGTACAAAGAATGTGTGACGAAGGTAATCAAACTAAAACAAGTAATTGCTTGTGCATTTTACTTAGTTTCAGCTGTAATAACATGAATTCATGCGCAAATCAGTGTCAGCGAATGTCAATATCTCTGAAAACAAGCATATGCTTGTGTTAATAGTTTCAGCTGTAATAACGTGAAATCATGGCAATTAGTGTCAACCAATGTTAATATCACTGAAAACAAGCATATGCATGTGTATTTCACTTAGTTTCAACTTTAATAACGCGGATTCAAGTGCAATTAGTGTGAACGAATGTGAATGTCACTGAAAACAAACAAATGCATGTGTATTTCACTTAGTTTCAACTGTAATAACGTGGTTTCATGTACAAAGAGTATGAAAGAATGTTAATATCGCTGAAAGCAAGTAATTGCTGGTGCATTTTACTTAGTTTCAGCTGTAATAACGTGAATTCATGTGCAATTAGTGCGAACGAATGTTAATGTCAATGAAAAGAAACAATTGCATGTGTATTTTACTTAGATTCGGCTGTAAAAACGTGAATTCAAATGCAATTAGTGTGAACGAATGTTAATATCACTGAAAACAAGTAATTGCATGTGTATTTGCTTAGTTTCGACTGTAAAAACATGAATTCATAAGCAATTAGTGCGAACGAATGTTAATATCACTGAAAATAAACAAATGCATGTGTTTCTCACCTCGTTTCAACCGTCATAACGTCAATTCATCTGCAATTAGTGTGAACCAATGTTAATATCACTGAAAACAAGCTAATCCATGTGTATTCCACTTAGTTTCAACTGTAATAATGTAGATTCATGTGCAATTAGTGTGAACGAAAATTGATATCACTGAAAACAACAAGATACATTTTTTTTCTTTCAACCGCAATAACGTGGATTCATGTGCAACTAGCGTGAACGAATGTTAATATCACTGAAAACAAGTAATTGCATGTGTATTTTAATTAGTTTGCACTGTAATAACGTGAAGTCATGTGCAATTAGTAGGAACGAATGTTGATATCATTGAAAACAAGCAAAGGCATGTGTATTTGATTTAGTTTCAACTGTAATAGCTTTGCTTCGTGTGCAATTAGCATGAACGAATGTTAATATCATTGAAAACAAGTAATTGCATGTTGTACTTTCTTAGCTTCGACTGTAAAAACGTGAATTCATATGCAATTAGTGTGAACGAATATTATAATCACTGAAAACAAGTAATTGCATGTGTATTTTATTTAGTTTCAGCTTTAATAACGTGAATTCATGTGCAATTATAGTGAACGAATGTTAATATCACTGAAAACAGGCAAATGCATGTGTATTGACTTAGTTTCAACTACAATAACTTGGATTCACGTGGAATTAGTGTGAACGAAGGTAATCTCACTGAAAAATAGCAATCAATGTTTATTTCACTTAGTTTTCAACTGTAATAACGTGGATTTATGTGCAATTAGTGTAGACGAATGTTAATATCACTGAAAACAAGCATATGCTTGTGTATTTCACTTAGATTAAGCTGTAATAACGTGAATTCATGGGCAATTAGTGTCAACAAATGTTAATATCACTGAAAACAATCATATGCATGTGTATTTCACTTAATTTCAACTTTAATAATGTGGATTCAAGTGCAATTAGTGTGAACGAAACTTAACGTCACTGAAGACAATTAAATGCATGTGTACTTTCTTAGTTTGGACTGTAAAAACGTGAATTCCTATGCAATTAGTGTTAATGTTAAATGTTAATATCACTAAAAACAAACATATGCATGTTTATTTAATATCACAACAAACAGATGCATGTGTATTTTTCTTAGTTTCAACCGTAATAACGTCAATTCATGTGTAATTAGTGTGAAAGAATGTTATAATAACTGAAAACAAGTAATTGCATGTGGATTTTATTTAGTTTCAGCTGTAATAACGTGAATTCGTGTGCAATTAGTGTCAACCAATGTTAATATCACTAAAAACAAGCATATGCAAGTGTATTTTACTTAGTTTCAACTTTAATAACGTGGTTTCATGTACAAAGAGTGTGAAAGAATGTTAATATCGCTGAAAGCAAGTAATTGCTTGTGTATTTTACTTAGTTTCAGCTGTAATCACTTGAATTCATGTGGAATTAGTGCGAACGAATGTTAATGTCACTGAAAACAAACAATTGCATGTGTACTTTACTTAGTTTCGGCTGTAATAACGTTAATTCATGTGCAAATAGTGTGTACGAATGTTAATATCACTGAAAACAAGCTAATCCATGTGTATTCCACTTAGTTTCAACTGTAATAATGTAGATTCATGTGCAATTAGTGTAAACGAAAATTGATATCACTGAAACAACAAAATACATTTTTCTTTTTTGTTTCAACTGCAATAACGTGGATTCATGTGCAACTTGCGGGAACGAATGTTATAATCACTGAAAACAAGTAATTGCATGTGTATTTTAATTAGTTTGCACTGTAATAACGTGAAGTCATTTGCAATTAGTAGGAACGAATGTTGATATCATTGAAAACAAGCAAAGGCATGTGTATTTGATTTAGTTTCAACTGTAATAGCGTTGCTTCGTGTGCAATTAGCATGACGAATGTTAATATCACTGAAAACAAGTAATTGCATGTGTATTTTATTTAGTTTCAGCTGGGATAACGTGAATTAATGTGCAATTAGTGTTAACGAATGTTAATATCACTGAAAACAGGCAAATGCATGTGTATTTGACTTAGTTTCAACTCTAATAACGTGGATTCAAGTGCAATTAGAGTGAACTAATGTTAATGTCACTGAAAACAAACGAATGCATGTGTATTTCACTTAGTTTCAACTGTAAAAACGTGAATTCATGTGCAAATTGTGCGAACGAATTTTATAACACTTAAAGGAAACTAATCCATGTGTATTTCAATTAGTTTCAACTGTAAAAGCGTAGATTAATGTGCAATTAGTGTGAAAGAAATGTTATAATCACTGAAATCAAGTAATTGCATGTGTATTTCACTTAGTTTCCGCTGTATAACGTGAATTCATGGGCAATTAGTGCCAACTAATGTTAATATCACTGAAAATAAACAAATGCATGTGTTTTTCACCTAGTTTCAACCGTCATAACGTCAATTCATCTGCAATTAGTGTGAACCAATGTTAATATCACTGAAAACAAGCTAATCCATGTGTATTCCACTTAGTTTCAACTGTAATAATGTAGATTCATGTGCAATTAGTGTAAACGAAAATTGATATCACTGAAAAAAACAAAATACATTTTTTTTAGTTTCACCTGCAATAATGTGGATTCATGTGCAACTAGCGTGAACGAATGTTAATATCACTGAAAACAAGTAATTGCATGTGTACTTTCTTAGTTTCGACTGTAAAAACGTGAATTCATATGCAATTAGTGTGAAAGAATGTTATAAGTCACTGAAAACAAGTAATTGCATGTGTATTTTATTTAGTTTCAGCTGTAATAACGTGAATTCATGTGCAATTAGTGTGCAGCAATGTTAATATCACTGAAAAGAAGCAAATGCATGTGTATTTCACTTAGTTTCCGCTGTAATAACGTGATTTCATGGGCAATTAGTGTCAACCAATGTTAATATCACTAAAAACAAGCATATGCAAGTGTATTTTACTTAGTTTCAATTTAATAACGTGGTTTCATGTACAAAGAGTGTGAAAGAATGTTAATATCGCTGAAAGCAAGTAATTGCTTGTGTATTTTACTTAGTTTCAGCTGTAATCACGTGAATTCATGTGGAATTAGTGCGAAAGAATGTTAATGTCACTGAAAACAAACAATTGCATGTGTATTTTACTTAGTTTCGGCTGTAAAAACGCGAATTCAAATGCAATTAGTGTGAACGAATGTTAATATCACTGAAAACAAGTAATTGCATGTGTATTTGCTTAGTTTCCACTGTAAAAACATGAATTCATATGCAATTAGTGCGAACGAATGTTAATATCACTGAAAATAAACAAATGCATGTGTTTTTCACCTAGTTTCAACCGTCATAACGTCAATTCATCGGCAATTAGTGTGAACCAATGTTAATATCACTGAGAACAAGCTAATATATGTGTATTCCACTTCGTTTCAACTGTAATAATGTAGATTCATGTGCAATTAGTGTAAGCGAAAATTGATATCACTGAAAACAACAAAATACATTTTTTTTTAGTTTCACCTGCAATAACGTGGATTCATGTGCAACTAGCGTGAACGAATGTTAATATCACTGAAAACAAGTAATTGCATGTGTATTTTCATTAGTTTGCACTGTAATAAGCGTGAAGTCATGTGCAATTAGTAGGAACGAATGTTGATATCATTGAAAACAGCAAAGGCATGTGTATTTGATTTAGTTTCAAACTGTAATAGCTTTGCTTCGTGTGCAATTAGCATGAACAAATGTTAATATCATTGAAAACAAGTATTGCATGTGTACTTTCTTAGCTTCGACTGTAAAAACGTGAATTCAAATGCAATTTGCGTGAAAGAATGTTATAATCATTGAAAACAAGTAATTGCATCTGTATTTTATTTAGTTTCAGCTTTAATAACGTGAATTCATGTGCAATTAGAGTGAACGAATGTTAATATCACTAAAAAAGGCAAATGCATGTGTATTTGACTTAGTTTCAACTACAATACGTGGATTCATGTGGAATTAGTGTGAACGAAGGTAATCTCACTGAAAAAAAGCAATTCCATGTGTATTTCACTTAGTTTCAACTGTAATAACGTGGATTTATGTGCAATTAGTGTAGACGAATGTTAATATCAATGAAAACAAGCTCATGCTTGTGTATTTCACTTAGTTTCAGCTGTAATAACGTGAATTCATGGGCAATTAGTGTCAACCAATGTTAATATAACTGAAAACAAGCATATGCGTATGTATTTCACTTAGTTTCAACTTTAATAACGTGGATTCAAGTGCAATTAGTCTGAACAAATGTTAACCTCACTGAAGACAAACGAATGCATGTGTATGTTGTTTAGTTTCAGCTGTAATAATGTGAGTTCATGTGCAATTAGTGTGAACGAATGTTTAAATCACTCAAAACAACAAATTCCATGTGTAGTTTACTTAGTTTCAGCCATAATATTGGGATTTCATGTGCAAGTAGTGTGAACGTAAATTTATCTCACTGAAAACAAGAAAATGCATGTGTAGTTTCTTAGTTTCCACTGTAAAAACGTGAATTCATATGCAATTAGTGTTAATGTTAAATGTTAATATCACAAAAACAAGCATATGCATGTGAATTTAATATCACAACAAACAAATGCATGTGTATTTTTCTTAGTTTCAACTGCAATAACGTGAACTCATGTGCAAAAGAGTGTGAACGAATATTAATATCAATGAAAACAAGCTCATTTTTGTGTATTTCACGTAGTTTCCGCTGTAATAACGTGAATTCATGGGCAATTAGTGTCAACCAATGTTAATATCACTAAAAACAAGCATATGCAAGTGTATTTCACTTAGTTTCAACTTTAATAACGTGGATTCAAGTGCAATTAGTGTGAACGAGTGTTAATGTCACTGAAAAAATAAATGCATGTGTCTTTCACTTAGTTTCAACCGTAATTACGTCAATTCATGTGCAATTAGTGTGAACGAATGTTAATATCACTGAAAACAAGCTAATCCATGTGTATTCCACTTAGTTTCAACTGTAATAACGTGAATTTGTGTGCAAATAGGGTAGACGAATGTTAATATCACTGAAAACAAGCATATGCTTGTGTATTTCACTTAGATTCAGCTGTAATAACCTGAATTCATGGGCAAGTTGTGTGAACCAATGTTAATATCACTGAAAACAAGCATATGCATGTGTATTTCACTTAGTTTCAACTGTAATAACGTGGATTCATATGTAATTAGAGTGATCGAATGTTAATGTCACTGAAAACAAACAAATGCAGGTGTGTTTCACTAGTTTCAACTGTAATAACGTGGTTTCATGTACAAAGAGTATGAAAGAATGTTAATATCGCTGAAAGCAAGTAATTGCTGGTGCATTTTACTTAGTTTCAGCTGTAATAACGTGAATTCATGTGCAATTAGTGCGAACGAATGTTAATGTCAATGAAAAGAAACAATTGCATGTGTATTTTACTTAGATTCGGCTGTAAAAACGTGAATTCAAATGCAATTAGTGTGAACGAATGTTAATATCACTGAAACAAGTAATTGCATGTGTATTTGCTTAGTTTCGACTGTAAAAACATGAATTCATAAGCAATTAGTGCGAACGAATGTTAATATCACTGAAAATAAACAAATGCATGTGTTCTCACTCGTTTCAAGTCATAACGTCAATTCATCTGCAATTAGTGTGAACCAATGTTAATATCACTGAAAACAAGCTAATTCATGTGTATTCCACTTAGTTTCAACTGTAATAATGTAGATTCATGTGCAATTAGTGTGAACGAAAATGATATCACTGAAACAACAAGATACATTTTTTCTTTCAACCGCAATAACGTGGATCATGTGCAACTAGCGTGAACGAATGTTAATATCACTGAAAACAAGTAATTGCATGTGTATTTTAATTAGTTTGCACTGTAATAACGTGAAGTCATGTGCAATTAGTAGGAACGAATGTTATATCATTGAAAACAAGCAAAGGCATGTGTATTTGATTTAGTTTCAACTGTATAGCTTTGCTTCGTGTGCAATTAGCATGAACGATGTTATATCATTGAAAACAAGTAATTGCATGTGTACTTTCTTAGCTTCGACTGTAAAACGTGAATTCATATGCAATTAGTGTGAACGAATGTTATAATCACTGAAAAAAGTAATTGCATGTGTATTTTATTTAGTTTCAGCTTTAATAACGTGAATTCATGTGCAATTATAGTGAACGAATGTTAATATCACTGGAAACAAGCAAATGCATGTGTATCTGACTTAGTTTCAACTACAATAACTTGGATTCACGTGGAATTAGTGTGAACGAAGGTAATCTCACTGAAAAATAGCAAATCCATGTTTATTTCACTTAGTTTCAACAGTAATAACGTGGATTTATGTGCAATTAGTGTAGACGAATGTTAATATCACTAAAAACAAGCATATGCTTGTGTATTTCACTTAGATTAAGCTGTAATAACGTGAATTCATGGGCAATTAGTGTCAACAAATATTAATATCACTGAAAACAATCATATGCATGTGTATTTCACTTAGTTTCAACTTTAATAATGTGGATTCAAGTGCAATTAGTGTGAACGAAACTTAACGTCACTGAAGACAATTAAATGCATGTGTACTTTCTTAGTTTGGACTGTAAAAACGTGAATTCCTATGCAATTAGTGTTAATGTTAAATGTTAATATCACTAAAAACAAGCATATGCATGTTTATTTAATATCACAACAAACAGATGCATGTGTATTTTTCTTAGTTTCAACCGTAATAACGTCAATTCATGTGTAATTAGTGTGAAAGAATGTTATAATAACTGAAAACAAGTAATTGCATGTGGATTTTTTTTAGTTTCAGCTGTAATAACGTGAATTCGTGTGCAATTAGTGTCAACCAATGATAATATCACTAAAAACAAACATATGCAAGTGTATTTTACTTAGTTTCAACTTTAATAACGTGGTTTCATGTACAAAGAGTGGGAAAGAATGTTAATATCGCTGAAAGCAAGTAATTGCTTGTGTATTTTACTTAGTTTCAGCTGTAATCACGTGAATTCATGTGGAATTTGTGCGAACGAATGTTAATGTCACTGAAAACAAACAATTGCATGTGTACTTTACTTAGTTTCGGCTGTAATAACGTTAATTCATGTGCAAATAGTGTGTACGAATGTTAACATCACTGAAAACAAGCTAATCCATGTGTATTCCACTTAGTTTCAACTGTAATAATGTAGATTCATGTGCAATTAGTGTAAACGAAAATTGATATCACTGAAAACAACAAAATACATTTTTCTTTTTTGTTTCAACTGCAATAACGTGGATTCATGTGCAACTAGCGGGAACGAATGTTAATATCACTGAAAACAAGTAATTGCATGTGTATTTTAATTAGTTTGCACTGTAATAACGTGAAGTCATTTGCAATTAGTAGGAACGAATTTTGATATCATTGAAAACAAGCAAAGGCATGTGTATTTGATTTAGTTTCAACTGTAATAGCGTTGCTTCGTGTGCAATTAGCATGAACGAATGTTAATATCACTGAAAACAAGTAATTGCATGTGTATTTTATTTAGTTTCAGCTGGGATAACGTGAATTAATGTGCAATTAGTGTTAACGAATGTTAATATCACTGAAAACAGGCAAATGCATGTGTATTTGACTTAGTTTCAACTGTAATAACGTGGATTCAAGTGCAATTAGAGTGAACTAATGTTAATGTCACTGAAAACAAACGAATGCATGTGTATTTCACTTAGTTTCAACTGTAAAAATGTGAATTCATGTGCAAATTGTGCGAACGAATTTTAATACACTTAAAGGAAACTAATCCATGTGTATTTCAATTAGTTTCAACTGTAAAAGCGTAGATTAATGTGCAATTAGTGTGAAAGAATGTTATAATCACTGAAATCAAGTAATTGCATGTGTATTTCACTTAGTTTCCGCTGTAATAACGTGAATTCATGGGCAATTAGTGCCAACGAATGTTAATATCACTGAAAATAAACAAATGCATGTGTTTTTCACCTAGTTTCAACCGTCATAACGTCAATTCATCTGCAATTAGTGTGAACCAATGTTAATATCACTGAAAACAAGCTAATCCATGTGTATTCCACTTAGTTTCAACTGTAATAATGTAGATTCATGTGCAATTAATGTAAACGAAAATTGATATCACTGAAAAAAACAAAATACATTTTTTTTTATTTCACCTGCAATAATGTGGATTCATGTGCAACTAGCGTGAACGAATGTTAATATCACTGAAAACAAGTAATTGCATGTGTATTTTAATTAGTTTGCACTGTAATAGCGTGAAGTCATGTGCAATTAGTAGGAACGAATGTTGATATCATTGAAATCAAGCAAAGGCATGTGTATTTGATTTAGTTTCAACTGTAATAGCGTTGCTTCGTGTGCAATTAGCGTGAACGAATGTTAATATCACTGAAAACAAGTAATTGCATGTGTACTTTCTTAGTTTCGACTGTAAAAGCGTGAATTCATATGCAATTAGTGTGAAAGAATGTTATAATCACTGAAAACAAGTAATTGCATGTGTATTTTATTTAGTTTCAGCTGTAATAACGTGAATTCATGTAAATTAGTGTGAACGAATGTTAATATCACTGAAAACAGGCAAATGCATGTGTATTTGACTTAGTTTCAACTACAATAACGTGGATTCATGTTGAATTAGTGTGAACGAAGGTAATCTCACTGAAAAAAAGCAAATCCATGTGTATTTCATATAGTTTCAACGATAATAACGTGGATTTATGTGCAATTAGTGTAGACGAATGTTAATATCACTGAAAACAAGCATATGCTTTTGTATTTCACTTAGATTCAGCTGTAATAACGTGAATTCATGCGCAATTAGTGTTAACGAATGTTAAAATCACTCAAAACAAGAAAATGCATGTGTACTTTCTTAGTTTCGACTGTAAAAACGTGAGTTCCTATGCAATTAGTGTTAATGTTAAATGTTAATATCACTAAAAACAAGCATATGCTTGTGTATTTAATATCACAACAAACAAATGCATGTGTATTTTTCTTAGTTTCAACTGCAATAACGTTTATTCATATGCAACCCAATGTGAACGAATCTTAATATCACTGAAAATAAACAAATGCATGTGTTTTTCACCTCGTTTCAACCGTCATAACGTCAATTCATCTGCAGTTAGTGTGAACCAATGTTAATATCACTGAAAACAAGCTAATCCATGTGTATTCCACTTAGTTTCAACTGTAATAATGTAGATTCATGTGCAATTAGTGTGAACGAAAATTGATATCACTGAAAACAACAAGATACATTTTTTTTTCTTTCAACCGCAATAACGTGGATTCATGTGCAACTAGCGTGAACGAATGTTAATATCACTGAAAACAAGTAATTGCATGTGTATTTTAATTAGTTTGCACTGTAATAACGTGAAGTCATGTGCAATTAGTAGGAACGAATGTTGATATCATTGAAAACAAGCAAAGGCTTGTGTATTTGATTTAGTTTCAACTGTAATAGCTTTGCTTCGTGTGCAATTGGCATGAACGAATGTTAATATCATTGAAAACAAGTAATTGCATGTGTACCTTCTTAGCTTCGACTGTAAAAACGTGAATTCATATGCAATTAGTGTGAAAGAATGTTATAATCACTGAAAACAAGTAATTGCATGTGTATTTTATTTAGTTTCAGCTTTAATAACGTGAATTCATGTGCAATTTTAGTGAACGAATGTTAATATCACTGAAAACAGGCAAATGTATGTGTATCTGACTTAGTTTCAACTACAATAACGTGGATTCATGTGGAATTAGTGTGAACGAAGGTAATCTCACTGAAAAATAGCAAATCCATGTGTATTTCACTTAGTTTCAACTGTAATAACGTGGATTTATGTGCAATTAGTGTAGACGAATGTTAATATCACTGAAAACAAGCATATGCTTGTGTATTTCACTTAGATTCAGCTGTAATAATGTGAATTCATGGGCAATTAAGGTCAACCAATGTTAATATCACTGAAAACAATCATATGCATGTGTATTTCACTTTGTTTCAACTTTAATAATGTGGATTCAAGTGCAATTAGTGTGAACGAAACTTAACGTCACTGAAGACAATTAAATGCATGTGTACTTTCTTAGATTCGACTGTAAAAACGTGAATTCCTATGCAATTAGTGTTAATGTTAAATGTTAATATCGCTAAAAACAAGCATATGCATGTTTATTTAATATCACAACAAACAAATGCATGTGTATTTTTCTTAGTTTCAACCGTAATAACGTCAATTCATGTGTAATTAGTGTGAACGAATGCTAATATCACTGAAAACAAGTTAATCCATGTGCATTTCACTTAGTTTCAACTGTCATAACGCAGATTAATGTGCAATCGTGTGAAAGATTGTTATAATCACTGAAAACATATAATTGCGTGTGTATTTTATTTAGCTTCAACTGTAATAACCTGAATTCATTTGCAATTAGTGTGACCGAATGTTAATATCACTGAAAACAAGCATATGCATGTGTATTTCACTTAGTTTCAACTTTAATAACGCGGATTCAAGTGCAATGAGGTGAACGAATGTGAATGTCACTGAAAACAAACAAATGCATGTGTATTTCACTTAGTTTCAACTGTAATAACGTAAATTCATGTGCAAAGCAGTGTGAACGAATCTTAATATCACTGAAAACAAGCAACTGCACGTGTATTTCACGTAGTTCCAACCGTGATAACGTCAATTCATCTGCA
This sequence comes from Sanderia malayensis, assembly GCA_013076295.1. Lineage (NCBI taxonomy): Eukaryota > Metazoa > Cnidaria > Scyphozoa > Semaeostomeae > Pelagiidae > Sanderia > Sanderia malayensis. Next base: position 95,254 of record RQOL01000429.1, on the reverse strand, counting down.
ATTAGTGTGAATCAATGTTAATATCACTGACAAGAAGCTAATCCATGTGTATTCCACTTAGGTTCAACTGTAGTAATGTAGATTCATGTGCAATTAGTGTGAACGAAAATTTATATCACCGAAAACAAGAAAATACATTTTTCTTTTTAGTTTCAACTGCAATAACGTGAATTCATGGGCAATTAGTGTCAACCAATGTTAATATCTCTGAAAACAAGCATATGCATGTGTATTTCACTTACTTTCAACTGTAATAACGTGGATTCAAGTGCAATTAGAGTGAACGAATGTTAATGTCACTGAAAACAAACGAGTGCATGTGTATTTCACTTAGTTTCAACTGTAATAACGTGAATTCATGTGCAAATTGTGTGAACGAATGTTAATAACACTGAAAGCAAGCTAATCCTTGTGTATTTCAATTAGTTTCAACTATAAAAGCGTAGATTAATGTGCAATTAGTGTGAAAGAATGTTATAATAACTGAAAACAAGTAATTGCATGTGGATTTTATTTTGTTTCAGCTGTAATAACGTGAATTCGTGTGCAATTAGTGTGCAGCAATGTTAATATCACTGAAAACAAGCAAATGCATGTGAATTTCACTTAGTTTCTGCTGTAATAACGTGAATTCATGGGCAATTAGTGTCAACCAATGTTAATATCACTAAAAACAAGCATATGCAAGTGTATTTTACTTAGTTTCAACTTTAATAACGTGGTTTCATGTACAAATATCTACTGGATATCTTTCATCACTGAAAACAACAAAATACATTTTTTTTTTAGTTTCAACTGCAATAACGTGGATTCATGTGCAACTAGCGAGAACGAATGTTAAAATCACTGAAAACAAGCAATTGCATGTGTATTTTATTTAGTTTGCACTGTAATAGCGTGAAGTCATGTGCAATTAGTAGGAACGAATGTTGATATCATTGAAAACAAGCAAAGGCATGTGTATTTGATTTAGTTTCAACTGTAATAGCGTTGCTTCGTGTGCAATTAGCGTGAACGAATGTTAATATCACTGAAAACAAGTAATTGCATGTGTACTTTCTTAGTTTCGACTGTAAAAGCGTGAATTCATATGCAATTAGTGTGAAAGAATGTTATAATCACTGAAAACAAGTAATTGCATGTGTATTTTATTTAGTTTCAGCTGTAATAACGTGAATTCATGTGCAATTAGTGTGAACGAATGTTAATATAACTGAAAACAGGCAAATGCATGTGTATTTGACTTAGTTTCAACTACAATAACGTGGATTCATGTGGAATTAGTGTGAACGAAGGTAATCTCACTGAAAAAAAGCAAATCCATGTGTATTTCATATAGTTTCAACGGTAATAACGTGGATTTATGTGCAATTAGTGTAGACGAATGTTGATATCACTGAAAACAAGCATATGCAAGTGTATTTTACTTAGTTTCAACTTTAATAACGTGGTTTCATGTGCAAAGAGTGTGAAAGAATGTTAACATCGCTGAAAGCAAGTAATTGCTTGTGTATTTTACTTAGTTTCAGCTGTAATCACGTGAATTCATGTGCAATTAGTGCGAACGAATGTTAATGTCACTGAAAACAAACAATGGCATGTGTATTTTACTTAGTTTCGGCTGTAAAAACGCAAATTCAAATGCAATTAGTGTGAACGAATGTTAATATCACTGAAAACAAGTAATTGCATGTGTATTTGCTTAGTTTCCACTGTAAAAACATGAATTCATATGCAATTAGTGCGAACGAATGTTAATATCACTGAAAATAAAGAAATGCACGTGTTTTTCACCTAGTTTCAACCGTCATAACGTCATTTCATCTGCAATTAGTGTGAACCAATGTTAATATCACTGAAAACAAGCTAATCCATGTGTATTCCACTTAGTTTCAACTGCAATAATGTAAATTCATGTGGAATTAGTGTGAACGAAGGTAATCTCACTGAAAAAAAGCAAATCCATGTGTTTTTCATATAGTTTCAACGGTAATAACGTGGATTTATGTGCAATTAGTGTAGACGAATTTTAATATCACTGAAAACAAGCATATGCTTGTGTATTTTACTTAGATTCAGCTGTAATAACGTGAATTCATGGGCAATTAGTGTGAGCGAATGTTAAAATCACTCAAAACAAGAAATTCCATGTGTATTTTACTTAGTTTCAGCCATAATATTGGGATTTCATGTGCAAGTAGTGTGAACGAAAATTTATATAACTGAAAACAAGAAAATGCATGTGTACTTTCTTAGTTTCGACTGTAAAAACGTGAATTCCTATGCAATTAGTGTTAATGTTAAATGTTAATATCACTAAAAACAAGCATATGCTTGTGTATTTAATATCACAACAAACAAATGCATGTGTATTTTTCTTAGTTTCAACTGCAATTACGTTTATTCATATGCAAAGCAGTGTGAACGAACCTTAATATCAATGAAAACAAGCTCATGCTTGTGTATTTCACTTAGTTTCAGCTGTAATAACGCGAATTCATGGGCAATTAGTGTCAACCAATGTTAATATAACTGAAAACAAGCATATGCGTATGTATTTCACTTAGTTTCAACTTTAATAACCTGGATTCAAGTGCAATTAGTGTGAACAAATGTTAACGTCACTGAAGACAAACACATGCATGTGTATTTTATTTAGTTTCAGCTGTAATAATGTGAGTTCATGTGCAATTAGTGTGAACGAATGTTAAAATCACTCAAAACAAGAAATTCCATGTGTATTTTACTTAGTTTCAGCCATAATATTGGGATTTCATGTGCAAGTAGTGTGAACGAAAATTTATATCACTGAAAACAAGAAAATGCATGTGTAGTTTCTCAGTTTCGACTGTAGAAACGTGAATTCATAAGCAATTAGTGTTAATGTTAAATGTTAATATCACAAAAACAAGCATATGCATGTGAATTTAATATCACAACAAACAAATGCATGTGTATTTTTCTTTGTTTCAACTGCAATAACGTGAACTCATGTGCAAAACAGTGTGAACGAATATTAATATCAAAGAAAACAAGCTCATGCTTGTGTATTTCACTTAGTTTCCGCTGTAATAACGTGAATTCATGGGCAATTAGTGTCAACCAATGTTAATATCACTAAAAACAAGCATATGCAAGTGTATTTCACTTAGTTTCAACTTTAATAACGTGCATTCAAGTGCAATTAGTGTGAACGAGTGTTAATGTCACTGAAAACAAGTAATTGCATGTGTATTTTAATTAGTTTGCACTGTAATAGCGTGAAGTCATATGCAATTAGTGTGAAAGAATGTTATAATCACTGAAAACAAGTAATTGCATGTGTATTTGCTTAGTTTCCACTGTAAAAACATGAATTCATATGCAATTAGTGCGAACGAATGTTAATATCACTGAAAATAAAGAAATGCATGTGTTTTTCACCTAGTTTCAACCGTCATAACGTCATTTCATCTGCAATTAGTGTGAACCAATGTTAATATCACTGAAAACAAGCTAATCCATGTGTATTCCGCTTAGTTTCAACTGCAATAATGTAGATTCATGTGCAATTAGTGTAAACGAAAATTGATATCACTGAAAACAACAAAATGCACTTTTTTTTAGTTTCAACTGCAATAACGTGGATTCATGTGGAATTAGTGTGAACGAAGGTAATCTCACTGAAAAAAAGCAAATCCATGTGTATTTCATATAGTTTCAACGGTAATAACGTGGATTTATGTGCAATTAGTGTAGACGAATTTTAATATCACTGAAAACAAGCATATGCTTGTGTATTTTACTTAGATTCAGCTGTAATAACGTGAATTCATGGGCAATTAGTGTGAGCGAATGTTAAAATCACTCAAAACAAGAAATTCCATGTGTATTTCACTTAGTTTCAACTGTGATAACGTGAATTCATGTGCAAATTGTGTGAACGAATGTTAATAACACTGAAAGCAAGCTAATCCATGTGTATTTCAATTAGTTTCAACTGTAAAAGCGTAGATTGATGCGCAATTAGTGTGAAAGAATGTTATAATCACTGAAATCAAGTAATTGCATGTGTATTTTATTTAGTTTCAGCTGTAATAACGTGAATTCATGTGCAATTAGTGTGCAGCAATGTTAATATCACTGAAAACAAGCAAATTCATGTGTATTTCACTTAGTTTCCGCTGTAATAACGTGAATTCATGGGCAATTAGTGTCAACCAATGTTAATATCACTAAAAACAAGCATATGCAAGTGTATTTTACTTAGTTTTAACTTTAATAACGTGGTTTCATGTACAAAGAGTGTGAAAAAATGTTAATATCGCTGAAAGCAAGTAATTGCTTGTGTATTTTACTTAGTTTCGGCTGTAAAAACGCGAATTCAAATGCAATTAGTGCGAACGAATGTTAATATCACTGAAAATAAAAAAATGCATGTGTTTTTCACCTAGTTTCAACCGTCATAACGTCAATTCATCTGCAATTAGTGTGAACCAATGTTAATATCACTGAAAACAAGCTAATCCATGTGTATTCCACTTAGTTTCAACTGTAATAATGTAGATTCATGGGGAATTAGTGTAAACGAAAATTGATATCACTGAAAACAACAAAATACATTTTTTTTAGTTTCAACTGCAATGACGTGGATTCATGTGCAACTAGCGTGAACGAATGTTAATATCACTGAAAACAAGTAATTGCATGTGTATTTTAATTAGTTTGCACTGTAATAGCGTGAAGTCATGTGCAATTAGTAGGAACGAATGTTGATATCTTTGAAAACAAGCAAAGGCATGTGTATTTGATTTAGTTTCAACTGTAATGGCGTTGCTTCGTGTGCAATTAGCGTGAACGAATGTTAATATCACTGAAAACAAGTAATTGCATGTGTACTTTCTTAGTTTCGACTGTAAAAACGTGAATTCATATGCAATTAGTGTGAAAGAATGTTATAATCACTGAAAACAAGTAATTGCATGTGTATTTTATTTAATTTCATCTGTAATAACGTGAATTCATGTGCAATTAGTGTGAACGAATGTTAATATCACTGAAAACAAGCATATGCTTGTGTATTTCACTTAGATTCAGCTGTAATAACGTGAATTCATGGGCAATTAGTGTGAACGAATGTTAAAATCACTCAAAACAAGAAATTCCATGTGTATTTTACTTAGTTTCAGCCATAATATTGGGATTTCATGTGCAAGTAGTTTGAACGAAAATTTATATCACTGAAAACAAGAAAATGCATGTGTACTTTCTTAATTTCGACTGTAAAAACGTGAATTCCTATGCAATTAGTGTTAATGTTAAATGTTAATATCACTAAAAACAAGCATATGCTTGTGTATTTAATATCACAACAAACAAATGCATGTGTATTTTTCTTAGTTTCAACTGCAATTACGTTTATTCATATGCAAAGCAGTGTGAACGAACCTTAATATCAATGAAAACAAGCTCATGCTTGTGTATTTCACTTAGTTTCAGCTGTAATAACGTGAATTCATGGGCAATTAGTGTCAACCAATGTTAATATAACTGAAAACAAGCATATGCGTATGTATTTCACTTAGTTTCAACTTTAATAACGTGGATTCAAGTGCAATTAGTGTGAACGAATGTTAACGTCACTGAAGACAAACAAATGCATGTATATTTTATTTAGTTTCAGCTGTAATAATGTGAGTTCATGTGCAATTAGTGTGAACGAATGTTAAAATCACTCAAAACAAGAAATTCCATGTGTATTTTACTTAGTTTCAGCCATAATATTGGGATTTCATGTGCAAGTAGTTTGAACGAAAATTTATATCACTGAAAACAAGAAAATGCATGTGTACTTTCTTAGTTTCGACTGTAAAAACGTGAATTCATATGCAATTAGTGTTAATGTTAAATGTTAATATCACAAAAACAAGCATATGCATGTGTATTTATTATCACAACAAACAAATGCATGTGTATTTTTCTTAGTTTCAACTGCAATAACGGGAACTCATGTGCAAAACAGTGTGAACGAATATTAATATCAATGAAAACAAGCTCATTCTTGTGTATTTCACTTAGTTTCCGCTGTAATAACGTGAATTCATGGGCAATTAGTGTCAACCAATGTTAATATCACTAAAAACAAGCATATGCAAGTGTATTTTACTTAGTTTCAACTTTAATAACGTGGATTCAAGTGCAATTAGTGTGAACGAGTGTTAATGTCACTGAAAAAAAACAAATGCATGTGTCTTTCACTTAGTTTCAACCGTAATTACGTCAATTCATGTGCAATTAGTGTGAACGAATGTTAATATCGCTGAAAACAAGCTAATCCATGTGTATTTCACTTATTTTCAACTGTCATAACGCAGATTAATGTGCAATCATGTGAAAGAATGTTATAATCACTAAAAAGAAGTAATTGCATGTGTACTTTATTTAGTTTCAACTGTAATAACCTGAATTCATGTGCAATTAGTGTGACCGAATGTTAATATCACTGAAAACAAGCCAACGCATGTCTCTTTGACTTAGTTTCAACTACAATAACGGGTTTCATGTACAAAGAATGTGAACGAAGGTAATCAAATTGAAAACAAGTAATTGCTTGTGTATTTTACTTAGTTTCAGCTGTAATAACATGAATTCATGTGCAATCAGTGTCAACGAATGTCAATATCTCTGAAAACAAGCATATGCTTGTGTATTTTACATAGTTTCAGCTGTAATAACGTGAATTCATTAGCAATTAGTGTCAACCAATGTTAATATCACTGAAAACAAGCATATGCATGTGTATTTCACTTAGTTTCAACTTTAAAAACGCGGATTCAAGTGCAATTAGTGTGAACGAATGTGAATGTCACTGAAAACAAACAAATGCATGTGTATTTCACTTAGTTTCAACTGTAATAACGTGAATTCGTGTGCAAATAGGGTAGACGAATGTTAATATCACTGAAAACAAGCATATGCTTGTGTATTTCACTTAGATTCAGCTGTAATAACCTGAATTCATGGGCAAGTTGTGTCAACCAATGTTAATATCACTGAGAACAAGCATATGCATGTGTATTTCACTTAGTTTCAACTGTAATAACGTGGATTCATATGTCATTAGAGTGATCGAATGTTAATGTCACTGAAAACAAACAAATGCAGGTGTGTTTCACTTAGTTTCAATTGTAATAACGTGGTTTTAATGGACAAAGAGTATGAAAGAATGTTAATATCGCTGAAAGCAATTAATTGCTGGTGCATTTTACTTAGTTTCAGCTGTAATAACGTGAATTCATGTGCAATTAGTGCGAACGAATGTTAATGTCAATGAAAAGAAACAATTGCATGTGTATTTTACTTAGTTTCGGCTGTAAAAACGTGAATTCAAATGCAATTAGTGTGAACGAATGTTAACATCACTGAAAACAAGTAATTGCATGTGTATTTTAATTAGTTTGCACAGTAATAACGTGAAATCATGTGCAATTAGTAGGAACGAATGTTGATATCATTGAAAACAAGCAAAGGCATGTGTATTTGATTTAGTTTCAACTGTAATATCTTTGCTTCGTGTGCCATTAGCATGAACGAATGTTAATATCATTGAAAACAAGTAATTGCATGTGTACTTTCTTAGCTTCGACTGTAAATACGTGAATTCATATGCAATTAGTGTGAAAGAATGTTATAATCACTGAAAACAAGTAATTGCATGTGTATTTTATTTAGTTTCAGATTTAATAACGTGAATTCATGTGCAATTAGAGCGAACGAATGTTAATATCACTGAAAACAGACAAATGCATGTGTATCTGACTTAGTTTCAACTACAATAACGTGGATTCATGTGGAATTAGTGTGAACGAAGGTAATCTCACTGAAAAATAGCAAATCCATGTGTATTTCACTTACTTTCTACTGTAATAACGTGGATTTATGTGCAATTAGTGTAGACGAATGTTAATATCACTGAAAACAAGCATATGCTTGTGCATTTCACTTAGATTCAGCTGTAATAACGTGAATGTATGGGCAATTAGTGTCAACCAATGTTAATATCACTGAAAACAAGCATATGCATGTGTATTTCACTTAGTTTCAACTTTAATAATGTGGATTCAAGTGCAATTAGTGTGAACGAAACTTAACGTCACTGAAGACAATTAAATGCATGTGTACTTTCTTAGTTTCGACTGTAAAAACGTGAATTCCTATGCAATTAGTGTTAATGTTAAATGTTAATATCACTAAAAACAAGCATATGCATGTTTATTTAATATAACAACAAACAAATGCATGTGTATTTTTCTTAGTTTCAACTGCAATAACGTGAATTCATATGCAAAACAGTGTGAACGAAACTTAATACCAATGAAAACAAGCTCATGCTTGTGTATTTCACTTAGTTTCAGCTTTAATAACGTGAATTCATGGGCAATTAGTGTCAACCAATGTTAATATCACTAAAAACAAGCATATGCATGTGTATTTCACTTAGTTTCAACTGTAATAACGGGAATTCATGTGCAAAGCAGTGTGAACGAATCTTAATATCACTGAAAACAAGCAACTGCACGTGTATTTCACGTAGTTTCAACCGTCATAACGTCAATTCATCGGCAATTAGTGTGAACCAATGTTAATATCACTGACAACAAGCTAATCCATGTGTGTTCCACTTAGTTTCAACTGGAGTAATGTAGATTGATGTGCAATTAGTGTGAACGAAAATTGATATCACCGAAAACAAGAAAATACATTTTTCTTTTTTAGTTTCAACTGCAATAACGTGGAGTCATGTGCAACTAGCGGGAACGAATGTTAATATCACTGAAAACAAGTAATTGCATGTGTATTTTAATTAGTTTGCACTGTAATAACGTGGAGTCATTTGCAATTAGTAGGAACGAATGTTCATATCATTGAAAACAAGCAAAGGCATGTGTATTTGATTTAGTTTCAACTTTAATAATGTGGATTCAAGTGCAATTAGTGTGAACGAAACTTAACGTCACTGAAGACAAATAAATGCATGTGTACTTTCTTAGTTTCGACTGTAAAAACGTGAATTCCTATGCAATTAGTGTTAATGTTAAATGTTAATACCACTAAAAACAAGCATATGCATGTTTATTTAATATCACAACAAACAAATGCATGTGTCTTTCACTTAGTTTCAACCGTAATTATGTCAATTCATGTGCAATTAGTGTGAACGAATGTTAATATAACTGAAAACAAGCTAATCCATGTGTATTTCACTTATTTTCAACTGTCATAACGCAGATTAATGTGCAATCGTGGGAAAAATGTTATAATCACTAAAAAGAAGTAATTGCATGTGTACTTTATTTAGTTTCAACTGTAATAACCTGAATTCATGTGCAATTAGTGTGACCGAATGTTAATATCACTGAAAACAAGCCAACGCATGTCTCTTTGACTTAGTTTCAACTACAATAACGGGGTTTCATGTACAAAGAATGTGAACGAAGGTAATCAAATTGAAAACAAGTAATTGCTTGTGTATTTTACTTAGTTTCAGCTGTAATAACATGAATTCATGCGCAATCAGTGTCAACGAATGTCAATATCTCTGAAAACAAGCATATGCTTGTGTATTTTACATAGTTTCAGCTGTAATAACGTGAATTCATTAGCAATTAGTGTTAACCAATGTTAATATCACTGAAAACAAGCATATGCATGTGTATTTCACTTAGTTTCAACTTTGATAACGTGGATTCAAGTGCAATTAGTGTGAACGAATGTGAATGTCACTGAAAACAAACAAATGCATGTGTATTTCATATAGTTTCAACTGTAATAACGTGAATTCGTGTGCAAATAGGGTAGACGAATGTTAATATCACTGAAAACAAGCATATGCTTGTGTATTTCACTTAGATTCAGCTGTAATAACCTGAATTCATGGGCAAGTTGTGTCAACCAATGTTAATATCACTGAAAACAAGCATATGCATGTGTATTTCACTTAGTTTCAACTGTAATAACGTGGATTCATATGTAATTAGAGTGATCGAATGTTAATGTCACTGAAAACAAACAAATGCAGGTGTGTTTCACTTAGTTTCAACTGTAATAACGTGGTTTCATGTACAAAGAGTATGAAAGAATGTTAATATCGCTGAAAGCAAGTAATTGCTGGTGCATTTTACTTAGTTTCAGCTGTAATAACGTGAATTCATGTGCAATTAGTGCGAACGAATGTTAATGTCAATGAAAAGAAACAATTGCATGTGTATTTTACTTAGTTTCGGCTGTAAAAACGTGAATTCAAATGCAATTAGTGTGAACGAATGTTAACATCACTGAAAACAAGTAATTGCATGTGTATTTTAATTAGTTTGCACAGTAATAACGTGAAATCATGTGCAATTAGTAGGAACGAATGTTGATATCTTTGAAAACAAGCAAAGGCATGTGTATTTGATTTAGTTTCAACTGTAATATCTTTGCTTCGTGTGCCATTAGCATGAACGAATGTTAATATCATTGAAAACAAGTAATTGCATGTGTACTTTCTTAGCTTCGACTGTAAATACGTGAATTCATATGCAATTAGTGTGAAAGAATGTTATAATCATTGAAAACAAGTAATTGCATGTGTATTTTATTTAGTTTCAGCTTTAATAACGTGAATTCATGTGCAATTAGAGCGAACGAATGTTAATATCACTGAAAACAGACAAATGCATGTGTATCTGACTTAGTTTCAACTACAATAACGTGGATTCATGTGGAATTAGTGTGAACGAAGGTAATCTCACTGAAAAATAGCAAATCCATGTGTATTTCACTTACTTTCTACTGTAATAACGTGGATTTATGTGCAATTAGTGTAGACGAATGTTAATATCACTGAAAACAAGCAACTGCACGTGTATTTCACGTAGTTTCAACCGTCATAACGTCAATTCATCGGCAATTAGTGTGAACCAATGTTAATATCACTGACAACAAGCTAATCCATGTGTGTTCCACTTAGTTTCAACTGGAGTAATGTAGATTGATGTGCAATTAGTGTGAACGAAAATTGATATCACCGAAAACAAGAAAATACATTTTTCTTTTTTAGTTTCAACTGCAATAACGTGGAGTCATGTGCAACTAGCGGGAACGAATGTTAATATCACTGAAAACAAATAATTGCATGTGTATTTTAATTAGTTTGCACTGTAATAACGTGGAGTCATTTGCAATTAGTAGGAACGAATGTTCATATCATTGAAAACAAGCAAAGGCATGTGTATTTGATTTAGTTTCAACTTTAATAATGTGGATTCAAGTGCAATTAGTGTGAACGAAACTTAACGTCACTGAAGACAATTAAATGCATGTGTACTTTCTTAGTTTCGACTGTAAAAACGTGAATTCCTATGCAATTAGTGTTAATGTTAAATGTTAATATCACTAAAAACAAGCATATGCATGTTTATTTAATATCACAACAAACAAATGCATGTGTATTTTTCTTAGTTTCAACTGCAATAACGTGAATTCATATGCAAAACAGTGTGAACGAAACTTAATACCAATGAAAACAAGCTCATGCCTGTGTATTTCACTTAGTTTCAGCTTTAATAACGTGAATTCATGGGCAATTAGTGTCAACCAATGTTAATATCACTAAAAACAAGCATATGCATGTGTATTTCACTTAGTTTCAACTGTAATAACGTGAATTCATGTGCAACCAATGTTAATATCACTAAAAACAAGCATATGCATGTGTATTTCACTTAGTTTCAACTGTAATAACGTGAATTCATGTGCAAAGCAGTGTGAACGAATCTTAATATCACTGAAAACAAGCAACTGCACGTGTATTTCACGTAGTTTCAACCGTCATAACGTCAATTCATCGGCAATTAGTGTGAACCAATGTTAATATCACTGACAACAAGCTAATCCATGTGTGTTCCACTTAGTTTCAACTGTAGTAATGTAGATTCATGTGCAATTAGTGTGAACGAAAATTGATATCACCGAAACAAAAGAAAATACATTTTTCTTTTTTAGTTTCAACTGCAATAACGTGGATTAATGTGCAACTAGCGGGAACGAATGTTAATATCACTGAAAACAAGTAATTGCATGTGTATTTTAATTAGTTTGCACTGTAATAACGTGAAGTCATTTGCAATTAGTAGGAACGAATGTTGATATCATTGAAAACAAGCAAAGGCATGTGTATTTGATTTAGTTTCAACTTTAATAATGTGGATTCAAGGGCAATTAGTGTGAACGAAACTTAACGTCACTGAAGACCATTAAATGCATGTGTACTTTCTTAGTTTCGACTGTAAAAACGTGAATTCCTATGCAATTAGTGTTAATGTTAAATGTTAATATCACTAAAAACAAGCATATGCATGTTTATTTAATATCACAACAAACAAATGCATGTGTATTTTTCTTAGTTTCAACCGTAATAACGTCAATTCATGTGTAATTAGTGTGAACGAATGCTAATATCACTGAAAACAAGTTAATCCATGTGCATTTCACTTAGTTTCAACTGTCATAACGCAGATTAATGTGCAATCGTGTGAACGATTGTTATAATCACTGAAAACATATAATTGCATGTGTATTTTATTTAGTTTCAACTGTAATAACCTGAATTCATGGGCAATTAGTGTCAACCAATGTTAATATCACTGAAAACAAGCATATGCATGTGTATTTCACTTAGTTTCAACTTTAAGAACGCGGATTCAAGTACAATTAGTGTGAACGAATGTTAATGTCACTAAAAACAAACACATGCATGTGTATTTCACTTAGTTTCAACTGTAATAATGTAGATTCATGTGCAATTAGTGTGAACGAATGTTAATATCACTGAAAACAAGCCAATGCATGTGTATTTCACTTAGTTTCAGCTACAAAATTGGGATTTCATGTGCAAGTGTTATGAACGAAAATTGATATCACTGAAAACAAGAAAATGCATGTGCATTTTACTTAGTTTCAACTGCAATAACGTGGATTCATGTGCAACTAGGCTGGACGAATGTTAATATCCCTGAAATCAAGTAATTGCCTGTGTATTTTTCTTAGTTTCGCCTGCAAAAACGTGAATTCATATGCAATTAGTGTGAACGAATGTTAATATCTCTGAGAACAAGTAATTGCATGTGTATTTTATTTAGTTTGCACTGTAATAACGTGAAGTCATGTGCAATTAGTGTCAACCAATGTTAATATCACTAAAAACAAGCATATGCATGTGTATTTCACTTAGTTTCAGCTGTAATAACGTGGATTCATGTGCAATCGGTCTGCAGTAATGTTCATATCTCTGAAAACAAGGTAATCCATGTTTATTCCACTTAGTTTCAACTGTAATAATGTAGATTCATGTGCAATTAGTGTGAACGAATGTTAAAATCGCTGAAACAAGTAATTGGATGTAGGTTTCACTTAGTTTCAACTTTAATAACGTGGATTCAAGTGCAGTTAGTTTGAAAGAATGTTAATGTCACTGAAAACCAACAAATGTGTGTGTATCTTTCTTATTTTCAACTGTATTAACGTGAATTCAGGTGCAAAGCAGTGTGAACAAATCTTAATGTCAATGAAAACAAGCTTAAGACTGTGTATTTCACTTAGTTTCAGCTGTGATAACGTGAATTCATGGGCAATTATTGTCAACCAATTTTAATATCACTGAAAACAAGCATATGCATGTGTATTTTACTTAGTTTGAATTTTAATAACGTGGATTCAACTGCAATTAGTGTGAACGAGTGTTAATGTCACTGAAAACAAACAAATGCATGTGTATTTCACTTAGTTTCAACTGTAATAATGTAACTTCATGTGCAACTAGTGTGAACAAATGTTAAAATCGCCAAAAAAAAGTAATTGCATGTGTATTTTTCTTAGTTCCAACGATAATAACGTCAATTCATGTGCAATTAGTGTGAACGAATGTTAATATCACTGAAAGCAAGCTAATGCATGTGTATTTCACTTAGCTTCATCTGTAATAACGTGAATTCATGTGCAAAGCAGTGTGAACGAATTTTAATATCACTGAAAACAAGCAACTGCATGTGCAATTCACCTAGTTTCAACCGTAATAACGTGAGTTCATGGGCAATTAGTGTGAACCAATGTTAATATCACTGAAAACAAGCTAATCCATGTGTAATTCACCAGCTTCAACTGTAATAAGGTAGATTCATGTGCAATTGGTGTGAATGAATGTTATAATCGTTAAAAACAAGTAATTGCATGTGTATTTTTCTTAGTTTCAGCTATAATAATGAGAATTCATGTGGAATTAGTGTGAACGAATGTTAATATCACTGAAAACAAGCAAATGCATGTGTATTTTAATTAGGTTGCACTGTAATAACGTGAAGTCATGTGCAATGAGTAGGAACGAATGTTGATATCACTGAAAATAAGCAGATTCATGTGCATTTCACTTAGTTTCAATGGTAATAACGTCAATTCGTGTGCAATTAATGTGAACGAATGTTGATATCACTGAAAGCAAGCTAATCCATGTGTATTTCAATTAGTTTCAACTGTAATAACGCAGGCTAATGTGCAATTAGTGTGAAAGAATGTTATAATCACTGAAAACAAGTAATTGCATGTGTATTTTATTTAGTTTCAGCTGTAATAACGTGAATTCATGTGCAATTAGTGTGAACGAATGTTAATATCACTGAAAACAGGCAAAGGCATGTGTACTTGACTTAGCTTCAACTTCAATAACGTGGATTCATGTGGAATTAGTGGAACGAATGTTATATCACTGAAATCAAGTAATTGCATGTGTATTTTTCTTAGTTTCGGCTGCAAAAACGTGAATTCATATGCTATTAGTCTGAACGAATGTTAATATCACTGAGAACAAGTAATAGCATGTGTATTTTATTTAGTTTGCACTGTAATAACATGAAGTCATGTGCAATTAGTGTCAACGAATGTTAATATCATTGAAAACAAGCCAATGCATGTGTATTTGACATAGTTTCAACTACAATAACGTGGATTCATGTGGAATAGTGTGAACGAGGGTAATCTCACTGAAAGCAAGCAAATCCATGTGTATTTCACTCAGTTTCAACTGTAATAACGTGGATTTATGTGCAATTAGTGTGAACGAATGTTAATATAACTCAAAACAAATAATTCCATGTGTATTTTGATTAGTTTGCATTGTAATAACGTGGATTCATTTGGAAATAGTGTGAACGAAGGTAATCTCACTGAAAACAAGCAACTCCATGTGTATTTCAATTAGTTTCAACTTTAAAAACGTAGATTAATGTGCAATTAGTGTGAAAGAATGTTATAATCACTGAAAACAAGTAATTGCATGTGTATTTTCTTAGTTTCAGCTATAAATAATGTGAATTCATGTGCCATTAGTGTGAACGAATGTTAATATCACTGAAAACAAGCCATGCATGTGTATTTCACTTAGTTTCAGCTACAAAATTGGGATTTATGTGCAAGTGTTGTGAAGGAAAATTGATATCACTGAAAACAAGAAAATGCATGTGCATTTTACTTAGCTTCAACTGCAATAACGTGGATTCATGTGCAACTAGGCTGAACGAATGTTAATATCACTGAAATCAAGTAATTGCATGTGTATTTTTCTTAGTTTCAACTGTAATAACGTGGATTTATGTGCAATTAGTGTAGACGAATATTAATATCACTGAAAACAAACAAATGCTTGTGTATTTCACTTAGATTTAGCTGTAATAACGTGAATTCATGGGCAATTGTGTCAACCCAATGTTAATATCACTGAAACAAGCTAATTCATGAGTATTTCAATTAGTTTCAACTGTAATAACGCAGGCTAATGTGCAATTAGTGTGAAAGAATGTTCTAATCACTGAAAACAAGTAATTGCATGTGTATTTTATTTAGTTTCAGCTGTAATATTGTGAATTCATGTGCAATTAGTGTGAACGAATGTTAATATCACTGAAAACAGGCAAAGGCATGTGTAATTGACTTAGTTTCAACTACAATAACGTGCATTCATGTGGAATTAGTGTGAACGAATGTTAATATCACTGAAATCAAGTAATTGCATGTGTATTTTTCTTAGTTTCGGCTGCAAAAACGTGAATTCATATGCTATTAGTCTGAACGAATGTTAATATACTGAGAACAGTAATAGCATGTGTAATTTATTTAGTTTGCACTGTAATAACATGAAGTCATGTGCAATTAGTGTCAACGAATGTTAATATCATTGAAATCAAGCCAATGCATGTGTATTTGACATAGTTTCAACTACAATAACGTGGATTCATGTGGAAATAGTGTGAACGAGGGTAATCTCACTGAAAGCAAGCAAATCCATGTGTATTTCACTCAGTTTCAACTGTAATAACGTGGATTTATGTGCAATTAGTGTGAACGAATGTTAATATAGCTCAAAACAAATAATTCCATGTGTATTTTAATTAGTTTGTATTGTAATAGTGTGAATTCATGTGGAAATAGTGTGAACAATGTTAATATCACTGAAAACAAGCAAATGCTTGTGTATTTATATTAGGTCGGCTGCAAAACGTGAATTCATATGCAATTAGTGCGAATGAATGTTAATATCACTGAGAACAAGTAATTGCATGTGTATTTTATTTAGTTTGCACTGTACTAACGTGAAGTCATGTATAATTAGTGTCAACGAATGTTAATATCACTGAAAACAAGCCAATCCATGTGTATTTGACTTAATTTCAAATACAATAACGTGGATTCATGTGGAATAGTGTGAACGAAGGTAATCTCACTGAAACAAGCAACTCCATGTGTATTTCAATTAGTTTCGACTTTAAAACGTAGATTAATGTGCAGTTAGTGTGAAAGAATGTTTTAATCACTGAAAACAAGTAATTGCATGTGTATTTTTCTTAGTTTTAGCTATAATAATGTGAATTCATGTGCAATTAGTGTGAACGACTGTTAATATCACTGAAAACAAGCCAATGCATGTGTATTTCACTTAGTTTCAGCTACAAAATTGGGATTTCATGTGCAAGTGTTGTGAACGCAAATTGATATCACTGAAAACAAGAAAATGCATGTGCATTTTACTTAGTTTCAACTGCAATAACGTGGATTCATGTGGAACTGGGCTGACCGAATGTTAATATCACTGAAATCAAGTAATTGCATGTGTATTTTTCTTAGTTTCGCCTGCAAAAACGTGAATTCATATGCAATTAGTGTGAACGAATGTTAAAATCACTGAGAACAAGTAGTTGCATGTGTATTTTATTTAGTTTGCACTGTAATAACGTGAAGTCATGTGCAATTAGTGTCAACGAATGCTAATATCACTGAAAACAAACAAATACATGTGTATTTCACTTAGTTTCAACTGTAATAACGTGGATTTATGTGCAATTAGTGTAGACGAATATTAATATTACTGAAAACAAGCAAATGCTTGTGTATTTCACTTAGATTCAGCTGTAATAACGTGAATTCATGGGCAATTTGTGTCAACCAATGTTAATAACATTAAAAACAAGCATATGCATGTGTATTTCACATAGTTTCAGCTGTAATAGCGTGGATTCATGTGCAATCGGTCTGCAGTAATGTTCACATCTCTGAAAACAAGCTAATCCATGTTTATTCCACTTAGTTTCAACTGTAATAATGTAGATTCATGTGCAATTAGTGTGAACGAATGTTAAAATCGCTAAAAACAAGTAATTGAATGTGTATTTTTCTTAGTTTCAACTGCAATAACGTGGATTCATGTGGAACTAGGCTGAACGAATGTTAATATCACTGAAATCAAGTAATTGCATGTGTATTTTTTTTAGTTTCGGCTGCAAAAACGTGAATTCATATGCAATTAGTGTGAACAAATGTTAATATCACTGAGAACAAGTAATTGCATGTGTTTTTTATTTAGTTTGCACTGTAATAACGTGAAGTCATGTGCAATTAGTGTCATCGAATGTTAATATCACTGAAAACAAACAAATGCATGTGTATTTCACTTAGTTTCAACTGTAATAACGTGGATTTATATGCCATTAGTGTAGACGAAAATTAATATCACTGAAAACAAGCAAATGCTTGTGTATTTCACTTAAATTCAGTTGTAATAACGTGAATTCATGGGCAATTTGTGTCAACCAACGTTAATATCACTAAAGACAAGCATATGCATGTGTATTTCACTTAGTTTCAACTTTAATAACGTGGATTCAAGTGCAGTTAATTTGAACGAATGTTAATGTCACTGAAAACAAACAAATGCGTGTGTATTTTTCTTAGTTTCAACTGTAATAACGTGAATTCAGGTGCAAAGCAGTGTGAACAAATCTTAATGTCAATGAAAACAAGCTTAAGATTGTGTATTTCACTTAGTTTCAGCTGTGGTAACGTGAATTCATGGGCAATTAGTGTCAACCAATTTTAATATCACTGAAAACAAGCATATGCATGTGTATTTTACTTAGTTTGAATTTTAATAACGTGGATTCAACTGCAATTAGTGTGAACAAATGTTAATATCACTGAAAACAAACAAATGCATGTGTATTTCACTTAGTTTCAACTGTAATAATGTAACTTCATGTGCAACTAGTGTGAACAAATGTTAAAATCGCTAAAAAAAGTAATTGCATGTGTATTTTTCTTTGCTCCAACGATAATAACGTAAATTCATGTGCAATAAGTGTGAACGAATGTTAATATCACTGAGAGCAAGCTGATGCATGTGTATTTCACATAGCTTCAACTGTAATAACGTGAATTCATGTGCAAAGCAGTGTGAACGAATTTTAATATCACTGAAAACAAGCAACTGCATGTGCAATTCACCTAGTATCAACCGTAATAACGTGAATTCATGCGCAATTAGTGTGAACCAATGTTAATATCACTGAAAACAAGATAATCCATTTGTATTTCACTTAGCTTCAACTGTAATAGGGTAAGTTGATGTGCAATTGGTGTGAATGAATGTTATAATCGTTAAAAACAAGTAATTGCATGTGTATTTCACTTAGATTCAGCTGTAATAACGTGAATTCATGGGCAATTTGTGTCAACCAACGTTAATATCACTAAAAACAAGCATATGCATGTGTATTTCACTTAGTTTCAACTTTAATAACGTGGATTCAAGTGCAGTTAGTTTGAACGAATGTTAATGTCAATGAAAACCAACAAATGCGTGTGTATTTTTCTTAGTTTCAACTGTAATAACGTGAATTCAGGTGCAAAGCAGTGTGAACAAATCTTAATGTCAATGAAAACAAGCTTAAGATTGTGTATTTCACTTAATTTCACCTGTGATAACGTGAATTCATGGGCAATTAGTGTCAACCAATTTTAATATCACTGAAAACAAGCATATGCATGTGTATTTTACTTAGTTTGAATTTTAATAACGTGGATTCAACTGCAATTAGTGTGAACGAGTGTTAATATCACTGAAAACAAACAAATGCATGTGTATTTCACTTAGTTTCAACTGTAATAATGTATTTTCATGTGCAACTAGTGTGAACAAATGTTAAAATCGTTAAAAAAAGTAATTGCATGCGTATTTTTCTTTGCTCCAACGATAATAACGTAAATTCATGTGCAATAAGTGTGAACGAATGTTAATATCACTGAAAGCAAGCTAATGCATGTGTATTTCACATAGCTTCAACTGTAATAACGTGAATTCATGTGCAAAGCAGTGTGAACGAATTTTAATATCACTGAAAACAAGCAACTGCATGTGCAATTCACCTAGTATCAACCGTAATAACGTGAATTCATGCGCAATTAGTGTGAACCAATGTTAATATCACTGAAAACAAGATAATCCATTTGTATTTCACTTAGCTTCAACTGTAATAGGGTAAGTTGATGTGCAATTGGTGTGAATGAATGTTATAATCGTTAAAAACAAGTAATTGCATGTGTATTTCACTTAGATTCAGCTGTAATAACGTGAATTCATTGGCAATTTGTGTCAACCAACGTTAATATCACTAAAAACAAGCATATGCATGTGTATTTCACTTAGTTTCAACTTTAATAACGTGGATTCAAGTGCATTTAGTTTGAACGAATGTTAATGTCACTGAAAACCAACAAATGCGTGTGTATTTTTCTTAGTTTCAACTGTAATAACGTGAATTCAGGTGCAAAGCAGTGTGAACAAATCTTAATGTCAATGAAAACAAGCTTAAGAATGTGTATTTCACTTAGTTTCACCTGTGATAACGTGAATTCATGGGCAATTAGTGTCAACCAATTTTAATATCACTGAAAACAAGCATATGCATGTGTATTTTACTTAGTTCGAATTTTTTATAACGTGGATTCAACTGCAATTAGTGTGAACGAGTGTTAATGTCACTGAAAACAAACAAATGGATGTGTATTTCACTTAGTTTCAACTGTAATAATGTAACTTCATGTGCAACTAGTGTGAACAAATGTTAAAATCGCTAAAAAAAGTAATTGCATGTGTATTTTTCTTAGTTCCAACGATAATAACGTCAATTCATGTGCAATTAGTGTGAACGAATGTTAATATCACTGAAAGCAAGCTAATGCACGTGTATTTCACTTAGCTTCAACTGTAATAACGTGAATTCATGTGCAAAGCAGTGTGAACGAATTTTAATATCACTGAAAACAAGCAACTGCATGTGCAATTCACCTAGTTTCAACCGTAATAACGTGAATTCATGCGCAATTAGTGTGAACCAATGTTAATATCACTGAAAACAAGCTAATCCATGTGTATTTTACTTAGCTTCAACTGTAATAAGGTAGATTGATGTGCAATTAATGTGAAAGAATGTTGATATTACTGAAAGCAAGCTAATCCATGTGTATTTCAATTAGTTTCAACTGTAATAACGCAGGCTAATGTGCAATTAGTGTGAAAGAATGTTATAATCACTGAAAACAAGTAATTGCAGGTGTATTTTATTTAGTTTACACTGTAATAACGTGAAGTCATGTGCAATTAGTAGGAACGAATGTTGATATCACTGAAAACAAGCAGATTCATGTGCATTTCACTTAGTTTCAACGGTAATAACGTCAATTCGTGTGCAATTAATGTGAACGAATGTTAATATCACTGAAAGCAAGCTAATCCATGTGTATTTCAATTAGTTTCAACCGTAATAACGCAGGCTAATGTGCAATTAGTGTGAAAGAATGTTATAATCACCGAAAACAAGTAATTGCATGTGTATTTTATTTAGTTTTAGCTGTAATAACGAGAATTCATGTGCCATTAGTGTGAACGAATGTTAATATCACTGAAAACAGGCAAAGGCATGTGTACTGGACTTAGTTTCAACTACAATAACGTGAATTCATGTGTAATTAGTGTGAACAAATGTTAATATCACTGAAAACAAGCAAATGCACGTGTATTTTAATTAGTTTGCACTGTAATAACGTGAAGTCATGTGCAATTAGTAGGAACGAATGTTGATATCACTGAAAACAAGCAGATTCATGTGCATTTCACTTAGTTTCAACGGTAATAACGTCAATTCGTGTGCAATTAATGTGAACGAATGTTAATATCACTGAAAGCAAGCTAATCCATGTGTATTTCAATTAGTTTCAACCGTAATAACGCAGGCTAATGTGCAATTAGTGTGAAAGAATGTTATAATCACCGAAAACAAGTAATTGCATGTGTATTTTTCTTAGTTTCGGCTGCAAAAACGTAAATTCATATGCAATTAGTCTGAACGAATGTTATTATCAGTGAGAACAAGTAATTGCATGTGTATTTTATTTAGTTTGCACTGTAATAACGTGAAGTCATGTGCAATTAGTGTCAATGCATGTTAATATCATTGAAAACAAGCCAATGCATGTGTATTTGACTTAGTTTCAACTACAATAACGTGGATTCATGTGGAAATAGTGTGAACCAAGGTAATCTCACTGAAAGCAAGCAAATCCATGTGTATTTCACTCAGTTTCAACTGTAATAACGTGGATTTATGTGCAATTAGTGTGAACGAATGTTAATATAACTGAAAGCAAGCTAATCCATGTGTATTTCAATTAGTTTCAACCGTAATAACGCAGGCTAATGTGCAATTAGTGTGAAAGAATGTTATAATCACTGAAAACAAGCATATGCATGTGTATTTTACTTAGTTCGAATTTTTTATAACGTGGATTCAACTGCAATTAGTGTGAACGAGTGTTAATGTCACTGAAAACAAACAAATGGATGTGTATTTCACTTAGTTTCAACTGTAATAATGTAACTTCATGTGCAACTAGTGTGAACAAATGTTAAAATCGCTAAAAAAAGTAATTGCATGTGTATTTTTCTTAGTTCCAACGATAATAACGTCAATTCATGTGCAATTAGTGTGAACGAATGTTAATATCACTGAAAGCAAGCTAATGCATGTGTATTTCACTTAGCTTCAACTGTAATAACGTGACTTCATGTGCAAAGCAGTGTGAACGAATTTTAATATCACTGAAAACAAGCAACTGCATGTGCAATTCATCTAGTTTCAACCGTAATAACGTGAATTCATGCGCAATTAGTGTGAACCAATGTTAATATCACTGAAAACAAGCTAATCCATGTGTATTTCACTTAGCTTCAACTGTAATAAGGTAGATTGATGTGCAATTAATGTGAACGAATGTTGATATTACTGAAAGCAAGCTAATCCATGTGTATTTCAATTAGTTTCAACTGTAATAACGCAGGCTAATGTGCAATTAGTGTGAAAGAATGTTATAATCACTGACAACAAGTAATTGCATGTGTATTTTATTTAGTTTCAGCTGTAATAACCTGAATTCATGTGCAATTAGTGTGAACGAATGTTAATATCACTCAAAACAAGAACTTCCATGTGTCTTTTACTTAGTTTCAGCCATAATATTGGGATTTCATGTGCCAGTAGTGTGAACGAAAATTGATATCACTGAGAAGAAAAAAATGCATGTGTATTTTACTTAGTTCCAACTGCAATAACGTGAATTCAAAAGCAGTTAGTGTGAACGAATGTTAATATCACTGAAAACAAACAAATGCGTGTGTATTTTTCTTAGTTTCAACTGTAATAACGTGGATTTATGTCCAATTAGTGGGAGCGAATGTTAATATAACTCAAAACAAATAATTCCATGTGTATTTTAATTAGTTTGCATTGTAATAACGTGAATTCATGTGCAATTAATGTGAACGAATGTTATTATCACTGAAAGCAAGCTAATCCATGTGTATTTCAATTAGTTTCAACTGTAATAACGCAGGCTAATGTGCAATTAGTGTGAAAGAATGTTATAATCACTGAAAACAAGTAATTGCAGGTGTATTTTATTTAGTTTACACTGTAATAACGTGAAGTCATGTGCAATTAGTAGGAACGAATGTTGATATCACTGAAAACAAGCAGATTCATGTGCATTTCACTTAGTTTCAACTGTAATAACGCAGACTAATGTGCAATTCGTGTCAAAGAATGTTATAATCACTGAAAACAAGTAATTTCATGTGTATTTTATTTAGTTTTAGCTGTAATAACGAGAATTCATGTGCCATTAGTGTGAACGAATGTTAATATCACTGAAAACAGGCAAAGGCATGTGTACTGGACTTAGTTTCAACTACAATAACGTGAATTCATGTGTAATTACTGTGAACGAATGTTAATATCACTGAAAACAAGCAAATGCACGTGTATTTTAATTAGTTTGCACTGTAATAACGTGAAGTCATGTGCAATTAGTAGGAACGAATGTTGATATCACTGAAAACAAGCAGATTCATGTGCATTTCATTTAGTTTCAAAGGTAATAACGTCAATTTGTGTGCAATTAATGTGAACGAATGTTAATATCACTGAAAGCAAGCTAATCCATGTGTATTTCAATTAGTTTCAACTGTAATAACGCAGGCTAATGTGCAATTAGTGTGAAAGAATGTTATAATCACTGAAAACAAGTAATTGCAGGTGTATTTTATTTAGTTTACACTGTAATAACGTGAAGTCATGTGCAATTAGTAGGAACGAATGTTGATATCACTGAAAACAAGCAGATTCATGTGCATTTCACTTAGTTTCAACGGTAATAACGTCAATTCGTGTGCAATTAATGTGAACGAATGTTAATATCACTGAAAGCAAGCTAATCCATGTGTATTTCAATTAGTTTCAACCGTAATAACGCAGGCTAATGTGCAATTAGTGTGAAAGAATGTTATAATCACCGAAAACAAGTAATTGCATGTGTATTTTATTTAGTTTTATCTGTAATAACGAGAATTCATGTGCCATTAGTGTGAACGAATGTTAATATCACTGAAAACAGGCAAAGGCATGTGTACTGGACTTAGTTTCAACTACAATAACGTGAATTCATGTGTAATTAGTGTGAACGAATGTTAATATCACTGAAAACAAGCAAATGCACGTGTATTTTAATTAGTTTGCACTGTAATAACGTGAAGTCATGTGCAATTAGTAGGAACGAATGTTGATATCACTGAAAACAAGCAGATTCATGTGCATTTCACTTAGTTTCAACGGTAATAACGTCAATTCGTGTGCAATTAATGTGAACGAATGTTAATATCACTGAAAGCAAGCTAATCCATGTGTATTTCAATTAGTTTCAACCGTAATAACGCAGGCTAATGTGCAATTAGTGTGAAAGAATGTTATAATCACCGAAAACAAGTAATTGCATGTGTATTTTTCTTAGTTTCGGCTGCAAAAACGTAAATTCATATGCAATTAGTGTGAACGAATGTTAATATCACTCAAAACAAGAACTTCCATGTGTCTTTTACTTAGTTTCAGCCATAATATTGGGATTTCATGTGCCAGTAGTGTGAACGAAAATTGATATCACTGAGAAGAAAAAAATGCATGTGTATTTTACTTAGTTCCAACTGCAATAACGTGAATTCAAAAGCAGTTAGTGTGAACGAATGTTAATATCACTGAAAACAAACAAATGCGTATGTATTTTTCTTAGTTTCAACTGTAATAACGTGGATTTATGTCCAATTAGTGTGAGCTAATGTTAATATAACTCAAAACAAATAATTCCATGTGTATTTTAATTAGTTTGCATTGTAATAACGTGAATTCATGTGCAATTAATGTGAACGAATGTTATTATCACTGAAAGCAAGCTAATCCATGTGTATTTCAATTAGTTTCAACTGTAATAACGCAGGCTAATGTGCAATTAGTGTGAAAGAATGTTATAATCACTGAAAACAAGTAATTGCAGGTGTATTTTATTTAGTTTACACTGTAATAACGTGAAGTCATGTGCAATTAGTAGGAACGAATGTTGATATCACTGAAAACAAGCAGATTCATGTGCATTTCACTTAGTTTCAACTGTAATAACGCAGGCTAATGTGCAATTCGTGTCAAAGAATGTTATAATCACTGAAAACAAGTAATTTCATGTGTATTTTATTTAGTTTTAGCTGTAATAACGAGAATTCATGTGCCATTAGTGTGAACGAATGTTAATATCACTGAAAACAGGCAAAGGCATGTGTACTGGACTTAGTTTCAACTACAATAACGTGAATTCATGTGTAATTAGTGTGAACGAATGTTAATATCACTGAACACAAGCAGATGCACGTGTATTTTAATTAGTTTGCACTGTAATAACGTGAAGTCATGTGCAATTAGTAGGAACGAATGTTGATATCACTGAAAACAAGTAGATTCATGTGCATTTCATTTAGTTTCAAAGGTAATAACGTCAATTTGTGTGCAATTAATGTGAACGAATGTTAATATCACTGAAAGCAAGCTAATCCATGTGTATTTCAATTAGTTTCAACTGTAATAACGCAGGCTAATGTGCAATTAGTGTGAAAGAATGTTATAATCACTGAAAACAAGTAATTGCAGGTGTATTTTATTTAGTTTACACTGTAATAACGTGAAGTCATGTGCAATTAGTAGGAACGAATGTTGATATCACTGAAAACAAGCAGATTCATGTGCATTTCACTTAGTTTCAACGGTAATAACGTCAATTCGTGTGCAATTAATGTGAACGAATGTTAATATCACTGAAAGCAAGCTAATCCATGTGTATTTCAATTAGTTTCAACCGTAATAACGCAGGCTAATGTGCAATTAGTGTGAAAGAATGTTATAATCACCGAAAACAAGTAATTGCATGTGTATTTTATTTAGTTTTAGCTGTAATAACGAGAATTCATGTGCCATTAGTGTGAACGAATGTTAATATCACTGAAAACAGGCAAAGGCATGTGTACTGGACTTAGTTTCAACTACAATAACGTGAATTCATGTGTAATTAGTGTGAACGAATGTTAATATCACTGAAAACAAGCAAATGCACGTGTATTTTAATTAGTTTGCACTGTAATAACGTGAAGTCATGTGCAATTAGTAGGAACGAATGTTGATATCACTGAAAACAAGCAGATTCATGTGCATTTCACTTAGTTTCAACGGTAATAACGTCAATTCGTGTGCAATTAATGTGAACAAATGTTAATATCACTGAAAGCAAGCTAATCCATGTGTATTTCAATTAGTTTCAACCGTAATAACGCAGGCTAAAGTGCAATTAGTGTGAAAGAATGTTATAATCACCGAAAACAAGTAATTGCATGTGTATTTTTCTTAGTTTCGGCTGCAAAAACGTAAATTCATATGCAATTAGTCTGAACGAATGTTAATATCAGTGAGAACAAGTAATTGCATGTGTATTTTATTTAGTTTGCACTGTAATAACGTGAAGTCATGTGCAATTAGTGTCAACGCATGTTAATATCATTGAAAACAAGCCAATGCATGTGTATTTGACTTAGTTTCAACTACAATAACGTGGATTCATGTGGAAATAGTGTGAACCAAGGTAATCTCACTGAAAGCAAGCAAATCCATGTGTATTTCACTCAGTTTCAACTGTAATAACGTGGATTTATGTGCAATTAGTGTGAACGAATGTTAATATAACTGAAAGCAAGCTAATCCATGTGTATTTCAATTAGTTTCAACTGTAAAAGCGTAGATTAATGTGCAATTAGTGTGAAAGAATGTTATAATCACTGAAAACAAGTAATTGCATGTGTATTGTATTTAGTTTCAGCTGTAATAACGTGAATTCATGTGCAATTAGTGTGAACGAATGTTAATATCACTGAAAACAAGCCAATGCATGTGTATTTGACTTAATTTCAACTACAATAACGTGGATTCATGTGGAAATAGTGTGAACGGGTGTTAATATCACTGAAAACAAGTAATTGCATGTGTACTTTACTTAGTTTCGGCTGTAATAACGTTAATTCATGTGCAAATAGTCTGAACGAATGTTAATATCACTGAAAACAAGCAAATGCATGTGTATTTCAATTAGTTTCAACTGTAATAGTGTGGATTCGTGTGCAATTAGTGTGAACGAATGTTAATATCACTCAAAACAAGAACTTCCATGTGTATTTTACTTAGTTTCAGCCATAATATTGGGTCTTCATGTGCCAGTACTGTGCACGAAAATTGATATCACTGAAAGCAAGCAAATCCATGTGTATTTCACTCAGTTTCAACTGTAATAACGTGGATTTATGTGCAATTAGTGAGAACGAATGTTAATAGCACTGAAAGCAAGCTAATCCATGTGTAATTCAATTAGTTTCAACTGCAAAAGCGTATATTAATGTGCAATTAGTGTGATAGAATGTTAATATCACTCAAAACAAGTAATTGCAAGTGTATTTTAATTAGTTTGCATTGTAATAACGTGAATTCATGTGCAATTAGTAGGAACAAATGTTGATATCACTGAAAACAAGCAGATTCATGTGCATTTCACTTAGTTTCAACGGTAATAACGTCAATTCGTGTGCAATTAATGTGAACGAATGTTAATATCACTGAAAGCAAGCTAATCCATGTGTATTTCACTCAGTTTCAACTGTAATAACGTGGATTTATGTGCAATTAGTGAGAACGAATGTTAATAGCACTGAAAGCAAGCTAATCCATGTGTAATTCAATTAGTTTCAACTGTAATAACGCAGGCTAATGTGCAATTAGTGTGAAAGAATGTTATAATCACTGAAAACAAGTAATTGCAGGTGTATTTTATTTAGTTTACACTGTAATAACGTGAAGTCATGTGCAATTAGTAGGAACGAATGTTGATATCACTGAAAACAAGCAGATTCATGTGCATTTCACTTAGTTTCAACGGTAATAACGTCAATTCGTGTGCAATTAATGTGAACGAATGTTAATATCACTGAAAGCAAGCTAATCCATGTGTATTTCAATTAGTTTCAACTGTAATAACGCAGGCTAATGTGCAATTAGTGTGAAAGAATGTTATAATCACCGAAAACAAGTAATTGCATGTGTATTTTTCTCAGTTTCGGCCGCAAAAACGTAAATTCATATGCAATTAGTCTGAACGAATGTTAATATCAGTGAGATCAAGTAATTGCATGTGTATTTTATTTAGTTTGCACTGTAATAACGTGAAGTCATGTGCAATTAGTGTCAACGCATGTTAATATCATTGAAAACAAGCCAATGCATGTGTATTTGACTTAGTTTCACCTACAATAACGTGGATTCATGTGGAAATAGTGTGAACCAAGGTAATCTCACTGAAAGCAAGCAAATCCATGTGTATTTCACTCAGTTTCAACTGTAATAACGTGGATTTATGTGCAATTAGTGTGAACGAATGTTAATATAACTGAAAGCAAGCTAATCCATGTGTATTTCAATTAGTTTCAACTGTAAAAGCGTAGATTAATGTGCAATTAGTGTGAAAGAATGTTATAATCACTGAAAACAAGTAATTGCATGTGTATTGTATTTAGTTTCAGCTGTAATAACGTGAATTCATGTGCAATTAGTGTGAACGAATGTTAATATCACTGAAAACAAGCCAATGCATGTGTATTTGACTTAATTTCAACTACAATAACGTGGATTCATGTGGAAATAGTGTAAACGAATGTTAATATCACTGAAAACAAATAATTGCATGTGTACTTTACTTAGTTTCGGCTGTAATAAAGTTAATTCATGTGCAAATAGTGTGAACGAATGTTAATATCACTGAAAACAAGCAAATGCATGTGTATTTCAATTAGTTTCAACTGTAATAGCGTGGATTCGTGTGCAATTAGTGTGAACGAATGTTAATATCACTCAAAACAAGAACTTCCATGTGTATTTTACTTAGCTTCAGCCATAATATTGGGTCTTCATGTGCCAGTACTGTGCACGAAAATTGATATCACTGAAAGCAAGCAAATCCATGTGTATTTCACTCAGTTTCAACTGTAATAACGTGGATTTATGTGCAATTAGTGAGAACGAATGTTAATAGCACTGAAAGCAAGCTAATCCATGTGTAATTCAATTAATTTCAACTGCAAAAGCGTATATTAATGTGCAATTAGTGTGATAGAATGTTAATATCACTCAAAACAAGTAATTGCAAGTGTATTTTAATTAGTTTGCATTGTAATAACGTGAATTCATGTCGAAATAGTGTGAACAAATGTTAATATCACTGAAAACAAGCAAATGCATGTGTATTTCAATTAGTTTCGGCTGGAAAAACGTGAATTCATATGCAATTAGTGTGAACGAATGTTAATATCACTGAGAACAAATAATTGCATGTGAATTTGACTTATATTCAACTACAATAACGTGGATTCATGTGGAAATAGTGTGAACGAAGGTAATCTCACTGAAAACAAGCAAATCCATGTGTATTTCACTTAGTTTCAACTGTAATAACCTTAATTCATGTGCAAATAGTTTAAACGAATGTTAATATCACTGAAAATAAGCAAATGCATGTGTATTTCAATTAGTTTAGTTTCGGTTTCGGTAATTGCATGTGTACTTTACTTAGTTTCAGCTGTAATAACGTTAATTCATGTGCAAATAGTGTGAACGAATGTTAATATCACTGAAAACAAGCAAATACATGTGTATTTCAATTAGTTTCAACTGTAATAGCGTGGATTCGTGTGCAATAATTGTGAACGAATGTTAATATCACTCAAAACAAGAACTTCCATGTGTATTTTGCTTAGTTTGCACTGTACTAACGTGAAGTCATGTGCAATTAATGTGAACGAATGTTAATATCACTGAAAGCAAGCTAATCCATGTGTATTTCAATTAGTTTCAACTGTAATAACGCACGCTAATGTGCAATTAGTGTGAAAGAATGTTTTAATCACTGAAAACAAGTAATTGCATGTGTATTTTATTTAGTTTCAGCTGTAATAACGTGAATTCATGTGCAATTAGTGTGAACGAATGTTAATATCACTGACAACAGGCAAAGGCATGTGTACTTGTCTTAGTTTCAACTACAATAACTTGAATTCATGTGCAATTAGTGTGAACGAATGTTAATATCACTGAAAACAAGCAAATGCATGTGTATTTTAATTAGTTTGCACTGTACTAACGTGAAGTCATGTGCAATTATTAGGAACGAATGTTGATATCACTGAACACAAGCAGATTCATGTGCATTTCAATTAGTTTCAACGGTAATAACGTCAATTCGTGTGCAATTATTGTGAACGAATGTTAATATCACTGAAAGCAAGCTAATCAATGTGTATTTCAATTAGTTTCAACTGTAATAACGCAGGCTAATGTGCAATTAGTGTGAAAGAATGTTATAATCACTGAAAACAAGTAATTGCAGGTGTATTTTATTTAGTTTACACTGTAATAACGTGAAGTTATGTGCAATTAGTAGGAACGAATGTTGATATCACTGAAAACAAGCAGATTCATGTGTATTTCAATTAGTTTCAACTGTAATAACGCAGGCTAATGTGCAATTAGTGTGAAAGAATGTTATAATCACCGAAAACAAGTAATTGCATGTGTATTTTTCTTAGTTTCGGCTGCAAAAACGTAAATTCATATGCAATTAGTCTGAACGAATGTTAATATCAGTGAGAACAAGTAATTGCATGTGTATTTTATTTAGTTTGCACTGTAATAACGTGAAGTCATGTGCAATTAGTGTCAACGCATGTTAATATCATTGAAAACAAGCCAATGCATGTGTATCTGACTTAGTTTCAACTACAATAACGTGGATACATGTGGAAATAGTGTGAACCAAGGTAATCTCACTGAAAGCAAGCAAATCCATGTGTATTTCACTCAGTTTCAACTGTAATAACGTGGATTTATGTGCAATTAGTGTGAACGAATGTTAATATAACTGAAAGCAAGCTAATCCATGTGTATTTCAATTAGTTTCAACTGTAAAAGCGTAGATTAATGTGCAATTAGTGTGAAAGAATGTTATAATCACTGAAAACAAGTAATTGCATGTGTATTGTATTTAGTTTCAGCTGTAATAACGTGAATTCATGTGCAATTAGTGTGAACGAATGTTAATATCACTGAAAACAAGCCAATGCATGTGTATTTGACTTAATTTCAACTACAATAACGTGGATTCATGTGGAAATAGTGTGAACGAATGTTAATATCACTGAAAACAAGTAATTGCATGTGTATTTTTCTTAGTTTCGGCTGCAAAAACGTAAATTCATATGCAATTAGTCTGAACGAATGTTAATATCAGTGAGAACAAGTAATTGCATGTGTATTTTATTTAGTTTGCACTGTAATAACGTGAAGTCATGTGCAATTAGTGTCAACGCATGTTAATATCATTGAAAACAAGCCAATGCATGTGTATCTGACTTAGTTTCAACTACAATAACGTGGATTCATGTGGAAATAGTGTGAACCAAGGTAATCTCACTGAAAGCAAGCAAATCCATGTGTATTTCACTCAGTTTCAACTGTAATAACGTGGATTTATGTGCAATTAGTGTGAACGAATGTTAATATAACTGAAAGCAAGCTAATCCATGTGTATTTCAATTAGTTTCAACTGTAAAAGCGTAGATTAATGTGCAATTAGTGTGAAAGAATGTTATAATCACTGAAAACAAGTAATTGCATGTGTATTGTATTTAGTTTCAGCTGTAATAACGTGAATTCATGTGCAATTAGTGTGAACGAATGTTAATATCACTGAAAACAAGCCAATGCATGTGTATTTGACTTAATTTCAACTACAATAACGTGGATTCATGTGGAAATAGTGTGAACGAATGTTAATATCACTGAAAACAAGTAATTGCATGTGTACTTTAGTTAGTTTCGGCTGTAATAACGTTAATTCATGTGCAAATAGTGTGGACGAATGTTAATATCACTGAAAACAAGCAAATGCATGTGTATTTCAATTAGTTTCAACTGTAATAGCGTGGATTCGTGTGCAATTAGTGTGAACGAATGTTAATATCACTCAAAACAAGAACTTCCATGTGTATTTTACTTAGTTTCAGCCATAATATTGGGTCTTCATGTGCCAGTACTGTGCACGAAAATTGATATCACTGAAAGCAAGCAAATCCATGTGTATTTCACTCAGTTTCAACTGTAATAACGTGGATTTATGTGCAATTAGTGAGAACGAATGTTAATAGCACTGAAAGCAAGCTAATCCATGTGTAATTCAATTAGTTTCAACTGCAAAAGCGTATATTAATGTGCAATTAGTGTGATAGAATGTTAATATCACTCAAAACAAGTAATTGCAAGTGTATTTTATTTAGTTTGCATTGTAATAACGTGAATTCATGTGGAAATAGTGTGAACAAATGTTAATATCACTGAAAACAAGCAAATGCATGTGTATTTCAATTAGTTTCGGCTGGAAAAACGTGAATTCATATGCAATTAGTGTGAACGAATGTTAATATCACTGAGAACAAGTAATTGCATGTGTATTTGACTTATATTCAACTACAATAACGTGGATTCATGTGGAAATAGTGTGAACGAAGGTAATCTCACTGAAAACAAGCAAATCCATGTGTATTTCACTTAGTTTCAACTGTAATAACCTTAATTCATGTGCAAATAGTGTAAACGAATGTTAATATCACTGAAAATAAGCAAATGTGTATTTCACTCAGTTTCAGCTGTAATAACGTGGATTTATGTGCAATTAGTGTGAACGAATGTTAATATAACTGAAAGCAAGCTAATCCATGTGTATTTCAATTAGTTTCAACTGTAAAAGCGTAGATTAATGTGCAATTAGTGTGAAAGAATGTTATAATCACTGAAAACAAGTAATTGCATGTGTATTGTATTTAGTTTCAGCTGTAATAACGTGAATTCATGTGCAATTAGTGTGAACGAATGTTAATATCACTGAAAACAAGCCAATGCATGTGTATTTGACTTAATTTCAACTACAATAACGTGGATTCATGTGGAAATAGTGTGAACGAATGTTAATATCACTGAAAACAAGTAATTGCATGTGTACTTTACTTAGTTTCGGCTGTAATAACGTTAATTCATGTGCAAATAGTGTGGACGAATGTTAATATCACTGAAAACAAGCAAATGCATGTGTATTTCAATTAGTTTCAACTGTAATAGCGTGGATTCGTGTGCAATTAGTGTGAACGAATGTTAATATCACTCAAAACAAGAACTTCCATGTGTATTTTACTTAGTTTCAGCCATAATATTGGGTCTTCATGTGCCAGTACTGTGCACGAAAATTGATATCACTGAAAGCAAGCAAATCCATGTGTATTTCACTCAGTTTCAACTGTAATAACGTGGATTTATGTGCAATTAGTGAGAACGAATGTTAATAGCACTGAAAGCAAGCTAATCCATGTGTAATTCAATTAGTTTCAACTGCAAAAGCGTATATTAATGTGCAATTAGTGTGATAGAATGTTAATATCACTCAAAACAAGTAATTGCAAGTGTATTTTATTTAGTTTGCATTGTAATAACGTGAATTCATGTGAAATAGTGTGAACAAATGTTAATATCACTGAAAACAAGCAAATGCATGTGTATTTCAATTAGTTTCGGCTGGAAAAACGTGAATTCATATGCAATTAGTGTGAACGAATGTTAATATCACTGAGAACAAGTAATTGCATGTGTATTTGACTTATATTCAACTACAATAACGTGGATTCATGTGGAAATAGTGTGAACGAAGGTAATCTCACTGAAAACAAGCAAATCCATGTGTATTTCACTTAGTTTCAACTGTAATAACCTTAATTCATGTGCAAATAGTGTAAACGAATGTTAATATCACTGAAAATAAGCAAATGCATGTGTATTTCAATTTGTTTAGTTTCGGTTTCGGTAATTGCATGTGTACTTTACGTAGTTTCAGCTGTAATAACGTTAATTCATGTGCAAATAGTGTGAACGAATGTTAATATCACTGAAAACAAGCAAATACATGTGTATTTCAATTAGTTTCAACTGTAATAGCGTGGATTCGTGTGCAATAATTGTGAACGAATGTTAATATCACTCAAAACAAGAACTTCCATGTGTATTTTGCTTAGTTTGCACTGTACTAACGTGAAGTCATGTGCAATTAATGTGAACGAATGTTAATATCACTGAAAGCAAGCTAATCCATGTGTATTTCAGTTAGTTTCAACTGTAATAACGCACGCTAATGTGCAATTAGTGTGAAAGAATGTTTTAATCACTGAAAACAAGTAATTGCATGTGTATTTTATTTAGTTTCAGCTGTAATAGCGTGAATTCATGTGCAATTAGTGTGAACGAACGTTAATTTCACTGACAACAGGCAAAGGCATGTGTACTTGTCTTAGTTTCAACTACAATAACGTGAATTCATGTGCAATTAGTTTGAACGAATGTTAATATCACTGAAAACAAGCAAATGCATGTGTATTTTACTTAGTTTGCACTGTACTAACGTGAAGTCATGTGCAATTATTAGGAACGAATGTTGATATCACTGAACACAAGCAGATTCATGTGCATTTCAATTAGTTTCAACGGTAATAACGTCAATTCGTGTGCAATTATTGTGAACGAATGTTAATATCACTGAAAGCAAGCTAATCAATGTGTATTTCAATTAGTTTCAACTGTAATAACGCAAGCTAATGTGCAATTAGTGCGAAAGAATGTTAATATCACTTAAAATAAGCAAATGCATGTGTATTTCAATTAATTTCGGCTGCAAAAACGTGAATTCATATGCAATTAGCGTGAACGAATGTTAATATCACTCAAAACAAGTAATTGCATGTGTACTTTACTTAGTTTCAGCTGTAATAACGTTAATTCATTTGCAAATAGTGTAAACGACTGTTAATATCACTGAAAGCAAGCTAATCCATGTGTATTTCAATTAGTTTCAACTGTAAAAGCGTAGATTAAAGTGCAATTAGTGTGAAAGAATGTTATAATCACTGAAAACAAGTAATTGCATGTGTATTGTATTTAGTTTCAGCTGTAATAACGTGAATTCATGTGCAATTAGTGTGAACGAACGTTAATTTCACTGACAACAGGCAAAGGCATGTGTACTTGTCTTAGTTTCAACTACAATAACGTGAATTCATGTGCAATTAGTGTGAACGAATGTTAATATCACTGAAAACAAGCAAATGCATGTGTATTTTAATTAGTTTGCACTGTACTAACGTGAAGTCATGTGCAATTATTAGGAACGAATGTTGATATCACTGAACACAAGCAGATTCATGTGCATTTCAATTAGTTTCAACGGTAATAACGTCAATTTGTGTGCAATTATTGTGAACGAATGTTAATATCACTGAAAGCAAGCTAATCAATGTGTATTTCAATTAGTTTCAACTGTAATAACGCAAGCTAATGTGCAATTAGTGCGAAAGAATGTTAATATCACTTAAAATAAGCAAATGCATGTGTATTTCAATTAATTTCGGCTGCAAAAACGTGAATTCATATGCAATTAGCGTGAACGAATGTTAATATCACTCAAAACAAGTAATTGCATGTGTACTTTACTTAGTTTCAGCTGTAATAACGTTAATTCATTTGCAAATAGTGTAAACGACTGTTAATATCACTGAAAGCAAGCTAATCCATGTGTATTTCAATTAGTTTCAACTGTAAAAGCGTAGATTAATGTGCAATTAGTGTGAAAGAATGTTATAATAACTGAAAACAGGCAAATGCATGTGTATTTCACTTAGTTTCAACTGTAATAACGTGGATTTATGTGCAATTAGTGTGAACGAATGTTAATATAACTCAAAACAAATTATTCCATGTGTATTTTAATTAGTTTGCTTTGTAATAGTGTGAATTCATGTGGAAATAGTGTGAACAAATGTTAATATCACTGAAAACAAGCAAATGCATCTGTATTTCAATTAGTCTCGGCTGCAGAAACCTGAATTCATATGCAATTAGTGTGAACGAATGTTAATATCACTGAGAACAAGTAATTGCATGTGTATTTTATTTAGTTTGCACTGTACTAACGTGAAGTCATGTGCAATTAGTGTCAACGAATGTTAATATCACTGAAAACAAGCCAATGCATGTGTATTTGACTTAATTTCAACTACAATAACGTGGATTCATGTGGAAATAGTGTGAACGAATGTTAATATCACCGAAAACAAGTAATTGCATGTGTACTTTACTTAGTTTCAGCCATAATATTGGGACTTCATGTGCCAGTAGTGTGAACGAAAATTGATATCACTGAAAAGAAAAAAATGCATGTGTATTTTACTTAGTTCCAACTGCAATAACGTGAATTCAAGTGCAGTTAGAGTGAACGAATGTTAATATCACTGAAAACAAACAAATGCGTGTGTATTTTTCTTAGTTTTAACTGTAATAACGTGAGTTCATGTGGAAATAGTGTGAACGAATGTTAATATCACTGAAAGCAAGCTAATCCATGTGTAATTCAATTAGTTTCAACTGTAAAAGCGTAGATTAATGTGCAATTAGTGTGAAAGAATGTTAATATCACTCAAAACAAGTAACTGCAAGTGTATTTCAATTAGTTTGCATTGTAATAACGTAAATTCCTGTGGAAATAGTGTGAACAAATGTTAATATCACTGAAAACAAGCAAATCCATGTGTATTTCAATTAGTTTCGGCTGCCAAAACGTGAATTCATATGCAATTAGTGTGAACGAATGTTAATATCACTGAGAACAAGTAATTGCATGTGTATTTTATTTAGTTTGCACTGTACTAACGTGAAGTCATGTGCAATTAGTGTCAACGAATGTTAACATCACTGAAAAGAAGCCAATGCATGTGTATTTGACTTATATTCAACTACAATAACGTGGATTCATGTGGAAATAGTGTGAACGAAGGTAATCTCACTGAAAACAAGCAAATCCATGTGTATTTCACTTAGTTTCAACTGTAATAACGTTAATTCATGTGCAAATAGTGTAAACGAATGTCAATATCACTGAAAATAAGCAAATGCATGTGTATTTCAATTAGTTTCGGCTGCAAAAACGTCAATTCATATCCAATTAGCGTGAACGAATGTTAATATCACTCAAAACAAGTAATTGCAGGTGTACTTTACTTAGTTTCAGCTGTAATAACGTTAATTCATGTGCAAATAGTGTGAACGAATGTTAATATCACTGAAAACAAGCAAATACATGTGTATTTCAATTAGTTTCAACTGTAATAGCGTGGATTCGTGTGCAATAATTGTGAACGAATGTTAATATCACTAAAAACAAGAACTTCCATGTGGATTTTACTTAGTTTGCACTGTACTAACGTGAAGTCATGTGCAATTAATGTGAACGAATGTTAATATCACTGAAAGCAAGCTAATCCATGTGTATTTCAATTAGTTTAAACTGTAATAACGCAGGCTAATGTGCAATTAGTGTGAAAAAATGTTATAATCACTGAAAACAAGTAATTGCATGTGTATTTTATTTAGGTTCAGCTGTAATAACGTGAATTCATGTGCAATTAGTGTGAACGAATGTTAATATCACTGAAAACAGGCAAAGGCATGTGTACTTGACTTAGTTCCAACTGCAATAACGTGAATTCAAGTGCAGTTAGTGTGAACGATTGATAATATCACTGAAAACAAACAAATGCGTGTGTATTTTCCTTAGTTTCAACTGTAATAACGAGAATTCATGTGGAAATAGTGTGAACGAATGTTAATATCACTGAAAGCAAGCTAATCCATGTGTAATTCAATTAGATTCAACTGTAAAAGCGTAGATTAATGTGCAATTAGTGTGAAAGAATGTTAATATCACTCAAAACAAATAATTGCAAGTGTATTTTAATTAGTTTCAGCTGTAATAACGTGAATTCATGTGCAATTAGTGTGAACGAATGTTAATATCACTGAAAACAGGCAAAGGCATGTGTACTTGACTTAGTTTCAACTAAAATAACGTGAATTCATGTGCAATTAGTGTGAACGAATGTTAATATCACTGAAAACAAGCAAATGCATGTGTATTTTAATTACTTTGCACTGTACTAACGTGAAGTCATGTGCAATTATTAGGAACGAATGTTGATATCACTGAACACAAGCAGATTCATGTGCATTTCAATTAGTTTCAACTGTAAAAGCGTAGATTAATGTGCAATTAGTGTGAAAGAATGTTAATATCACTCAAAACAAGTAATTGCAAGTGTATTTTAATTAGTTTGCATTGTAATAACGTCAATTCGTGTGCAATTAATGTGAACGAATGTTAATATCACTGAAAGCAAGCTAATCAATGTGTATTTCAATTAGTTTCAACTGTAATAACGCAAGCTAATGTGCAATTAGTGTGAAAGAATGTTAATATCACTTAAAATAAGCAAATGCATGTGTATTTCAATTAGTTTCGGCTGCAAAGACGTGAATTCATATGCAATTAGCGTGAACGAATGTTAATATCACTCAAAACAAGTAATTGCATGTGTACTTTACTTAGTTTCAGCTGTACTAACGTGAAGTCATGTGCAATTAATGTGAACGAATGTTAATATCACTGAAAGCAAGCTAATCCATGTGTATTTCAATTAGTTTCAACTGTAATAACGTGAATTCATGTGCAATTAGTGTGAACGAATGTTAATATCACTGAAAACAGGCAAAGGCATGTGTACTTGACTTAGTTTCAACTACAATAACGTGAATTCATGTGCAATTAGTGTGAACGAATGTTAATATCACTGAAAACAAGCAAATGCATGTGTATTTTAATTAGTTTGCAGTGTATTAACGGTAAAACATGTGCAATTAGTAGGAACGGATGTTGATATCACTGAAAACAAGCAGATTCATGTGCATTTCACTTAGTTTCAACGGTAATAATGTCAATTCGTGTGCAATTAATGTGAACGAATGTTAATATCACTGAAAGCAAGCTAATCCATGTGTATTTCAATTAGTTTCACCTGTAATAACGCAGGCTAATGTGCAATTAGCGTGAAAGAATGTTATAATCACCGAAAACAAGTAATTGCATGTGTATTTTATTTAGTTTGCACTGTAATAACGTGAAGTCATGTGCAATTAGTGTCAACGAATGTTAATATCATTGAAAACAAGCCAATGCATGTGTATTTGACTTAGTTTCAACTACAATAACGTGGATTCATGTGGAAATAGTGTGAACGAAGGTAATCTCACTGAAAGCAAGCAAATCCATGTGAATTTCACTGAGTTTCAACTGTAATAACGTGGATTTATGTGCAATTAGTCTGAACGAATGTTAATATAACTCAAAACAAATAATTCCATTTCTATTTTAATTAGTTTGCATTGTAATAACGTGAATTCATGTGGAAATAGTGTGAACAAATGTTAATATCACTGAAAACAAGCAAATGCATGTGTACTTTAATTAGTTTGCACTGTAATAACGTCAAGTCATGTGCAATTAGTAGGAACGAATGTTGATATCACTGAAAACAAGCAGATTCATGTGCATTTCACTTAGTTTCAACGGTAATAACGTCAATTCGTGTGCAATTAATGTGAACGAATGTTAATATCACTGAAAGCAAGCTAATCCATGTGTATTTCAATTAGTTTCAACTGTAAAAGCGTAGATTAATGTGCAATTAGTGTGAAAGAATTTCATAATCACTGAAAACAAGTAATTGCATGTGTATTTCATTTAGTTTCAGCTGTAATAACGTGAATTCATGTGCAATTAGTGTGAACGAATGTTAATATCACTGAAAACAGGCAAATGCGCGTGTATTTTTCTTAGTTTCAACTGTAATAACGTGAATTCATGTGCAAATAGTGTGAACGAATGTTAATATCACTGAAAGCAAGCTAATCCATGTGTATTTCAATTAGTTTCAACTGTAAAAGCGTAGATTAATGTGCAATTAGTGTGAAAGAATGTTATAATTACTGAAAACAAGTAATTGCATGTGTATTTTATTTAGTTTCAGCTGTAATAACGTGAATTCATGTGCAATTAGTGTGAACGAATGTTAATATCACTGAGAACAAGTAATTGCATGTGTATTTTATTTAGTTTGCACTGTACTAACCTGAAGTAATGTGCAATTAGTGTCAACGAATGTTAATATCACTGAAAACAAGCCAGTGCATGTGTATTTTATTTAGTTTGCACTGTACTAACGTGATGTCATGTGCAATTAGTGTCAACGAATGT
The DNA here is from genome assembly GCA_013076295.1 of Sanderia malayensis. Taxonomy (NCBI): domain Eukaryota; kingdom Metazoa; phylum Cnidaria; class Scyphozoa; order Semaeostomeae; family Pelagiidae; genus Sanderia; species Sanderia malayensis. Next base: position 54,667 of record RQOL01000429.1, on the reverse strand, counting down.
TATTATCACTGAAAACAAGCCAATGCAAGTGTATTTGACTTAGTTTCAACTACAATTACGTGGATTCATGTGGAAATAGTGTGAACGAAGGTAATCTCACTGAAAACAAGCAAATCCATGGGTATTTCACTTAGTTTCAACTTTAATAACGTGGATTTATGTGCAATTAGTGTAGACGAATGTTAATATCACTGAAAATAAGCATATGCTTGTGTATTTCACTTAGATTCAGCTGTAATAACGTGAATTCATGGGCAATTAGTGTCAACCAATGTTAAAATCACAGAAAACAAGCACATGCATATGTATTTCACTTAGTTTCAACTGCAATAACGTGGATTCATGTGCAATTAGCGTGAACGAATGTTAATATCAGTCAAAACAAAAAATTGCATGTGTACTTTACTTAGTTTCAGCTGTAATAACGTAAATTCATGTGCAAATAGTGTGAACGAATGTTAATATCACTGAAAACAAGCAAATGCATGTTTATTTCAATTAGTTTCCACGGTAATAGCGTGGATTCGTGTGCAATTAGTGTGAACGAATGTTAATATCACTCAAAACAAGAACTTCCATGTGTATTTTACTTAGTTTCAGCCATAATATTGGGATTTCATCTGCCAGTAGTGTGAACGAAAATTGATATCACTGAAAAGAAAAAAATGCATGTGTATTTTACTTAGTTCCAACTGCAATAACGTGAATTCAAGTGCAGTTAGTAGGAACGAATGTTGATATCACTGAAAACAAGCAGATTCATGTGCATTTCACTTAGTTTCAATGGTAATAACGTGAATTCTTGTGCAAATAGTGTGAACGAATGTTAATATCACTGAAAACAAGCAGATGCATGTGTATTTCAATTAGTTTCAACTGTAATAGCGTGGATTCGTGTGCAATTAGTGTGAACGAATGTTAATATCACTCAAAACAAGAACTTCCATGTGTATTTTACTTAGTTTCAGCCATAATATTGGGATTTCATGTGCCAGTAGTGTGAACGAAAATTGATATCACAGAAAAGAAAAAAATACATGTGTATTTTACTTAGTTCCAACTGCAATAACGTGAATTCAAGTGCAGTTAGTGTGAACGAATGTTAATATCACTGAAAACAAACAAATGCGCGTGTATTTTTCTTAGTTTCAACGGTAATAACGTGAATTCATGTGCAAATAGTGTGAACGAATGTTAATATCACTGAAAGCAAGCTAATCCATGTGTATTTCAATTAGTTTCAACTGTAAAAGCGTAGATTAATGTGCAATTAGTGTGAAAGAATGTTATAATCTCTGAAAACAAAAAATTGCATGTGTACTTTACTTAGTTTCAGCTGTAATAACGTAAATTCATGTGCAAATAGTGTGAACGAATGTTAATATCACTGAAAACAAGCAAATGCATGTTTATTTCAATTAGTTTCAACGGTAATAGCGTGTATTCGTGTGCAATTAGTGTGAACGAATGTTAATATCACTCAAACAAGAACTTCCATGTGTATTTTACTTAGTTTCAGCCATAATATTGGGATTTCATCTGCCAGTAGTGTGAACGAAAATTGATATCACTGAAAAGAAAAAAATGCATGTGTATTTTACTTAGTTCCAACTGCAATAACGTGAATTCAAGTGCAGTTAGTGTGAACGAATGTTAATATCACTGAAAACAAACAAATGCGGGTGTATTTTTCTTAGTTTCAACTGTAATAACGTGAATTCATGTGCAAATAGTGTGAACGAATGTTAATATCACTGAAAGCAAGCTAATCCATGTGTATTTCAATTAGTTTCAACTGTAAAAGCGTAGATTAATGTGCAATTAGTGTGAAAGAATGTTATAATCACTGAAAACAAAAATTGCATGTGTACTTTACTTAGTTTCAGCTGTAATAACGTAAATTCATGTGCAAATAGTGTGAACGAATGTTAATATCACTGAAAACAAGCAAATGCATGTTTATTTCAATTAGTTTCAACGGTAATAGCGTGTATTCGTGTGCAATTAGTGTGAACGAATGTTAATATCACTCAAAACAAGAACTTCCATGTGTATTTTACTTAGTTTCAGCCATAATATTGGGATTTCATCTGCCAGTAGTGTGAACGAAAATTGATATCACTGAAAAGAAAAAAATGCATGTGTATTTTACTTAGTTCCAACTGCAATAACGTGAATTCAAGTGCAGTTAGTGTGAACGAATGTTAATATCACTGAAAACAAACAAATGCGGGTGTATTTTTCTTAGTTTCAACTGTAATAACGTGAATTCATGTGCAAATAGTGTGAACGAATGTCAATATCACTGAAAACAAGCAAATGCATGTGTATTTCAATTAGTTTCAACTGTAATAGCGTGGATTCGTGTGCAATTAGTGTGAACGAATGTTAATATCACTCAAAACAAGAACTTCCATGTGTATTTTACTTAGTTTCAGCCATAATATTGGGATTTCATGTGCCAGTAGTGTGAACGAAAATTGATATCACTGAAAAGAAAAAAATACATGTGTATTTTACTTAGTTCCAACTGCAATAACGTGAATTCAAGTGCAGTTAGTGTGAACGAATGTTAATATCACTGAAAACAAACAAATGCGCGTGTATTTTTCTTAGTTTCAACTGTAATAACGTGAATTCATGTGCAAATAGTGTGAACGAATGTTAATATCACTGAAAGCAAGCTAATCCATGTGTATTTCAATTAGTTTCAACTGTAAAAGCGTAGATTAATGTGCAATTAGTGTGAAAGAATGTTATAATCACTGAAAACAAAAAATTGCATGTGTACTTTACTTAGTTTCAGCTGTAATAACGTAAATTCATGTGCAAATAGTGTGAACGAATGTTAATATCACTGAAAACAAGCAAATGCATGTTTATTTCAATTAGTTTCAACGGTAATAGCGTGTATTCGTGTGCAATTAGTGTGAACGAATGTTAATATCACTCAAAACAAGAACTTCCATGTGTATTTTACTTAGTTTCAGCCATAATATTGGGATTTCATCTGCCAGTAGTGTGAACGAAAATTGATATCACTGAAAAGAAAGAAATGCATGTGTATTTTACTTAGTTCCAACTGCAATAACGTGAATTCAAGTGCAGTTAGTGTGAACGAATGTTAATATCACTGAAAACAAACAAATGCGGGTGTATTTTTCTTAGTTTCAACTGTAATAACGTGAATTCATGTGCAAATAGTGTGAACGAATGTTAATATCACTGAAAGCAAGCTAATCCATGTGTATTTCAATTAGTTTCAACTGTAAAAGCGTAAATTATTGTGCAATTAGTGTGAAAGAATGTTATAATTACTGAAAACAAGTAATTGCATGTGTATTTTATTTAGTTTCAGCTGTAATAACGTGAATTCATGTGCAATTAGTGTGAACGAATGTTAATATCAGTGAGAACAGGCAAATGCGCGTGTATTTTTCTTAGTTTCAACTGTAATAACGTGAATTCATGTGCAAATAGTGTGAACGAATGTTAATATCACTGAAAGCAAGCTAATCCATGTGTATTTCAATTAGTTTCAACTGTAAAAGCGTAGATTAATGTGCAATTAGTGTGAAAGAATGTTATAATTACTGAAAACAAGTAATTGCATGTGTATTTTATTTAGTTTCAGCTGTAATAACGTGAATTCATGTGCAATTAGTGTGAACGAATGTTAATATCACTGAGAACAAGTAATTGCATGTGTATTTTATTTAGTTTGCACTGTACTAACGTCAAGTAATGTGCAATTAGTGTCAACGAATGTTAATATCACTGAAAACAAGCCAATGCATGTGTATTTTATTTAGTTTGCACTGTACTAACGTGATGTCATGTGCAATTAGTGCCAACGAATGTTAATATCACTGAAAACAAGCCAATGCAAGTGTATTTGACTTAGTTTCAACTACAATTACGTGGATTCATGTGGAAATAGTGTGAACGAAGGTAATCTCACTGAAAACAAGCAAATCCATGTGTATTTCACTTAGTTTCAACTGTAATAACGTGGATTTATGTGCAATTAGTGTAGACGAATGTTAATATCACTGAAAATAAGCATATGCTTGTGTATTTCACTTAGATTCAGCTGTAATAACGTGAATTCATGGGCAATTAGTGTCAACCAATGTTAAAATCACTGAAAACAAGCACATGCATATGTATTTCACTTAGTTTCAACTGCAATAACGTGGATTCATGTGCAATTAGCGTGAACGAATGTTAATATCAGTCAAAACAAAAAATTGCATGTGTACTTTACTTAGTTTCAGCTGTAATAACGGAAATTCATGTGCAAATAGTGTGAACGAATGTTAATATCACTGAAAACAAGCAAATGCATGTTTATTTCAATTAGTTTCAACGGTAATAGCGTGGATTCGTGTGCAATTAGTGTGAACGAATGTTAATATCACTCAAAACAAGAACTTCCATGTGTATTTTACTTAGTTTCAGCCATAATATTGGGATTTCATCTGCCAGTAGTGTGAACAAAAATTGATATCACTGAAAAGAAAAAAATGCATGTGTATTTTACTTAGTTCCAACTGCAATAACGTGAATTCAAGTGCAGTTAGTAGGAACGAATGTTGATATCACTGAAAACAAGCAGATTCATGTGCATTTCACTTAGTTTCAATGGTAATAACGTCAATTCGTGTGCAATTAATGTGAACGAATGTTAATATCACTGAAAGCAAGCTAATCCATGTGTATTTCAGTTAGTTTCAACTGTAAAAGCGTAGATTAATGTGCAATTAGTGTGAAAGAATGTTATAATCACTGAAAACAAGTAATTGCATATGTATTTTATTTAGTTTCAGCTGTAATAACGTGAATTCATGTGCAATTAGTGTGAACGAATGTTAATATCACTGAAAACAGGCAAATGCATGTGTATTTCACTTAGTTTCATCTGTAATAACGTGACGTGCATTTAATAACATGCATTTACATGTAATAACGTTAATTCATGTGCAAATAGTGTAAACGAATGTTAATATCACTGAAAATAAGCAAATGCATGTGTGTTTCAATTAGTTTCGGCTGCAAAAATGTGAATTCATATGCAATTAGTGTGAACGAATGTTAATATCACTGGGAACAAGTAATTGCATGTGTATTTTATTTAGTTTGCACTGTACTAACGTGATGTCATGTGCAATTATTGTCAATGAATGTTAATATCACTGAAAACAAGCCAATGCATGTGTATTTGACTTATTTTGAACTACAATAACGTGGATTCATATGGAAATAGTGTGAACGAAGGTAATCTCACTGAAAACAAGCAAATCCATGTGTATTTCACTTAGTTTCAACTGTAATAACGTGGATTTATGTGCAATTAGTGTAGACGAATGTTAATATCACTGAAAACAAGCATATGCTTGTGTATTTCACTTAGATTCAGCTGTAATAACGTGAATTCATGGGCAATTAGTGTCAACCAATGTTAATATCACTGAAAACAAGCACATGCATGTGTATTTCACTTAGTTTCAACTGCCATATCGTGGATTCATGTGCAATTAGCGTGAACGAATGTTAATATGACTCAAAACAAAAAATTGCAATTGTACTTTACTTAGTTTCAGCTGTAATAACGTTAATTCATGTGCAAATAGTGTGACCGAATGTTAATATCACTGAAAACAAGCAAATGCATGTGTATTTCAATTAGTTTCAACTGTAATAGCGTGGATTCGTGTGCAATTAGTGTGAACGAATGTTAATATCACTCAAAACAAGAACTTCCATGTGTATTTTACTTAGTTTCAGCCATAATATTGGGATTTCATGTGCCAGTAGTGTGAACGAAAATTGATATCAGTGAAAAGAAAAAAATACATGTGTATTTTACTTAGTTCCAACTGCAATAACGTGACTTCAAGTGCAGTTAGTGTGAACGAATGTTAATATCACTGAAAACAAACAAATGCGCGTGTATTTTTCTTAGTTTCAACTGTAATAACGTGAATTCATGTGCAAATAGTGTGAACGAATGTTAATATCACTCAAAACAAGAACTTCCATGTGTATTTTACTTAGTTTCAGCCATAATATTGGGATTTCATCTGCCAGTAGTGTGAACGAAAATTGATATCACTGAAAAGAAAAAAATGCATGTGTATTTTACTTAGTTCCAACTGCAATAACGTGAATTCAAGTGCAGTTAGAGTGAACGAATGTTAATATCACTGAAAACAAACAAATGCGCGTGTATTTTTCTTAGTTTCAACTGTAATAACGTGAATTCATGTGCAAATAGTGTGAACGAATGTTAATATCACTGAAAGCAAGCTAATCCATGTGTATATCAATTAGTTTCAACTGTAAAAGCGTAGATTAATGTGCAATTAGTGTGAAAGAATGTTATAATCACTGAAAACAAAAAATTGCATGTGTACTTTACTTAGTTTCAGCTGTAATAACGTTAATTCATGTGCAAATAGTGTGAACGAATGTTTATATCACTGAAAACAAGCAAATGCATGTTTATTTCAATTAGTTTCAACGGTAATAGCGAGGATTCGTGTGCAATTAGTGTGAACGAATGTTAATATCACTCAAAACAAGAACTTCCATGTGTATTTTACTTAGTTTCAGCCATAATATTGGGATTTCATCTGCCAGTAGTGTGAACGAAAATTGATATCACTGAAAAGAAAAAAATGCATGTGTATTTTACTTAGTTCCAACTGCAATAACGTGAATTCAAGTGCAGTTAGAGTGAACGAATGTTAATATCACTGAAAACAAACAAATGCGCGTGTATTTTTCTTAGTTTCAACTGTAATAACGTGAATTCATGTGCAAATAGTGTGAACGAATGTTAATATCACTGAAAGCAAGCTAATCCATGTGTATTTCAATTAGTTTCAACTGTAAAAGCGTAGATTAATGTGCAATTAGTGTGAAAGAATGTTATAATCACTGAAAACAAGTAATTGCATGTGTATTTTATTTAGTTTCAGCTGTAATAACGTGAATTCATGTGCAATTAGTGTGAACGAATGTTAATATCACTGAAAACAGGCAAATGCATGTGTATTTCACTTAGTTTCAACTGTGATAACGTGGATTTATGTGCAATTAGTCTGAACGAATGTTAATATAACTCAAAACAAATAATTCCATGTGTATTTTAATTAGTTTGCATTGTAATAACGTGAATTCATGTGGAAATAGTGTGAATAAATGTTAATATCACTGAAAACAAGCAAATGCATGTGTATTTCACTCAGTTTCAACTGTAGTAACGTTAATTCATGTGCAAATAGTGTAAACGAATGTTAATATCACTGAAAATAAGCAAATGCACGTGTATTTCAATTAGTTTCGGCTGCAAAAACGTGAATTCATATGCAATCAGCATGAACGAATGCTAATATCACTCCAAACAAGTAATTGCATGTGTACTTTACTTAGCTTCGGCTGTAATAACGTTAATTCATGTGCAGATAGTGTGAACGAAGGTAATCTCACTGAAAACAAGCAAATCCATGTGCATTTCACTTAGTTTCAACTGTAATAACGTTAATTCATGTGCAAATAGTGTGAACGAATGTTAATATCACTGAAAACAAGCCAATGGATGTGTATTTGACTTAATTTCAACTACAATAAAGTGGGTTCATGTGGAAATAGTGTGAACGAAGGTAATCTCACTGAAAACAAGCAAACCCATGTGTATTTCACTTAGTTTCAACTGTAATAACGTTAACTCATGTGCAAATAGTGAAAACGAATGTTAATGTCACTGAAAATAAGCAAATGCATGTGTATTTGACTTAATTTCAACTACAATAACGTGGATTCATGTGGAAATAGTGTGAACGAAGGTAATCTCACTGAAAACAAGAAAACCCATGTGTATTTCACTTAGTTTCAACTGTAATAACGTTAATTCACGTGCAAATAGTGTGAACGAATGTTAATATCACTGAAAACAAGCCAATGGATGTGTATTTGACTTAATTTCAACTACAATAACGTGGATTCATGTGGAAATAGTGTGAACGAAGGTAATCTCACTGAAAACAAGCTAATCCATGTGCATTTCACTTAGTTTCAACTGTAATAACGTTAATTCATGTGCAAATAGTGTAAACGAATGTTAATATCACTGAAAATAAGCAAATGCATGCGTGTTTCAATTAGTTTCGGCTGCAAAAACGTGAATTCAAGTGCAGTTAGTGTGAACGAATGTTAATATCACTGAAAACAAACAAATGCGCGTGTATTTTTCTTAGTTTCAACTGTAATAACGTGAATTCATGTGCAAATAGTGTGAACGAATGTTAATATCACTGAAAGCAAGCTAATCCATGTGTATTTCAATTAGTTTCAACTGTGAAAGCGTAGATTAATGTGCAATTAGTGTGAAAGAATGTTATAATCACTGAAAACAAGTAATTCCATGTGTATTTTATTTAGTTTGCACTGTACTAACGTGAAGTCATGTGCAATTAGTGTCAACGAATGTTAATATCACTGAAAATAAGCCAATGCATCTGTATTTGACATAATTTCAACTACAATAACGTGGATTCATGTGGAAATAGTGTGAACGAAGGTAATCTCACTGAAAACAAGCAAACCCATGTGTATTTCACTTAGTTTCAACTGTAATAACGTTAATTCATGTGCAAATTGTGTGAACGAATGTTAATATCACTGAAAACAAGCCAATGGATGTGCATTTGACTTAATTTCAACTACAATAAAGTGGGTTCATGTGGAAATAGTGTGAACGAAGGTAATCTCACTGAAAACAAGCAAACCCATGTGTATTTCACTTAGTTTCAACTGTAATAACGTTAACTCATGTGCAAATAGTGAAAACGAATGTTAATGTCACTGAAAATAAGCAAATGCTTGTGTATTTGACTTAATTTCGACTACAATAACGTGGATTCATGTGGAAATAGTGTGAACGAAGGTAATCTCACTGAAAACAAGCAAACCCATGTGTATTTCACTTAGTTTCAACTGTAATAACGTTAATTCATGTACAAATAGTGTGAACGAATGTTAATATCACTGAAAACAAGCCAATGGATGTGTATTTGACTTAATTTCAACTACAATAACGTGGATTCATGTGGAAATAGTGTGAACGAAGGTAATCTCACTGAAAACAAGCTAATCCATGTGCATTTCACTTAGTTTCAACTCTAATAACGTTAATTCATGTGCAAATAGTGTAAACGAATGTTAATATCACTGAAAATAAGCAAATGCATGCGTGTTTCAATTAGTTTCGGCTGCAAAAACGTGAATTCATATGCAATTAGCGTGAACGAATGTTAATATCACTGAAAACAAGTAATTGCATGTGTATTTTATTTAGTTTCAGCTGTAATAACGTAAATTCATGTGCAATTAGTGTGAACGAATGTTAATGTCACTGAAAATAAGCAAATGCATGTGTATTTCAATAAGTTTCGACTGTAATAGCGTGGATTCGTGTGCAATAAGTGTAAACGAATGTTGATATCGCTTAAAACAAGAACTTTCATGTGTATTTTACTTAGCTTGCACTGTACTAACGTGAAGTCATGTGCAATTAGTGTCAACGAATGTTAATATCACTAAAAACAAGCCAATGCATGTGTATTTGACTTAATTTCAACTACAATAACGTGGATTCATGTGGAAATAGTGTGAACGAAGGTAATCTCACTAAAAACAAGCAAACCCATGTATATTTCACTTAGTTTCAACTGTAATAACGTTAATTCATGTGCTAATAGTGTGAACGAATGTTAATATCACTGAAAACAAGCCAATTGATGTGTATTTGACTTAATTTCAACTAAAATAACGTGGATTCATGTGGAAATAGTGTGAACGAAGGTAATCTCACTGAAAACAAGCAAACCCATGTGTATTTCACTTAGTTTCAACTGTAATAACGTTAACTCATGTGCAAATAGTGAAAACGAATGTTAATGTCACTGAAAATAAGCAAATGCATGTGTATTTCAATAAGTTTCGACTGTAATAGCGTGGATTCGTGTGCAATAAGTGTGAACGAATGTTAATATCGCTTAAAACAAGAACTTTCATGTGTATTTTACTTAGCTTGCACTGTACTAACGTGAAGTCATGTGCAATTAGTGTCAACGAATGTTAATATCACTAAAAACAAGCCAATGCATGTGTATTTGACTTAATTTCAACTACAATAACGTGGATTCATGTGGAAATAGTGTGAACGAAGGTAATCTCACTGAAAACAAGCAAACCCATGTGTATTTCACTTAGTTTCAACTGTAATAACGTTAATTCATGTGCAAATAGTGTGAACGAATGTTAATATCACTGAACACAAGCCAATTGATGTGTATTTGACTTAATTTCAACTAAAATAACGTGGATTCATGTGGAAATAGTGTGAACGAAGGTAATCTCACTGAAAACAAGCAAACCCATGTGTATTTCACTTAGTTTCAACTGTAAAAACGTTAACTCATGTGCAAATAGTGAAAACGAATGTTAATATCACTGAAAACAAGCAAATGCATGTTTATTTCAATTAGTTTCAACGGTAATAGCGTGGATTCGTGTGCAATTAGTGTGAACGAATGTTAATATCACTCAAAACAAGAACTTCCATGTGTATTTTACTTAGTTTCAGCCATAATATTGGGATTTCATCTGCCAGTAGTGTGAACGAAAATTGATATCACTGAAAAGAAAAAATGCATGTGTATTTTACTTAGTTCCAACTGCAATAACGTGAATTCAAGTGCAGTTAGTAGGAACGAATGTTGATATCACTGAAAACAAGCAGATTCATGTGCATTTCACTTAGTTTCAGCTGTAATAACGAGAATTCATGTGCAATTAGTGTGAACGAATGTTAATATCACTGAAAACAGGCAAATGCATGTGTATTTCACTTAGTCTCAACTGTAATAACGTGGATTCGTGTGCAATTAGTGTGAACGAATGTTAAAATCACTGGGAACAAGTAATTGCATGTGTATTTTATTTAGTTTGCACTGTACTAACGTGATGTCATGTGCCATTATTGTCAATGAATGTTAATATCACTGAAAACAAGCCAATGCATGTGTATTTGACTTAATTTGAACTACAATAACGTGGATTCATATGGAAATAGTGTGAACGAAGGTACTCTCACTGAAAACTAGCAAATCCATGTGTATTTCACTTAGTTTCAACTGTAATAACGTGGATTTATGTGCAATTCGTGTAGACGAATGTTAATATCACTGAAAACAAGCATATGCTTGTGTATTTCACTTAGATTCAGCTGTAATAACGTGAATTCATGGGCAATTAGTGTCAACCAATGTTAATATCACCGAAAACAAGCACATGCGTGTGTATTTCACTTAGTTTCAACTGCAATAACGTGGATTCATGTGCAATTAGCGTGAATGAATGTTAATATGACTCAAAACAAAAAATTGCATTTGTACTTTACTTAGTTTCAGCTGTAATAACGTTAATTCATGTGCAAATAGTGTGAACGAATGTTAATATCACTGAAAACAAGCAAATGCATGTGTATTTCAATTAGTTTCAACTGTAACAGCGTGGATTCGTGTGCAATTAGTGTGAACGAATGTTAATATCACTCAAAACAAGAACTTCCATGTGTATTTTACTTAGTTTCAGCCATAATATTGGGATTTCATGTGCCAGTTGTGTGAACGAAAATTGATATCACTGAAAAGAAAAAAATACATGTGTATTTTATCTAGTTCCAACTGCAATAACGTGAATTCAAGTACAGTTAGTGTGAACGAATGTTAATATCACTGAAAACAAACAAATGCGCGTGTATTTTTCTTAGTTTCAACTGTAATAACGTGAATTCATGTGCAAATAGTGTGAACGAATGTTAATATCACTGAAAGCAAGCTAATCCATGTGTATTTCAATTAGTTTCAACTGTAAAAGCGTAGATTAATGTGCAATTAGTGTGAAAGAATGTTATAATCACTGAAAACAAAAAATTGCATGTGTACTTTACTTAGTTTCAGCTGTAATAACGTAAATTCATGTGCAAATAGTGTGAACGAATGTTAATATCACTGAAAACAAGCAAATGCATGTTTATTTCAATTAGTTTCAACGGTAATAGCGTGGATTCGTGTGCAATTAGTGTGAACAAATGTTAATATAACTCAAAACAAGCACATGCATGTGTATTTCACTTAGTTTCAACTGCAATAACGTGGATTCATGTGCAATTAGCGTGAACGAATGTTAATATCACTCAAAACAAAAAATTGCATGGGTACTTTACTTAGTTTCAGCTGTAATAACGTAAATTCATGTGCAAATAGTGTGAACGAATGTTAATATCACTGAAAACAAGCAAATGCATGTTTATTTCCATTAGTTTCAACTGTAATAGCGTTGATTCGTGTGCAATTAGTGTGAACGAATGTTAATATCACTCAAAACAAGAACTTCCATGTGTATTTTACTTAGTTTCAGCCATAATATTGGGATTTCATGTGCCAGTAGTGTGAACGAAAATTGATATCACTGAAAAGAAAAAAATACATGTGTATTTTACTTAGTTCCAACTGCAATAACGTGAATTCAAGTGCAGTTAGTGTGAACGAATGTTAATATCACTGAAAACAAACAAATGCGCGTGTATTTTTCTTAGTTTCAACTGTAATAACGTGAATTCATGTGCAAATAGTGTGAACGAATGTTAATATCACTGAAAGCAAGCTAATCCATGTGTATTTCAATTAGTTTCAACTGTAAAAGCGTAGATTAATGTGCAATTAGTGTGAAAGAATGTTATAATCACTGAAAACAAAAAATTGCATATGTACTTTACTTAGTTTCAGCTGTAATAACGTAAATTCATGTGCAAATAGTGTGAACGAATGTTAATATCACTGAAAACAAGCAAATGCATGTTTATTTCAATTAGTTTCAACGGTAATAGCGTGGATTCGTGTGCAATTAGTGTGAACAAATGTTAATATAACTCAAAACAAGCACATGCATGTGTATTTCACTTAGTTTCAACTGCAATAACGTGGATTCATGTGCAATTAGCGTGAACAAATGTTAATATCACTCAAAACAAAAAATTGCATGGGTACTTTACTTAGTTTAAGCTGTAATAACGTAAATTCATGTGCAAATAGTGTGAACGAATGTTAATATCACTGAAAACAAGCAAATGCATGTTTATTTCCATTAGTTTCAACTGTAATAGCGTGGATTCGGGTGCAATTAGTGTGAACGAATGTTAATATCACTCAAAACAAGAACTTCCATGTGTATTTTACTTAGTTTCAGCCATAATATTGGGACTTCATGTGCGAGTAGTGTGAACGAAAATTGATATCACCGAAAAGAAAGAAATGCATGTGTATTTTACTTAGTTCCAACTGCAATAACGTGAATTCAAGTGCAGTTAGTGTGAACGAATGTTAATATCACTGAGAACAGGCAAATGCATGTGTATTTCACTTAGTTTCAACTGTAATAACGTGGATTTATGTGCAATTAGTGTGAACAAATGTTAATATAACTCAAAACAAGCACATGCATGTGTATTTCACTTAGTTTCAACTGCAATAACGTGGATTCATGTGCAATTAGCGTGAACGAATGTTAATATCACTCAAAACAAAAAAATGCATGGGTACTTTACTTAGTTTCAGCTGTAATAACGTAAATTCATGTGCAATTAGTGTTAAGGAATGTTATAATCACTGAAAACAAGTAATTGCATGTGTATTTTACTTAGTTTCAGCTGTAATAACGTGAATTCATGTGCAATTAGTGTGAACGAATGTTAATATCACTGAAAACAGGCAAATGCATGTGTATTTCACTTAGTTTCAACTGTAATAACGTGGATTTATGTGCAATTAGTGTGAACAAATGTTAATATAACTCAAAACAAATAATTCCATGTGTATTTTTCTTAGTTTCAACTGTGATAACGTGAATTCATGTGCAAGTAGTGTGAACGAATGTGAATATCACTGAAAGCAAGCTAATCCATGTGTATTTCAATTAGTTTCAACTGGAAAAGCGTAGATTAATGTGCAATTAGTGTGAAAGAATGTTATAATCACTGAAAACAAGTAGTTGCATGTGTATTTTATTTAGTTTCAACTGTAATAACGTGAACTCATGTGCAATTAGTGTGAACGAATGTTAATATCACTGAGAACAAGTAATTGCATGTGTATTTCACTTAGTTTCAACTGTAATAACGTGGATTTATGTGCAATTAGTGTAGACGAATGTTAAAATCACTGAAAACAAGCACATGCATGTGTATTTCACTTAGTTTCAACTGCAATAACGTGGATTCATGTGCAATTAGCGTGAACGAATGTTAATATCACTCAAAACAAAAAATTGCATGTGTACTTTACTTAGTTTCAGCTGTAATAACGTAAATTCATGTGCAAATAGTGTGAATGAATGTTAATATCACTGAAAACAAGCAAATGCATGTTTATTTCAATTAGTTTCAACTGTAATAGCGTGGATTCGTGTGCAATTAGTGTGAACGAATGTTAATATCACTCAAAACAAGAACTTCCATGTGTATTTTACATAGTTCAGCCATAATATACGGACTTCATCTGCCAGTAGTGTGAACGAAAATTGATATCACTGAAAAGAAAAAATGCATGTGTATTTTACTTAGTTCCAACTGCAATAACGTGAATTAAAGTGCAGTTAGTGTGAACGAATGTTAATATCACTGAAAACAAAAAATGCGCGTGTATTTTTCTTAGTTTCAACTGTAATAACGTGAATTCATGTGCAAATTGTGTGAACGAATGTTAATATCACTGAAAGCAAGCTAATCCATGTGTATTTCAATTAGTTTCAACTGTGAAAGCGTAGATTAATGTGCAATTAGTGTGAAAGAATGTTATAATCACTGAAAACAAGTAATTGCATGTGTATTTTATTTAGTTTCAGCTGTAATAACGTGAATTCATGTGCAATTAGTGTGAACGAATGTTAATATCACTGAAAACAGGCAAATGCATGTGTATTTCACTTAGTTTCAACTGTAATAACGTGGATTTATGTGCAATTAGTGTAAACAAATGTTAATATAACTCAAAACAAATAATTCCATGTGTATTTTAATTAGTTTGCATTGTAATAACGTGATTCATGTGGAAATAGTGTGAACAAATGTTAATATCACTGAAAACAGCGAATGCATGTGTATTTCAATTAGTTTCGGCTGCAAAAACGTGAATACATTTGCAATTAGTGTGAACGAATGTTAATATCATTGAAAACAATTAATTGCATGTGTATTTTATTTAGTTTGCACTGTACTAACGTGAAGTCATGTGCAATTAGTGTCAACGAATGTTAATATCACTGAAAATAAGCCAATGCATGTGTATTTGACTTAATTTCAACTACAATAACGTGGATTCATGTGGAAATAGTGTGAACGAGAGTAATCTCACTGAAAACAAGCAAACCCATGTGTATTTCACTTAGTTTCAACTGTAATAACGTTAATTCATGTGCAAATAGTGTGAACGAATGTTAATATCACTGAAAACAAGCCAATGGATGTGTATTTGACTTAATTTCAACTACAATAAAGTGGTTATGTGGAAATAGTGTGAACGAAGGTTATCTCACTGAAAACAAGCAAACCCATGTGTATTTCACTTAGTTTCAACTGTAATAACGTTAACTCGTGTGCAAATAGTGAAAACGAATGTTAATGTCACTGAAAATAAGCAAATGCATGTGTATTTGACTAATTTCAACTACAATAACGTGGATTCGTGTGCAATTAATGTGAACGAATGTTAATATCACTGAAAGCAAGCTAATCCATGTGTATTTGAATTAGTTTCCACTGTAAAAGCGTAGATTAATGTGCAATTAGTGTGAAAGAATGTTATAATCACTGAAAACAAGTAATTGCATATGTATTTTATTTAGTTTCAGCTGTAATAACGTGAATTCATGTGCAATTAGTGTGAACGAATGTTAATATCACTGAAAACAGGCAAATGCATGTGTATTTCACTTAGTTTCAACTGTAATAACGTGAAGTGCATTTAATAACATGCATTTACATGTAATAACGTTAATTCATGTGCAAATAGTGTAAACGAATGTTAATCACTGAAAATAAGCAAATGCATGTGTGTTTCAATTAGTTTCGGCTGCAAAAACGTGAATTCATATGCAATTAGTGTGAACGAATGTTAATATCACTGGGAACAAGTAATTGCATGTGTATTTTATTTAGTTTGCACTGTACTAACGTGATGTCATGTGCAATTATTGTCAATGAATGTTAATATCACTGAAAACAAGCCAATGCATGTGTATTTGACTTAATTTGAACTACAATAACGTGGATTCATATGGAATAGTGTGAACGAAGGTAATCTCACTGAAAACAAGCAAATCCATTTGTATTTCACTTAGTTTCAACTGTAATAACGTGGATTTATGTGCAATAGTGTAGACGAATGTTAATATCACTGAAAACAAGCATATGCTTGTGTATTTCACTTAGATTCAGCTGTAATAACGTGAATTCATGGGCAATTAGTGTCAACCAATGTTAATATCACTGAAAACAAGCACATGCATGTGTATTTCACTTAGTTTCAACTGCAATAACGTGGATTCATGTGCAATTAGCGTGAACGAATGTTAATATGACTCAAAACAAAAAATTGCATTTGTACTTTACTTAGTTTCAGCTGTAATAACGTTAATTCATGTGCAAATAGTGTGAACGAATGTTAATATCACTGAAAACAAGCAAATGCATGTGTATTTCAATTAGTTTCAACTGTAATAGCGTGAATTCATGTGCAAATAGTGTGAACGAATGTTAATATCACTGAAAGCAAGCTAATCATGTGTATTTCAATTAGTTTCAACTGTAAAAGCGTAGATTAATGTGCAATTAGTGTGAAGAATGTTATAATCACTGAAAACAAAAATTGCATGTGTACTTTACTTAGTTTCAGCTGTAATAACGTAAATTCATGTGCAAATAGTGTGAACGAATGTTATTATCACTGAAAACAAGCAAATGCATGCTTATTTCAATTAGTTTCAACGGTAATAGCGTGGATTCGTGTGCAATTAGTGTGAACGAATGTTAATATCACTCAAAACAAGAACTTCCATGAGTATTTTACTTAGTTTCAGCCATAATATTGGGATTTCATCTGCCAGTAGTGTGAACGAAAATTGATATCACTGAAAAGAAAAAAATGCATGTGTATTTTACTTAGTTCCAACTGCAATAACGTTAATTCATGTGCTAATAGTGTGAACGAATGTTAATATCACTGAAAACAAGCCAATTGATGTGTATTTGACTTAATTTCAACTAAAATAACGTGGATTCATGTGGAAATAGTGTGAACGAAGGTAATCTCACTGAAAACAAGCAAACCCATGTGTATTTCACTTAGTTTCAACTGTAATAACGTTAACTCATGTGCAAATAGTGAAAACGAATGTTAATGTCACTGAAAATAAGCAAATGCATGTGTATTTCAATAAGTTTCGACTGTAATAGCGTGGATTCGTGTGCAATAAGTGTGAACGAATGTTAATATCGCTTAAAACAAGAACTTTCATGTGTATTTTACTTAGCTTGCACTGTACTAACGTGAAGTCATGTGCAATTAGTGTCAACGAATGTTAATATCACTAAAAACAAGCCAATGCATGTGTATTGACTTAATTTCAACTACAATAACGTGGATTCATGTGGAAATAGTGTGAACGAAGGTAATCTCACTGAAACAAGCAAACCCATGTGTATTTCACTTAGTTTCACTGTAATAACGTTAATTCATGTGCAATAGTGTGAACGAATGTTAATATACTGAACACAAGCAATTGATGTGTATTTGACTTAATTTCAACTAAAATAACGTGGATTCATGTGGAAATAGTGTGAACGAAGGTAATCTCACTGAAACAAGCAACCATGTGTATTTACTTAGTTTCAACTGTAAAAACGTTAACTATTGCAAATAGTGAAAACGAATGTTAATATCACTGAAAACAAGCAAATGCATGTTTATTTCAATTAGTTTCAACGGTAATAGCGTGGATTCGTGTGCAATTAGTGTGAACGAATGTTAATATCACTCAAAACAAGAACTTCCATGTGTATTTTACTTAGTTTCAGCCATAATATGGGATTTCATCTGCCAGTAGTGTGAACGAAATTGATATCACTGAAAAGAAAAAATGCATGTGTATTTTACTTAGTTCCAACTGCAATAACGTGAATTCAGTGCAGTTAGTAGGAACGAATGTTGATATCACTGAAAACAAGCAGATTCATGTGCATTTCACTTAGTTTCAGCTGTAATAACGAGAATTCATGTGCAATTAGTGTGAACGAATGTTAATATCACTGAAACAGGCAAATGCATGTGTATTTCACTTAGTTCAACTGTAATAACGTGGATTCGTGTGCAATTAGTGTGAACGAATGTTAATATCACTGGAAACAAGTAATTGCATGTGTATTTTATTTAGTTTCACTGTACTAACGTGATTCATGTGCAATTATGTCAATGAATGTTAATATCACTGAAAACAAGCCAATGCATGTGTATTTGACTTATTTGAACTACATAACGTGGATTCATATGAAATAGTGTGAACGAAGGTATCTCACTGAAAACTAGCAAATCCATGTGTATTTCACTTAGTTTCAACTGTAATAACGTGATTTATGTGCAATTCGTGTGACGAATGTTAATATCACTGAAACAAGCATATGCTTGTGTATTTACTTAGATTCAGCTGTAATAACGTGAATTCATGGGCAATTAGTGTCAACCAATGTTAATATCACGAAAACAAGCACATGCGTGTGTATTTCACTTAGTTTCAACTGCAATAACGTGGATTCATGTGCAATTAGCGTGAATGAATGTTAATATGACTCAAAACAAAAATTGCATTTGTATTTACTTAGTTTCAGCTGTAATAACGTTAATTCATGTGCAATAGTGTGAACGAATGTTAATATCACTGAAAACAAGCAAATGCATGTGTATTTCAATTAGTTTCAACTGTAACAGCGTGGATTCGTGTGCATTAGTGTGAACGAATGTTAATATCACTCAAAACAAGAACTTCCATGTGTATTTTACTTAGTTTCAGCCATAATATTGGATTTCATGTGCCAGTTGTGTGAACGAAATTGATATCACTGAAAAGAAAAAAATACATGTGTATTTTATCTAGTCCAACTGCAATAACGTGAATTCAAGTACAGTTAGTGTGAACGAATGTTAATATCACTGAAACAAACAATGCGCGTGTATTTTTCTTAGTTTCAACTGTAATAACGTGAATTCATGTGCAAATAGTGTGAACGAATGTTAATATCACTGAAAGCAACCTAATCCATGTGTATTTCAATTAGTTTCAACTGTAAAAGCGTAGATTAATGTGCAATTAGTGTGAAAGAATGTTATAATACTGAAAACAAAAAATTGCATGTGTATTTACTTAGTTTCAGCTGTAATAACGTAAAGTTCATGTGCAAATAGTGTGAACGAATGTTAATATCACTGAAAACAGCAAATGCATGTTTATTTCAATTAGTTTCACGGTATAGCGTGGATTCGTGTGCAATTAGTGTGAAAATGTTAATATACTCAAAACAAGCACATGCATGTGTATTTCACTTAGTTTCAACTGCAATAACGTGGATTCATGTGCAATTAGCGTGAACGAATGTTAATATCACTCAAAACAAAAATTGCATGGGTACTTTACTTAGTTTCAGCTGTAATAACGTAAATTCATGTGCAAATAGTGTGAACGAATGTTAATATCACTGAAAACAAGCAAATGCATGTTTATTTCCATTAGTTTCAACTGTAATAGCGTTGATTCGTGTGCAATTAGTGTGAACGAATGTTAATATCACTCAAAACAAGAACTTCCATGTGTATTTACTTAGTTTCAGCCATAATATTGGATTTCATGTGCCAGTAGTGTGAACGAAAATTGATATCACTGAAAAGAAAAAAATACATGTGTATTTTACTTAGTTCCAACTGCAATAACGTGAATTCAAGTGCAGTTAGTGTGAACGAATGTTAATATCACTGAAAACAAACAATGCGCGTGTATTTTTCTTAGTTTCAACTGTAATAACGTGAATTCATGTGCAAATAGTGTGAACGAATGTTAATATCACTGAAAGCAAGCTAATCCATGTGTATTTCAATTAGTTTTAACTGTAAAAGCGTAGATTAATGTGCAATTAGTGTGAAAGAATGTTATAATCACTGAAAACAAAAATTGCATATGTACTTTACTTAGTTTCAGCTGTAATAACGTAAATTCATGTGCAAATAGTGTGAACGAATGTTAATATCACTGAAAACAAGCAAATGCATGTTTATTTCAATTAGTTTCAACGGTAATAGCGTGGATTCGTGTGCAATTAGTGTGAACAAATGTTAATATAACTCAAAACAAGCACATGCATGTGTATTTCACTTAGTTTCAACTGCAATAACGTGGATTCATGTGCAATTAGCGTGAACAAATGTTAATATCACTCAAAACAAAAAATTGCATGGGTACTTTACTTAGTTTAAGCTGTAATAACGTAAATTCATGTGCAAATAGTGTGAACGAATGTTATATCACTGAAAACAAGCAAATGCATGTTTATTTCCATTAGTTTCAACTGTAATAGCGTGGATTCGGGTGCAATTAGTGTGAACGAATGTTATATCACTCAAAACAAGAACTTCCATGTGTATTTTACTTAGTTTCAGCCATAATATTGGGACTTCATGTGCGAGTAGTGTGAACGAAAATTGATATCACCGAAAGAAAGAAATGCATGTGTATTTTACTTAGTTCCAACTGCAATAACGTGAATTCAAGTGCAGTTAGTGTGAACGAATGTTAATATCACTGAGAACAGGCAAATGCATGTGTATTTCACTTAGTTTCAACTGTAATAACGTGGATTTATGTGCAATTAGTGTGAACAAATGTTAATATAACTCAAAACAAGCACATGCATGTGTATTTCACTTAGTTTCAACTGCAATAACGTGGATTCATGTGCAATTAGCGTGAACGAATGTTAATATCACTCAAACAAAAAAATGCATGGGTACTTTACTTAGTTTCAGCTGTAATAACGTAAATTCATGTGCAATTAGTGTTAAGGAATGTTATAATCACTGAAAACAAGTAATTGCATGTGTATTTTACTTAGTTTCAGCTGTAATAACGTGAATTCATGTGCAATTAGTGTGAACGAATGTTAATATCACTGAAAACAGGCAAATGCATGTGTATTTCACTTAGTTTCAACTGTAATAACGTGGATTTATGTGCAATTAGTGTGAACAAATGTTAATATAACTCAAAACAAATAATTCCATGTGTATTTTTCTTAGTTTCAACTGTGATAACGTGAATTCATGTGCAAGTAGTGTGAACGAATGTGAATATCACTGAAAGCAAGCTAATCCATGTGTATTTCAATTAGTTTCAACTGGAAAAGCGTAGATTAATGTGCAATTAGTGTGAAAGAATGTTATAATCACTGAAAACAAGTAGTTGCATGTGTATTTTATTTAGTTTCAACTGTAATAACGTGAACTCATGTGCAATTAGTGTGAACGAATGTTAATATCACTGAGAACAAGTAATTGCATGTGTATTCACTTAGTTTCAACTGTAATAACGTGGATTTATGTGCAATTAGTGTAGACGAATGTTAAAATCACTGAAAACAAGCACATGCATGTGTATTTCACTTAGTTTCAACTGCAATAACGTGGATTCATGTGCAATTAGCGTGAACGAATGTTAATATCACTCAAAACAAAAAATTGCATGTGTACTTTACTTAGTTTCAGCTGTAATAACGTAAATTCATGTGCAAATAGTGTGAATGAATGTTAATATCACTGAAAACAAGCAAATGCATGTTTATTTCAATTAGTTTCAACTGTAATAGCGTGGATTCGTGTGCAATTAGTGTGAACGAATGTTAATATCACTCAAAACAAGAACTTCCATGTGTATTTTACATAGTTTCAGCCATAATATACGGACTTCATCTGCCAGTAGTGTGAACGAAATTGATATCACTGAAAGAAAAAAAATGCATGTGTATTTTACTTAGTTCCAACTGCAATAACGTGAATTAAAGTGCAGTTAGTGTGAACGAATGTTAATATCACTGAAACAAAAAAATGCGCGTGTATTTTTCTTAGTTTCAACTGTAATAACGTGAATTCATGTGCAAATTGTGTGAACGAATGTTAATATCACTGAAAGCAAGCTAATCCATGTGTATTTCAATTAGTTTCAACTGTGAAAGCGTAGATTAATGTGCAATTAGTGTGAAAGAATGTTATAATCACTGAAAACAAGTAATTGCATGTGTATTTTATTTAGTTTCAGCTGTAATAACGTGAATTCATGTGCAATTAGTGTGAACGAATGTTAATATCACTGAAAACAGGCAAATGCATGTGTATTTCACTTAGTTTCAACTGTAATAACGTGGATTTATGTGCAATTAGTGTAAACAAATGTTAATATAACTCAAAACAAATAATTCCATGTGTATTTTAATTAGTTTGCATTGTAATAACGTGAATTCATGTGGAAATAGTGTGAACAAATGTTAATATCACTGAAAACAAGCGAATGCATGTGTATTTCAATTAGTTTCGGCTGCAAAAACGTGAATACATTTGCAATTAGTGTGAACGAATGTTAATATCATTGAAAACAATTAATTGCATGTGTATTTATTTAGTTTGCACTGTACTAACGTGAAGTCATGTGCAATTAGTGTCAACGAATGTTAATATCACTGAAAATAAGCCAATGCATGTGTATTTGACTTAATTTCAACTACAATAACGTGGATTCATGTGGAAATAGTGTGAACGAGAGTAATCTCACTGAAAACAAGCAAACCCATGTGTATTTCACTTAGTTTCAACTGTAATAACGTTAATTCATGTGCAAATAGTGTGAACGAATGTTAATATCACTGAAAACAAGCCAATGGATGTGTATTTGACTTAATTTCAACTACAATAAAGTGGGTTCATGTGGAAATAGTGTGAACGAAGGTTATCTCACTGAAAACAAGCAAACCCATGTGTATTTCACTTAGTTTCAACTGTAATAACGTTAACTCGTGTGCAAATAGTGAAAACGAATGTTAATGTCACTGAAAATAAGCAAATGCATGTGTATTTGACTTAATTTCAACTACAATAACGTGGATTCGTGTGCAATTAATGTGAACGAATGTTAATATCACTGAAAGCAAGCTAATCCATGTGTATTTGAATTAGTTTCCACTGTAAAAGCGTAGATTAATGTGCAATTAGTGTGAAAGAATGTTATAATCACTGAAAACAAGTAATTGCATATGTATTTATTTAGTTTCAGCTGTAATAACGTGAATTCATGTGCAATTAGTGTGAACGAATGTTAATATCACTGAAACAGGCAAATGCATGTGTATTTCACTTAGTTTCAACTGTAATAACGTGAAGTGCATTTAATAACATGCATTTACATGTAATAACGTTAATTCATGTGCAAATAGTGTAAACGAATGTTAATATCACTGAAAATAAGCAAATGCATGTGTGTTTCAATTAGTTTCGGCTGCAAAAACGTGAATTCATATGCAATTAGTGTGAACGAATGTTAATATCACTGGGAACAAGTAATTGCATGTGTATTTTATTTAGTTTGCACTGTACTAACGTGATGTCATGTGCAATTATTGTCAATGAATGTTAATATCACTGAAAACAAGCCAATGCATGTGTATTTGACTTAATTTGAACTACAATAACGTGGATTCATATGGAAATAGTGTGAACGAAGGTAATCTCACTGAAAACAAGCAAATCCATTTGTATTTCACTTAGTTTCAACTGTAATAACGTGGATTTATGTGCAATTAGTGTAGACGAATGTTAATATCACTGAAAACAAGCATATGCTTGTGTATTTCACTTAGATTCAGCTGTAATAACGTGAATTCATGGGCAATTAGTGTCAACCAATGTTAATATCACTGAAAACAAGCACATGCATGTGTATTTCACTTAGTTTCAACTGCAATAACGTGGATTCATGTGCAATTAGCGTGAACGAATGTTAATATGACTCAAAACAAAAAATTGCATTTGTACTTTACTTAGTTTCAGCTGTAATAACGTTAATTCATGTGCAAATAGTGTGAACGAATGTTAATATCACTGAAAACAAGCAAATGCATGTGTATTTCAATTAGTTTCAACTGTAATAGCGTGAATTCATGTGCAAATAGTGTGAACGAATGTTAATATCACTGAAAGCAAGCTAATCCATGTGTATTTCAATTAGTTTCAACTGTAAAAGCGTAGATTAATGTGCAATTAGTGTGAAAGAATGTTATAATCACTGAAAACAAAAAATTGCATGTGTACTTTACTTAGTTTCAGCTGTAATAACGTAAATTCATGTGCAAATAGTGTGAACGAATGTTATTATCACTGAAAACAAGCAAATGCATGCTTATTTCAATTAGTTTCAACGGTAATAGCGTGGATTCGTGTGCAATTAGTGTGAACGAATGTTAATATCACTCAAAACAAGAACTTCCATGAGTATTTTACTTAGTTTCAGCCATAATATTGGGATTTCATCTGCCAGTAGTGTGAACGAAAATTGATATCACTGAAAAGAAAAAAATGCATGTGTATTTTACTTAGTTCCAACTGCAATAACGTGAATTCAAGTGCAGTTAGTGTGAACGAATGTTAATATCACTGAAAACAAACAACTGCGCGTGTATTTTTCTTAGTTTCAACTGTAATAACGTGAATTCATGTGCAAATAGTGTGAACGAATGTTAATATCACTGAAAGCAAGCTAATCCTTGTGTATTTCAATTAGTTTCAACTGTAAAAGCGTAGATTAATGTGCAATTAGTGTGAAAGAATGTTATAATCACTGAAAACAAGTAATTGCATGTGTATTTTATTTAGTTTCAGCTGTAATAACGTGAATTCATGTGCAATTAGTGTGAACGAATGTTAATATCACTGAAAACAGGCAAATGCATGTGTATTTCACTTAGTTTCAACTGTAATAACGTGGATTTATGTGCAATTAGTCTGAACCAATGTTAATATAACTCAAAACAAATAATTCCATGTGTCTTTTAATTAGTTTGCATTGTAATAACGTGAATTCATGTGGAAATAGTGTGAATAAATGTTAATATCACTGAAAACAAGCAAATGCATGTGTATTTTACTTAGTTTCAACTGTAATAACGTTAATTCATGTGCAAATAGTGTAAACGAATGTTAATATCACTGAAAATAAGCAAATGCACGTGTATTTCAATTAGTTTCGGCTGCAAAAACGTGAATTCATATGCAATTAGCGTGAACGAATGCTAATATCACTCCAAACAAGTAATTGCATTTGTACTTTACTTAGTTTCGGCTGTAATAACGTTAATTCATGTGCAAATAGTGTGAACGAATGTTAATATCACTGAAAACAAGCAAATGCATGTGTATTTCAATTAGTTTCAACTGTAATAGCGTGGATTCGTGTGCAATAAGTGTGAACGAATATTAATATCACTCAAAACAAGAACTTCCATGTGTATTTTACTTAATTTGCACTGTATTAACGTGAAGTCATGTGCAATTAGTGTCAACGAATGTTAATATCACTAAAACAAGCCAAGGCATGTGTATTTGACTTAATTTCAGCTACAATAACGTGGATTCGTGTGGAAATAGTGTGAACGAAGGTAATCTCACTGAAAACAAGCAAATCCATGTGCATTTCACTTAGTTTCAACTGTAATAACGTTAATTCATGTGCAATTAGTGTAAACGAATGTTAATATCACTGAAAACAAGCATATGCTTGTGTATTTCACTTAGATTCAGCTGTAATAACGTGAATTCATGGGCAATTAGTGTCAACCAATGTTAATATCACCGAAAACAAGCACATGCACGTGTATTTCACTTAGTTTCAACTGCAATAACGTGGATTCATGTGCAATTAGCGTGAATGAATGTTAATATCACTGAAAACAAGCATATGCTTGTGTATTTCACTTAGATTCAGCTGTAATAACGTGAATTCATGGGCAATTAGTGTCAACCAATGTTAATATCACCGAAAACAAGCACATGCATGTGTATTTCACTTAGTTTCAACTGCAATAACGTGGATTGATGTGCAATTAGCGTGAATGAATGTTAATATGACTCAAAACAAAAAATTGCATTTGTACTTTACTTAGTTTCAGCTGTAATAACGTTAATTCATGTGCAAATAGTGTGAACGAATGTTAATATCACTGAAAACAAGCAAATGCATGTGTATTTCAATTAGTTTCAACTGTAATAGCGTGGATTCGTGTGCAATTAGTGTGAACGAATGTTAATATCACTCAAAACAAGAACTTCCATGTGTATTTTACTTAGTTTCAGCCATAATATTGGGATTTCATGTGCCAGTAGTGTGAACGAAAATTGATATCACTGAAAAGAAAAAAATACATGTGTATTTTACTTAGTTCCAACTGCAATAACGTGAATTCAAGTGCAGTTAGTGTGAACGAATGTTAATATCACTGAAAACAAACAAATGCGCGTGTATTTTTCTTAGTTTCAACTGTAATAACGTGAATTCATGTGCAAATAGTGTGAACGAATGTTAATATCACTGAAAGCAAGCTAATCCATGTGTATTTCAATTAGTTTCAACTGTAAAAGCGTAGATTAATGTGCAATTAGTGTGAAAGAATGTTATAATCACTGAAAACAAAAAATTGCATGTGTACTTTACTTAGTGTCAGCTGTAATAACGTAAATTCATGTGCAAATAGTGTGAACGAATGTTAATATCACTGAAAACAAGCAAATGCATGTTTATTTCAATTAGTTTCAACTGCAATAACGTGGATTCATGTGCAATTAGCGTGAACGAATGTTAATATCACTCAAAACAAAAAATTGCATGGGTACTTTACTTAGTTTCAGCTGTAATAACGTAAATTCATGTGCAAATAGTGTGAACGAATGTTAATATCACTGAAAACAAGCAAATGCATGTTTATTTCCATTAGTTTCAACTGTAATAGCGTGGATTCGTGTGCAATTAGTGTGAACGAATGTTAATATCACTCAAAACAAGAACTTCCATGTGTATTTTACTTAGTTTCAGCCATAATATTGGGATTTCATGTGCCAGTAGTGTGAACGAAAATTGATATCACTGAAAAGAAAAAAATACATGTGTATTTTACTTAGTTCCAACTGCAATAACGTGAATTCAAGTGCAGTTAGTGTGAACGAATGTTAATATCACTGAAAACAAACAAATGCGCGTGTATTTTTCTTAGTTTCAACTGTAATAACGTGAATTCATGTGCCAATAGTGTGAACGAATGATAATATCACTGAAAGCAAGCTAATCCATGTGTATTTCAATTAGTTTCAACTGTAAAAGCGTAGATTAATGTGCAATTAGTGTGAAAGAATGTTATAATCACTGAAAACAAAAAATTGCATATGTACTTTACTTAGTTTCAGCTGTAATAACGTAAATTCATGTGCAAATAGTGTGAACGAATGTTAATATCACTGAAAACAAGCAAATGCATGTTTATTTCAATTAGTTTCAACGGTAATAGCGTGGATTCGTGTGCAATTAGTGTGAACAAATGTTAATATAACTCAAAACAAGCACATGCATGTGTATTTCACTTAGTTTCAACTGCAATAACATGGATTCATGTGCAATTAGCGTGAACGAATGTTAATATCACTCAAAACAAAAAATTGCATATGTACTTTACTTAGTTTCAGCTGTAATAACATAAATTCATGTGCAAATAGTGTGAACGAATGTTAATATCACTGAAAACAAGCAAATGCATGTTTATTTCCATTAGTTTCAACTGTAATAGCGTGGATTCGGGTGCAGTTAGTGTGAACGAATGTTAATATCACTCAAAACAAGAACTTCCATGTGTATTTTACTTAGTTTCAGCCATAATATTGGGACTTCATGTGCCAGTAGTGTGAACGAAAATTGATATCACTGAAAAGAAAGAAATGCATGTGTATTTTACTTAGTTCCAACTGCAATAACGTGAATTCAAGTGCAGTTAGTGTGAACGAATGTTAATATCACTGAAAACAGGCAAATGCATGTGTATTTCACTTAGTTTCAACTGTAATAACGTGGATTTATGTGCAATTAGTGTGAACAAATGTTAATATAACTCAAAACAAGCACATGCATGTGTATCTCACTTAGTTTCAACTGCAATAACGTGGATTCATGTGCAATTAGCGTGAACGAATGTTAATATCACTCAAAACAAAAAATTGCATGGGTACTTTACTTAGTTTCAGCTGTAATAACGTAAATTCATGTGCAATTAGTGTTAAGGAATGTTATAATCACTGAAAACAAGTAATTGCATGTGTATTTTACTTAGTTTCAGCTGTAATAACGTGAATTCATGTGCAATTAGTGTGAACGAATGTTAATATCACTGAAAACAGGCAAATGCATGTGTATTTCACTTAGTTTCAACTGTAATAACGTGGATTTATGTGCAATTAGTGTGAACAAATGTTAATATAATTCAAAACAAATAATTCCATGTGTATTTTTCTTAGTTTCAACTGTGATAACGTGAATTCATGTGCAAGTAGTGTGAACGAATGTGAATATCACTGAAAGCAAGCTAATCCATGTGTATTTCAATTAGTT
This sequence comes from Sanderia malayensis, assembly GCA_013076295.1. NCBI lineage: Eukaryota > Metazoa > Cnidaria > Scyphozoa > Semaeostomeae > Pelagiidae > Sanderia > Sanderia malayensis. The sequence goes on along the minus strand of RQOL01000429.1, from coordinate 25,816 downwards.
TCAACTGGAAAAGCGTAGATTAATGTGCAATTAGTGTGAAAGAATGTTATAATCACTGAAAACAAGTAGTTGCATGTGTATTTTATTTAGTTTCAACTGTAATAACGTGAACTCATGTGCAATTAGTGTGAACGAATGTTAATATCACTGAGAACAAGTAATTGCATGTGTATTTCACTTAGTTTCAACTGTAATAACGTGGATTTATGTGCAATTAGTGTAGACGAATGTTAAAATCACTGAAAACAAGCACATGCATGTGTATTTCACTTAGTTTCAACTGCAATAACGTGGATTCATGTGCAATTAGCGTGAACGAATGTTAATATCACTCAAAACAAAAAATTGCATGTGTACTTTACTTAGTTTCAGCTGTAATAACGTAAATTCATGTGCAAATAGTGTGAATGAATGTTAATATCACTGAAAACAAGCAAATGCATGTTTATTTCAATTAGTTTCAACTGTAATAGCGTGGATTCGTGTGCAATTAGTGTGAACGAATGTTAATATCACTCAAAACAAGAACTTCCATGTGTAATTTACATAGTTTCAGCCATAATATACGGACTTCATCTGCCAGTAGTGTGAACGAAAATTGATATCACTGAAAAGAAAAAAATGCATGTGTATTTTACTTAGTTCCAACTGCAATAACGTGAATTAAAGTGCAGTTAGTGTGAACGAATGTTAATATCACTGAAAACAAAAAAATGCGCGTGTATTTTTCTTAGTTTCAACTGTAATAACGTGAATTCATGTGCAAATTGTGTGAACGAATGTTAATATCACTGAAAGCAAGCTAATCCATGTGTATTTCAATTAGTTTCAACTGTGAAAGCGTAGATTAATGTGCAATTAGTGTGAAAGAATGTTATAATCACTGAAAACAAGTAATTGCATGTGTATTTTATTTAGTTTCAGCTGTAATAACGTGAATTCATGTGCAATTAGTGTGAACGAATGTTAATATCACTGAAAACAGGCAAATGCATGTGTATTTCACTTAGTTTCAACTGTAATAACGTGGATTTATGTGCAATTAGTGTAAACAAATGTTAATATAACTCAAAACAAATAATTCCATGTGTATTTTAATTAGTTTGCATTGTAATAACGTGAATTCATGTGGAAATAGTGTGAACAAATGTTAATATCACTGAAAACAAGCGAATGCATGTGTATTTCAATTAGTTTCGGCTGCAACAACGTGAATACATTTGCAATTAGTGTGAACGAATGTTAATATCATTGAAAACAATTAATTGCATGTGTATTTTATTTAGTTTGCACTGTACTAACGTGAAGTCATGTGCAATTAGTGTCAACGAATGTTAATATCACTGAAAATAAGCCAATGCATGTGTATTTGACTTAATTTCAACTACAATAACGTGGATTCATGTGGAAATAGTGTGAACGAGAGTAATCTCACTGAAAACAAGCAAACCCATGTGTATTTCATTTAGTTTCAACTGTAATAACGTTAATTCATGTGCAAATAGTGTGAACGAATGTTAATATCACTGAAAACAAGCCAATGGATGTGTATTTGACTTAATTTCAACTACAATAAAGTGGGTTCATGTGGAAATAGTGTGAACGAAGGTTATCTCACTGAAAACAAGCAAACCCATGTGTATTTCACTTAGTTTCAACTGTAATAACGTTAACTCGTGTGCAAATAGTGAAAACGAATGTTAATGTCACTGAAAATAAGCAAATGCATGTGTATTTGACTTAATTTCAACTACAATAACGTGGATTCGTGTGCAATTAATGTGAACGAATGTTAATATCACTGAAAGCAAGCTAATCCATGTGTATTTGAATTAGTTTCAACTGTAAAAGCGTAGATTAATGTGCAATTAGTGTGAAAGAATGTTATAATCACTGAAAACAAGTAATTGCATATGTATTTTATTTAGTTTCAGCTGTAATAACGTGAATTCATGTGCAATTAGTGTGAACGAATGTTAATATCACTGAAAACAGGCAAATGCATGTGTATTTCACTTAGTTTCAACTGTAATAACGTGACGTGCATTTAATAACATGCATTTACATGTAATAACGTTAATTCATGTGCAAATAGTGTAAACGAATGTTAATATCACTGAAAATAAGCAAATGCATGTGTGTTTCAATTAGTTTCGGCTGCAAAAACGTGAATTCATATGCAATTAGTGTGAACGAATGTTAATATCACTGGGAACAAGTAATTGCATGTGTATTTTATTTAGTTTGCACTGTACTAACGTGATGTCATGTGCAATTATTGTCAATGAATGTTAATATCACTGAAAACAAGCCAATGCATGTGTATTTGACTTAATTGAACTACAATAACGTGGATTCATACGGAAATAGTGTGAACGAAGGTAATCTCACTGAAAACAAGCAAATCCATTTGTATTTCACTTAGTTTCAACTGTAATAACGTGGATTTATGTGCAATTAGTGTAGACGAATGTTAATATCACTGAAAACAAGCATATGCTTGTGTATTTCACTTAGGTTCAGCTGTAATAACGTGATTTCATGGGCAATTAGTGTCAACCAATGTTAATATCACTGAAAACAAGCACATGCATGTGTATTTCACTTAGTTTCAACTGCAATAACGTGGATTCATGTGCAATTAGCGTGAACGAATGTTAATATGACTCAAAACAAAAAATTGCATTTGTACTTTACTTAGTTTCAGCTGTAATAACGTTAATTCATGTGCAAATAGTGTGAACGAATGTTAATATCACTGAAAACAAGCAATGCATGTGTATTTCAATTAGTTTCAACTGTAATAGCGTGGATTCGTGTGCAATTAGTGTGAACGAATGTTAATATCACTCAAAACAAGAACTTCCATGTGTATTTTACTTAGTTTCAGCCATAATATTGGGATTTCATGTGCCAGTAGTGTGAACGAAAATTGATATCACTGAAAAGAAAAAAATACATGTATATTTTACTTAGTTCCAACTGCAATAACGTGAATTCAAGTGCAGTTAGTGTGAACGAATGTTAATATCACTGAAAAAAAACAAATGCACGTGTATTTTTCTTAGTTTCAACTGTAATAACGTGAATTCATGTGCAAATAGTGTGAACGAATGTTAATATCACTGAAAGCAAGCTAATCCATGTGTATTTCAATTAATTTCAACGGTAATAGCGTGGATTCGTGTGCAATTAGTGTGAACGAATGTTAATATCACTCAAAACAAGAACTTCCATGTGTATTTTACTTAGTTTCAGCCATAATATTGGGATTTCATCTGCCAGTAGTGTGAACGAAAATTGATATCACTGAAAAGAAAAAAATGCATGTGTATTTTACTTAGTTCCAACTGCAATAACGTGAATTCAAGTGCAGTTAGTGTGAACGAATGTTAATATCACTGAAAACAAACAACTGCGCGAGTATTTTTCTTAGTTTCAACTGTAATAACGTGAATTCATGTGCAAATAGTGTGAACGAATGTTAATATCACTGAAAGCAAGCTAATCCTTGTGTATTTCAATTAGTTTCAACTGTAAAAGCGTAGATTAATGTGCAATTAGTGTGAAAGAATGTTATAATCACTGAAAACAAGTAATTGCATGTGTATTTTATTTAGTTTCAGCTGTAATAACGTGAATTCATGTGCAATTAGTGTGAACGAATGTTAATATCACTGAAAACAGGCAAATGCATGTGTATTTCACTTAGTTTCAACTGTAATAACGTGGATTTATGTGCAATTAGTCTGAACCAATGTTAATATAACTCAAAACAAATAATTCCATGTGTATTTTAATTAGTTTGCATTGTAATAACGTGAATTCATGTGGAAATAGTGTGAATAAAAGTTAATATCACTGAAAACAAGCAAATGCATGTGTATTTCACTTAGTTTCAACTGTAATAACGTTAATTCATGTGCAAATAGTGTAAACGAATCTTAATATCACTGAAAATAAGCAAATGCACGTGTATTTCAATTAGTTTCGGCTGCAAAAACGTGAATTCATATGCAATTAGCGTGAACGAATGCTAATATCACTCCAGACAAGTAATTGCATGTGTACTTTACTTAGTTTCGGCTGTAATAACGTTAATTCATGTGCAAATAGTGTGAACGAATGTTAATATCACTGAAAACAAGCAAATGCATGTGTATTTCAATTAGTTTCAACTGTAATAGCGTGGATTCGTGTGCAATAAGTGTGAACGAATATTAATATCACTCAAAACAAGAACTTCCATGTGTATTTTACTTAATTTGCACTGTATTAACGTGAAGTCATGTGCAATTAGTGTCAACGAATGTTAATATCACTAAAAACAAGCCAAGGCATGTGTATTTGACTTAATTTCAACTACAATAACGTGGATTCGTGTGGAAATAGTGTGAACGAAGGTAATCTCACTGAAAACAAGCAAATCCATGTGCATTTCACTTAGTTTCAACTGTAATAACGTTAATTCATGTGCAAATAGTGTAAACGAATGTTAATATCACTGAAAATAAGCAAATGCATGTGTGTTTCAATTAGTTTCGGCTGCAGAAACGTGAATTCATATGCAATTAGTGTGAACGAATGTAAATATCACTGAGAACAAGTAATTGCATGTGTATTTTATTTAGTTTGCACTGTACTAACGTGATGTCATGTGCAATTAGTGTCAACGAATGTTAATATCACTGAAAACAAGCCAATGCATGTGTATTTGACTTAATTTCAGCTACAATAACGTGCATTGATATGGAAATAGTGTGAACGAAGGTAATCTCACTGAAAACAAGCAAATCCATCTGTATTTCACTTAGTTTCAACTGTAATAACGTGGATTTATGTGCAATTAGTGTAGACGAATGTTAATATCACTGAAAACAAGCATATGCTTGTGTATTTCACTTAGATTCAGCTGTAATAACGTGAATCCATGGCAATTAGTGTCAACCAATTTTAATATCACTGAAAACAAGCACATGCATGTGTATTTCACTTAGTTTCAACTGCAATAACGTGGATTCATGTGCAATTAGCGTGAACGAATGTTAATATGACTCAAAACAAAAAATTGCATGTGTACTTTACTTAGTTTCAGCTGTAATAACGTTAATTCGTGTGCAAATAGTGTGAACGAATGTTAATATCACTGAAAACAAGCAAATGCATGTGTATTTTATTTAGTTTGCACTGTACTAACGTGAAGGCATGTGCAATTAGTGTCAACGAATGTTAATATCACTGAAAACAAGCCAATCCATGTGTATTTTACTTAGTTTCAGCTGTAATAACGTGAACTCATGTGCAATTAGTGTGACGAATGTTAATATCACTGAGAACAAGTAATTGCATGTGTATTTCACTTAGTTTCAACTGTAATAACGTGGATTTATGTGCAATTAGTGTAGACGAATGTTAAAATCACTGAAAACAAGCACATGCATGTGTATTTCACTTAGTTTCAACTGCAATAACGTGGATTCATGTGCAATTAGCGTGAACGAATGTTAATATCACTCAAAACAAAAAATTGCATGGGTACTTTACTTAGTTTCAGCTGTAATAACGTAAATTCATTTGCAAATAGTGTGAACGAATGTTAATATCACTGAAAACAAGCAAATGCATGTTTATTTCAATTAGTTTCAACTGTAATAGCGTGGATTCGGGTGCAATTAGTGTGAACGAATGTTAATATCACTCAAAACAAGAACTTCCATGTGTATTTTACTTAGTTTCAGCCATAATATTGGGATTTCATCTGCCAGTAGTGTGAACGAAAATTGATATCACTGAAAAGAAAAAAATGCATGTGTATTTTACTTAGTTCCAACTGCAATAACGTGAATTAAAGTGCAGTTAGTGTGAACGAATGTTAATATCACTGAAAACAAACAAATGCGCGTGTATTTTTCTTAGTTTCAACTGTAATAACGTGAATTCATGTGCAAATAGTGTGAACGAATGTTAATATCACTGAAAGCAAGCTAATCCATGTGTATTTCAATTAGTTTCAACTGTGAAAGCGTAGATTAATGTGCAATTAGTGTTAAGGAATGTTATAATCACTGAAAACAAGTAATTGCATGTGTATTTTACTTAGTTTCAGCTGTAATAACGTGAATTCATGTGCAATTAGTGTGAACGAATGTTAATATCACTGAAAACAGGCAAATGCATGTGTATTTCACTTAGTTTCAACTGTAAAAACGTGGATTTATGTGCAATTAGTGTGAACAAATGTTAATATAACTCAAAACAAATAATTCCATGTGTATTTTTCTTAGTTTCAACTCTGATAACGTGAATTCGTGTGCAAATAGTGTGAACGAATGTGAATATCACTGAAAGCAAGCTAATCCATGTGTATTTCAATTAGTTTCACCTGGAAAAGCGTAGATTAATGTGCAATTGGTGTGAAAGAATGTTATAATCACTGAAAACAAGTAATTGCATGTGTATTTTATTTAGTTTCAACTGTAATAACGTGAACTCATGTGCAATTAGTGTGAACGAATGTTAATATCACTGAGAACAAGTAATTGCATGTGTATTTCACTTAGTTTCAACTGTAATAACGTGGATTTATGTGCAATTAGTGTAGACGAATGTTAAAATCACTGAAAACAAGCACATGCATGTGTATTTCACTTAGTTTCAACTGCAATAACGTGGATTCATGTGCAATTAGCGTGAACGAATGTTAATATCACTCAAAACAAAAAATTGCATGTGTACTTTACTTAGTTTCAGCTGTAATAACGTAAATTCATGTGCAAATAGTGTGAATGAATGTTAATATCACTGAAAACAAGCAAATGCATGTTTATTTCAGTTAGTTTCAACTGTAATAGCGTGGATTCGTGTGCAATTAGTGTGAACGAATGTTAATATCACTCAAAACAAGAACTTCCATGTGTATTTTACATAGTTTCAGCCATAATATTGGGATTTCATCTGCCAGTAGTGTGAACGAAAATTGATATCACTGAAAAGAAAAAAATGCATGTGTATTTTACTTAGTTCCAACTGCAATAACGTGAATTAAAGTGCAGTTAGTGTGAACGAATGTTAATATCACTGAAAACAAACCAATGCGCGTGTATTTTTCTTAGTTTCAACTGTAATAACGTGAATTCATGTGCAAATAGTGTGAACGAATGTTAATATCACTGAAAGCAAGCTAATCCATGTGTATTTCAATTAGTTTCAACTGTGAAAGCGTAGATTAATGTGCAATTAGTGTGAAAGAATGTTATAATCACTGAAAACAAGTAATTGCATGTGTATTTTATTTAGTTTCAGCTGTAATAACGTGAATTCATGTGCAATTAGTGTGAACGAATGTTAATATCACTGAAAACAGGCAAATGCATGTGTATTTCACTTAGTTTCAACTGTAATAACGTGGATTTATGTGCAATTAGTGTAAACAAATGTTAATATAACTCAAAACAAATAATTCCATGTGTATTTTAATTAGTTTGCATTGTAATAACGTGAATTCATGTGGAAATAGTGTGAACAAATGTTAATATCACTGAAAACAAGCAAATGCATGTGCATTTCAATTAGTTTCGGCTGCAAAAACGTGACTACATTTGCAATTAGTGTGAACGAATGTTAATATCATTGAAAACAGTTAATTGCATGTGTATTTTATTTAGTTTGCACTGTACTAACGTGAAGTCATGTGCAATTAGTGTCAACGAATGTTAATAGCACTGAAAATAAGCCAATGCATGTGTATTTGACTTAATTTCAACTACAATAACGTGAATTCATGTGGAAATAGTGTGAACGAAGGTAATCTCACTGAAAACAAGCAAACCCATGTGTATTTCACTTAGTTTCAACTGCAATAACGTTAATTCATGTGCAAATAGTGTGAACGAATGTTAATATCACTGAAAACAAGCCAATGGATGTGTATTTGACTTAATTTCAACTACAATAAAGTGAGTTCATGTGGAAATAGTGTGAACGAAGGCAATCTCACTGAAAACAAGCAAACCCATGTGTATTTCACTTAATTTCAACTGTAATAACGTTAATTCATGTGCAAATTGTGTGAACGAATGTTAATATCACTGAAAACAAGCCAATGGATGTGTATTTGACTTAATTTCAACTACAATAAAGTGGGTTCATGTGGAAATAGTGTGAACGAAGGTAATCTCACTGAAAACAAGCAAACCCATGTGTATTTCACTTAGTTTCAACTGTAATAACGTTAACTCATGTGCAAATAGTGAAAACGAATGTTAATGTCACTGAAAGTAAGCAAATGCATGTGTATTTGACTTAATTTCGACTACAATAACGTGGATTCATGTGGAAATAGTGTGAACGAAGGTAATCTCACTGAAAACAAGCAAACCCATGTGTATTTCACTTAGTTTCAACTGTAATGACGTTAATTCATGTGGAAATAGTGTGAACAAATGTTAATATCACTGAAAACAAGCGAATGCATGTGTATTTCAATTAGTTTCGGCTGCAAAAACGTGAATACATTTGCAATTAGTGTGAACGAATGTTAATATCATTGAAAACAATTAATTGCATGTGTATTTTATTTAGTTTGCACTGTACTAACGTGAAGTCATGTGCAATTAGTGTCAACGAATGTTAATATCACTGAAAATAAGCTAATGCATGTGTATTTGACTTAATTTCAACTACAATAACGTGGATTCATGTGGAAATAGTGTGAACGAGAGTAATCTCACTGAAAACAAGCAAACCCATGTGTATTTCATTTAGTTTCAACTGTAATAACGTTAATTCATGTGCAAATAGTGTGAACGAATGTTAATATCACTGAAAACAAGCCAATGGATGTGTATTTGACTTAATTTCAACTACAATAAAGTGGGTTCATGTGGAAATAGTGTGAACGAAGGTTATCTCACTGAAAACAAGCAAACCGATGTGTATTTCACTTAGTTTCAACTGTAATAACGTTAACTCGTGTGCAAATAGTGAAAACGAATGTTAATGTCACTGAAAATATGCAAATGCATGTGTATTTGACTTAATTTCAACTACAATAACGTGGATTCGTGTGCAATTAATGTGAACGAATGTTAATATCACTGAAAGCAAGCTAATCCATGTGTATTTGAATTAGTTTCAACTGTAAAAGCGTAGATTAATGTGCAATTAGTGTGAAAGAATGTTATAATCACTGAAAACAAGTAATTGCATATGTATTTTATTTAGTTTCAGCTGTAATAACGTGAATTCATGTGCAATTAGTGTGAACGAATGTTAATATCACTGAAAACAGGCAAATGCATGTGTATTTCACTTAGTTTCAACTGTAATAACGTGACGTGCATTTAATAACATGCATTTACATGTAATAACGTTAATTCATGTGCAAATAGTGTAAACGAATGTTAATATCACTGAAAATAAGCAAATGCATGTGTGTTTCAATTAGTTTCGGCTGCAAAAACGTGAATTCATATGCAATTAGTGTGAACGAATGTTAATATCACTGGGAACAAGTAATTGCATGTGTATTTTATTTAGTTTGCACTGTACTAACGTGATGTCATGTGCAATTATTGTCAATGAATGTTAATATCACTGAAAACAAGCCAATGCATGTGTATTTGACTTAATTTGAACTACAATAACGTGGATTCATACGGAAATAGTGTGAACGAAGGTAATCTCACTGAAAACAAGCAAATCCATTTGTATTTCACTTAGTTTCAACTGTAATAACGTGGATTTATGTGCAATTAGTGTAGACGAATGTTAATATCACTGAAAACAAGCACATGCATGTGTATTTCACTTAGTTTCAACTGCAATAACGTGGATTCATGTGCAATTAGCGTGAACGAATGTTAATATGACTCAAAACAAAAAATTGCATTTGTACTTTACTTAGTTTCATCTGTAATAACGTTAATTCATGTGCAAATAGTGTGAACGAATGTTAATATCACTGAAAACAAGCAAATGCATGTGTATTTCAATTAGTTTCAACTGTAATAGCGTGGATTCGTGTGCAATTAGTGTGAACGAATGTTAATATCACTCAAAACAAGAACTTCCATGTGTATTTTACTTAGTTTCAGCCATAATATTGGGATTTCATGTGCCAGTAGTGTGAACGAAAATTGATATCACTGAAAAGAAAAAAATACATGTATATTTTACTTAGTTCCAACTGCAATAACGTGAATTCAAGTGCAGTTAGTGTGAACGAATGTTAATATCACTGAAAACAAACAAATGCGCGTGTATTTTTCTTAGTTTCAACTGTAATAACGTGAATTCATGTGCAAATAGTGTGAACGAATGTTAATATCACTGAAAGCAAGCTAATCCATGTGTATTTCAATTAGTTTCAACGGTAATAGCGTGGATTCGTGTGCAATTAGTGTGAACGAATGTTAATATCACTCAAAACAAGAACTTCCATGTGTATTTTACTTAGTTTCAGCCATAATATTGGGATTTCATCTGCCAGTAGTGTGAACGAAAATTGATATCACTGAAAAGAAAAAAATGCATGTGTATTTTACTTAGTTCCAACTGCAATAACGTGAATTCAAGTGCAGTTAGTGTGAACGAATGTTAAAGTGTTAGTGAACCCTAATCATTTGTTTCGCTTTTTTGATAGCTGTGACCCTAAAGAGTTAGGAAAAAAGTAAATTACGTGAAAATTATTTCGTTTTCCCCTGCAAAACGCCGCTTGAAAACCCCAAAACCCTCCAAAAAACCGCGTTCATCAGAAGTCTGGGTCGAGTTAGTTGTGACGTAGATACCGGGACGGGATCGTCGTCGGCCTATCTGTATCAGTACTATTGCATTCGTCGCACGTTCAGTATTGTTTTGTTGTTGAAAGAGAAATAGCGTTTAATCACCTATAAAAGGAAATGGATTTACAGTCAGAATGTAGTAGTTGCAGTGCAGGCAGTTTTTCAAGCTTAGACGCTTCAGATTATGAAGAACAAGTAGATGAAGATGTTCATCTTGATGCGGTAAGAGATCCTTGTCTCGAGCACCTCCATAAGGAAAACAACACGGACGCTTTTGGCGATGAACTTTTACCTTATCAAGATGAACCCCTTGCTGATGAGGAATGGGTGAATGAGTATCGGGAAAGAAAAAATAGGGTTGTAGAGCAGGATGCAAGAATGGAACGTCGCCTCCGTAGGCAAGAATATGAACAAGAACGTAATTGGTAAAAGCAACAAAGCAACACATTTTTCTTGTTCTAGGCCTCTCTTTCAATTCACATCTTTTGTCTCAGTGTACAATTTACTTTGTTGTGTATAGGTGTAAATGTGGAAACTGCAGCGTAGATAATCTTGTCAACTCGAGGGAATGCTTTTGTTGTGCAGAAATAGAAGGTTGCGTAAGTGAACTTCACAGTGATAGAGTTGTGACAGAAGTCAATGAGCCTCCAAAATGCATAACTGAACACCCTGGCTTCAGACCCATTTGCCTTGAGCCATGGGTTTTAAGGCTTTCAGCACAAAAATTTCGAACTCGCCAAAATCAACGTTATCAACAGGGGAATAATGAAAATGCGTAAGTGCACACTATCTTCTTTTGTATGACATGGAAACAAATCCATAATCCTCAAACCACTTGAAAGTGTGACACTTTCATTAATTGAATATAACTTCTAAGTTTCCTTAGATGTGTTGCATATCGTGATTTCACTCGACTTGTCCATGGTTTACTGGGAAGAAAAAGAATTCCGTTACCAGCATGTGTTTACGAGAAAATCAGAAAAAGGTTCCCTTCTGATACCCTAGCTGGGTATCAAGATGAGGATACCAGTGAACCAGAAGATTTGTAAATATTAATGAATAGGTAGCAAAGGAGAGAGGATCACTTTTTGTTCTGTTGCTATAGATTTTTTGGACAATCGTATTGCTTGTGACCCTTGCGTGGATTACCACATGTTCTACACTTTGGAGCAGCTCGTTTGGTTGTATTTGCCAATTCAGTTTCTGTTGATACTAAAAGAAAGATATTTACATTTCATGACATAGGAATAATTCATATTCAACAATTTATATATATATATTTAGAAACATATACTAACCGGGTAGCAGTGTAGGTGGAACCTCCTTTGTCGTCTTGGCTTTTCTCTCAGCATGTTTGCTAATAGCAGCCTCCTTACTTTGTTTTGTAAGTGCTGCAGTCATAGGTGGAGGAGACATCTCTTCTAACTCAGATCTGTTCTGTGACAACAGACCACCAGTCATTGCTTCGCACACAGTGTCATATAAACTTTGTATGTAATCTATATTAAGGAAAGTATACAAAATGTTAATTAATGATTCAGCAGTCTATTCCATAAAGCTGACTTCAATTTTGTTCCCATGGCTGCTGCATCTTACCAAAATTCTGTGGCACCCTTGCATCTCTAACTGTTGCTTCACCGTTTTTGAACTTGGGGTATGTCACACGCACAATTGTTGCTCCATTCGCATCAAGCTTTTGCTGCCGCAGTATGTTTGCATTGAAATGTAGTATTGCTAAAATATGCCTGGAAGTAAGGATAGACCCCATCACAATATTACTAGAGCAGAATCATGTTTTTGATGATTAAAATTGCACAGCATGTGAAATCTAATAACAATTGCAATTTACCGACAATACATTCCAACAAAAGTGAAGCCAATCATCTTTGGTGCAAAGTGATTAGCTACAGAATGGAAGCCTTCCAGACAGCTTGTTTGGGTAATAGGTGAAGCCTTTTTAATGCCTTTGATCAACCTTGGCTTTAGAAGTACAGCTGTCATTTTCTCATAAGCAATATCATCTACAAAATTAAATGCACAATTATATAAGATAACTCTTTGCATATGAAAGCAGACATTTAAAGTTACTGAACTTGCACACAAACCTTTTTCCAGCCATCTACGCTCAGAAATGGTTTCTGGGTGATGACATTTATTAAACAGAGGATTATCGAGATTGTCATGAACATTTCTGACATGCCAAAGAAACGATTTAAATTTTGCCCATATAACATCAGGATTTCCAGATGGTGTTGAAACAGCACTCCAATGCAAATGATTAATGCACGGCTGTATCCATGGTGCGATGATGTCACAATTTTTCAATTTGGCTATTTTGAGAAATTCCTTTTTTATTTCTGCAAACATAAATCAATAAGCATTTTCAACTCATCTGGGCTATTATTGTATTCCAAATGGGTTCTTTAAGAAATATTCCAATATAAAACAAAATTGAACTAACTTTTTTTCAAATGCCACAAGTCAAAATAGTGGGTAAGCTGTACAAATTGTTCTTTCATGTGCTTGATGATCTGTGAATGCCGGTCAGAAACAAATGTTACGATATTAAGTTCATGCCCATACATAAAGCTGAAACAGTTTTTGAACCCAGCATATTCCATCTCATTACTGCTACCCACTTGATTTCGCTATGAGAGGAATACAGAATGTGTTATTAACTTCTAATGTACCAAGAAATTGTAAATGTTATGGTACTGCATTTGATAATTAGAGTAAGTAACAGCAGATTACTATCCACCTGTACAACACTAAAGTCTATTATCTGGGCAGTATTGGAACAAAATATTGTGTAAATTCCAAATTTTGCATTATGACCCATGCTGTCATGCCTTGCATCCCCAGTCACCACCAATTCTTCATTCTTTTCCTTTATGCAAGCAATTGCTTTGTTTTGGTACAGTTTCCAATGTGCGTGGATTGCAGGGAACAGTATTTCCTGTATATAGAACCCCAAGCATGATTATGAAAAAGGTGTTTCAATTGCAAACATACAAAAATGTATAGTATATTTCATCATCTCACATGTTGATGCTTGAAATATGTTCTTAGTGAAATTGTGGCTATGCCAATATGTTGCAGAATACGCAGAACTTTACAGGCTGATGCTCCAGTAGTCAATATACTAAAGGGCAGCAACAGATTCCCAGCTGGTATATTTGTCCCAGTTATCAGAGGTTGACTTGACCAGACATGTTCTTGTTTCGTGCATTTGCCATTGAAACATCTTGTTTTGACTTCAAACATGGTTCCAACTTGACGAGAGGTCACAGATGGATTTTCTGATTTACAATTTGGACAAAACGAAAACAATAATAAAAGCTGTGACAAAAATACAATAAACTTCTTTTCCATCCTTTGATTACCACCAGCACTGCTGAAATGAATAGTATTATATGTATTAAGATGAGAACAGTGGGTAACATATCTTAACTTACTTGAATAAGATTAATGTTGTTTATTTCATACTTACCATTCACCTATTTCTTCATCAGCCTCCTCAGAACTATGCACATATTCCTCCATGTCATAGTCTTCATCACTATCCATTTCTGTGTCATCGCATTCCATATCCGAACTATCAGAATCACACACATTCGCATCAACATTTGCGTCATCAACAGTGCTGTGGTCAGCATCATCTGTCTCTGCAAAATCGTTGCCGTCATAGATTTCCTCTGCTCCTTTACGACTTTGATTCAAATTTTCTAATAGTGATAAGAACATCAGAATATGTACACAACCGGTGCAGCATGTAAAATGTAGCATCATGATGTCATTATATAATATTATACCTAACTGTCTTCTCAAAATCTTCACTTTGTGTTTCATGCCCAGCCAACAATTTTGCAGTCTTCTATTTTGTTTTTTTAGTGCTTTGCAGCTATAACAATCAAAGGTTGTTTGGCAAGAGAAATCTTTAGCCTGGAAAAAACATGACAGTTTAAAATCCAAAACATGTCCATATGTACTTTTTAATTGTGGTAAAAATGTTTATTCCATTCTTACGGGAATATATGACTGCTCATCACACAACAATGTCTCATCAGCTGACTCATCTTGATGTTCAGGTTCTGGGAATGACACTGTGGCAGATTTGGAAATCTCACGCAATACCTGACATTTTAGCAAAATATTATCAAAGTCAATAGGTTATACATTATTATACATATTTCGAAAAGAACCACATGTAACAATATACAAAAGAGCACCTGTCGACGCTCTCTTGTTGTTGACTTCTGCGACGTGCTAGGCCTTGACGAACATGCAGCTTGATCGTGTTTTTTCTGGCAGGTTTGAATTGATGGAACTGCAGTTACACCCAATTCATCTCTTTTCAAAACTGCTTTCATACTTTTTTGAAAACCAGGAACACACATTTTGGCTGTTTCAAAATCGTCGGGCTTAAAATGTTCAGAACATACAACCGAGTATTTTGTTGCTTGCCATTTGTCTCTTTTCATGTTTACAAAGTTAACCCACAGCTTTCTTCTCTTCACTGCAGCGGGTCTTTCGTCTCCATAGAAAGGGATCTTGTGGAGTGAGATACCACGGTCTTTTGATTCCTTGTTATTTTCATTGTTGCATCCGTACACAACACAGTAATCGGGCATTGTTGGTTTAATAATGTTATTCCGTCTTGCGTGAAGCAAAGCAAGCAAAGGCAGATAAATAAAGTTTTTAAATCGTCCCGGTATCTACGTCACAGCAGGTCGCCCCAATCCTCTTTCTTTTTGCGCGGTAATTTTTCAAAACACCCCAAAATTGCCATTTTCAAGGCCCCAAATGACACCCTTTTTGACTAAACACAGCAAAATAAACTTTCTCATGATTTTCGCAACCCTTTTTTCAGTAGATTAGGCGAAAAACATGATTAGGGTTCACTAACACTTTAATATCACTGAAAACAAACAACTGCGCGTGTATTTTTCTTAGTTTCAACTGTAATAACGTGAATTCATGTGCAAATAGTGTGAACGAATGTTAATATCACTGAAAGCAAGCTAATCCTTGTGTATTTCAATTAGTTTCAACTGTAAAAGCGTAGATTAATGTGCAATTAGTGTGAAAGAATGTTATAATCACTGAAAACAAGTAATTGCATGTGTATTTTATTTAGTTTCAGCTGTAATAACGTGAATTCATGTGCAATTAGTGTGAACGAATGTTAATATCACTGAAAACAGGCAAATGCATGTGTATTTCACTTAGTTTCAACTGTAATAACGTGGATTTATGTGCAATTAGTCTGAACCAATGTTAATATAACTCAAAACAAATAATTCCATGTGTATTTTAATTAGTTTGCATTGTAATAACGGGAATTCATGTGGAAATAGTGTGAATAAAAGTTAATATCACTGAAAACAAGCAAATGCATGTGTATTTCACTTAGTTTCAACTGTAATAACGTTAATTCATGTGCAAATAGTGTAAACGAATCTTAATATCACTGAAAATAAGCAAATGCACGTGTGTTTCAATTAGTTTCGGCTGCAAAAACGTGAATTCATATGCAATTAGCGTGAACGAATGCTAATATCACTCCAAACAAGTAATTGCATGTGTACTTTACTTAGTTTCGGCTGTAATAACGTTAATTCATGTGCAAATAGTGTGAACGAATGTTAATATCACTGAAAACAAGCAAATGCATGTGTATTTCAATTAGTTTCAACTGTAATAGCGTGGATTCGTGTGCAATAAGTGTGAACGAATATTAATATCACTCAAAACAAGAATTTCCATGTGTATTTTACTTAATTTGCACTGTATTAACGTGAAGTCATGTGCAATTAGTGTCAACGAATGTTAATATCACTAAAAACAAGCCAAGGCATGTGTATTTGATTTAATTTCAACTACAATAACGTGGATTCGTGTGGAAATAGTGTGAACGAAGGTAATCTCACTGAAAACAAGCAAATCCATGTGCATTTCACTTAGTTTCAACTGTAATAACGTGGATTTATGTGCAATTAGTGTAGACGAATGTTAATATCACTGAAAACAAGCATATGCTTGTGTATTTCACTTAGATTCAGCTGTAATAACGTGAATCCATGGGCAATTAGTGTCAACCAATTTTAATATCACTGAAAACAAGCACATGCATGTGTATTTCACTTAGTTTCAACTGCAATAACGTGGATTCATGTGCAATTAGCGTGAACGAATGTTAATATGACTCAAAACAAAAAATTGCATGTGTACTTTACTTAGTTTCAGCTGTAATAACGTTAATTCGTGTGCAAATAGTGTGAACGAATGTTAATATCACTGAAAACAAGCAAATGCATGTGTATTTTATTTAGTTTGCACTGTACTAACGTGATGTCATGTGCAATTAGTGTCAACGAATGTTAATATCACTGAAAACAAGCCAATGCATGTGTGTTTCAATTAGTTTCGGCTGCAAAAACGTGAATTCATATGCAATTAGTGTGAACGAATGTAAATATCACTGAGAACAAGTAATTGCATGTGTATTTTATTTAGTTTGCACTGTACTAACGTGATGTCATGTGCAATTAGTGTCAACGAATGTTAATATCACTGAAAACAAGCCAATGCATGTGTATTTGACTTAATTTCAGCTACAATAACGTGCATTGATATGGAAATAGTGTGAACGAAGGTAATCTCACTGAAAACAAGCAAATCCATCTGTATTTCACTTAGTTTCAACTGTAATAACGTGGATTTATGTGCAATTAGTGTAGACGAATGTTAATATCACTGAAAACAAGCATATGCTTGTGTATTTCACTTAGATTCAGCTGTAATAACGTGAATCCATGGGCAATTAGTGTCAACCAATTTTAATATCACTGAAAACAAGCACATGCATGTGTATTTCACTTAGTTTCAACTGCAATAACGTGGATTCATGTGCAATTAGCGTGAACGAATGTTAATATGACTCAAAACAAAAAATTGCATGTGTACTTTACTTAGTTTCAGCTGTAATAACGTTAATTCGTGTGCAAATAGTGTGAACGAATGTTAATATCACTGAAAACAAGCAAATGCATGTGTATTTTATTTAGTTTGCACTGTACTAACGTGAAGGCATGTGCAATTAGTGTCAACGAATGTTAATATCACTGAAAACAAGCCAATCCATGTGTATTTTACTTAGTTTCAGCTGTAATAACGTGAACTCATGTGCAATTAGTGTGAACGAATGTTAATATCACTGAGAACAAGTAATTGCATGTGTATTTTACTTAGTTTCAACTGTAATAACGTGGATTTATGTGCAATTAGTGTAGACGAATGTTAAAGTCACTGAAAACAAGCACATGCATGTGTATTTCACTTAGTTTCAACTGCAATAACGTGGATTCATGTGCAATTAGCGTGAACGAATGTTAATATCACTCAAAACAAAAAATTGCATGGGTACTTTACTTAGTTTCAGCTGTAATAACGTAAATTCATGTGCAAATAGTGTGAACGAATGTTAATATCACTGAAAACAAGCAAATGCATGTTTATTTCAATTAGTTTCAACTGTAATAGCGTGGATTCGGGTGCAATTAGTGTGAACGAATGTTAATATCACTCAAAACAAGAACTTCCATGTGTATTTTACTTAGTTTCAGCCATAATATTGGGATTTCATCTGCCAGTAGTGTGAACGAAAATTGATATCACTGAAAAGAAAAAAATGCATGTGTATTTTACTTAGTTCCAACTGCAATAACGTGAATTAAAGTGCAGTTAGTGTGAACGAATGTTAATATCACTGAAAACAAACAAATGCGCGTGTATTTTTCTTAGTTTCAACTGTAATAACTTGAATTCATGTGCAAATAGTGTGAACGAATGTGAATATCACTGAAAGCAAGCTAATCCATGTGTATTTCAATTAGTTTCAACTGGAAAAGCGTAGATTAATGTGCAATTAGTGTGAAAGAATGTTATAATCACTGAAAACAAGTAATTGCATGTGTATTTTATTTAGTTTCAACTGTAATAACGTGAACTCATGTGCAATTAGTGTGAACGAATGTTAATATCACTGAGAACAAGTAATTGCATGTGTTTTTCACTTAGTTTCATCTGTAATAACGTGGATTTATGTGCAATTAGTGTAGACGAATGTTAAAATCACTGAAAACAAGCACATGCATGTGTATTTCACTTAGTTTCAACTGCAATAACGTGGATTCATGTGCAATTAGCGTGAACGAATGTTAATATCACTCAAAACAAAAAATTGCATGTGTACTTTACTTAGTTTCAGCTGTAATAACGTAAATTCAAGTGCAAATAGTGTGAATGAATGTTAATATCACTGAAAACAAGCAAATGCATGTTTATTTCAGTTAGTTTCAACTGTAATAGCGTGGATTCGTGTGCAATTAGTGTGAACGAATGTTAATATCACTCAAAACAAGAACTTCCATGTGTATTTTACATAATTTCAGCCATAATATTGGGATTTCATCTGCCAGTAGTGTGAACGAAAATTGATATCACTGAAAAGAAAAAAATGCATGTGTATTTTACTTAGTTCCAACTGCAATAACGTGAATTAAAGTGCAGTTAGTGTGAACGAATGTTAATATCACTGAAAACAAACCAATGCGCGTGTATTTTTCTTAGGTTCAACTGTAATAACGTGAATTCATGTGCAAATAGTGTGAACGAATGTTAATATCACTGAAAGCAAGCTAATCCATGTGTATTTCAATTAGTTTCAACTGTGAAAGCGTAGATTAATGTGCAATAAGTGTGAAAGAATGTTATAATCACTGAAAACAAGTAATTGCATGTGTATTTTATTTAGTTTCAGCTGTAATAACGTGAATTCATGTGCAATTAGTGTGAACGAATGTTAATATCACTGAAAACAGGCAAATGCATGTGTATTTCACTTAGTTTCAACTGTAATAACGTGGATTTATGTGCAATTAGTGTAAACAAATGTTAATATAACTCAAAACAAATAATTCCATGTGTATTTTAATTAGTTTGCATTGTAATAACGTGAATTCATGTGGAAATAGTGTGAACAAATGTTAATATCACTGAAAACAAGCAAATGCATGTGTATTTCAATTAGTTTCGGCTGCAAAAACGGGACTACATTTGCAATTAGTGTGAACGAATGTTAATATCATTGAAAACAGTTAATTGCATGTGTATTTTATTTAGTTTGCACTGTACTAACGTGAAGTCATGTGCAATTAGTGTCAACGAATGTTAATATCACTGAAAATAAGCCAATGCATGTGTATTTGACTTAATTTCAACTACAATAACGTGAATTCATGTGGAAATAGTGTGAACGAAGGTAATCTCACTGAAAACAAGCAAACCCATGTGTATTTCACTTAGTTTCAACTGTAATAACGTTAATTCATGTGCAAATAGTGTGAACGAATGTTAATATCACTGAAAACAAGCCAATGGATGTGTATTTGACTTAATTTCAACTACAATAAAGTGAGTTCATGTGGAAATAGTGTGAACGAAGGTAATCTCACTGAAAACAAGCAAACCCATGTGTATTTCACTTAGTTTCAACTGTAATAACGTTAACTCATGTGCAAATAGTGAAAACGAATGTTAATGTCACTGAAAATAAGCAAATGCATGTGTATTTGACTTAATTTCAACTACAATAACGTGGATTCATGTGGAAATAGTGTGAACGAAGGTAATCTCACTGAAAACAAGCAAACCCATGTGTATTCACTTAGTTTCAACTGTAATAACGTTAATTCATGTGCAAATAGTGTGAACGAATGTTAATATCACTGAAAACAAGCCAATGGATGTGTATTTGACTTAATTTCAACTACAATAACGTGGATCATGTGGAAATAGTGTGAACGAGGTAATCTCACTGAAAACAAGCTAATCCATGTGCATTTCACTTAGTTTCAACTGTAATAACGATAATTCATGTGCAAATAGTGTAAACGAATGTTAATATCACTGAAAAAAAGCAAATGCATGCGTGTTTCAATTAGTTTCGGCTGCAAAAACGTGAATTCAAGTGCAGTTAGTGTGAACGAATGTTAATATCACTGAAAACAAACAAATGCGCGTGTATTTTTCTTAGTTTCAACTGTAATAACGTGAATTCATGTGCAAATAGTGTGAACGAATGTTAATATCACTGAAAGCAAGCTAATCCATGTGTATTTCAATTAGTTTCAACTGTGAAAGCGTAAATTAATGTGCAATTAGTGTGAAAGAATGTTATAATCACTGAAAACAAGTAATTCCATGTGTATTTTATTTAGTTTCAGCTGTAATATGGTGAATTCATGTGCAAATAGTGTGAACAAATGTTAATATCACTGAAAACAAGCAAATGCATGTGTATTTCAATTAGTTTCGGCTGCAAAAACGTGAATACATTTGCAATTAGTGTGAACGAAAGTTAATATCATTGAAAACAATTAATTGCATGTGTATTTTATTTAGTTTGCACTGTACTAACGTGAAGTCATGTGCAATTAGTGTCAACGAATGTTAATATCACTGAAAATAAGCCAATGCATCTGTATTTGACATAATTTCAACTACAATAACGTGGAGTATGTGGAAATAGTGTGAACGAAGGTAATCTCACTGAAAACAAGCAAACCCATGTGTATTTCACTTAGTTTCAACTGTAATAACGTTAATTCATGTGCAAATTGTGTGAACGAATGTTAATATCACTGAAAACAAGCCAATGGATGTGTATTTGACTTAATTTCAACGACAATAAAGTGGGTTCATGTGGAAATAGTGTGAACGAAGGTAATCTCACTGAAAACAAGCAAACCCATATGTATTTCACTTAGTTTCAACTGTAATAACGTTAACTCATGTGCAAATAGTGAAAACGAATGTTAATGTCACTGAAAATAAGCAAATGCATGTGTATTTTGACTTAATTCGACTACAATAACGTGGATTCATGTGGAAATAGTGTGAACGAAGGTAATCTCACTGAAAACAAGCAAACCCATGTGTATTTCACTAGTTTCAACTGTAATAACGTTAATTCATGTGCAAATAGTGTGAACGAATGTTAATATCACTGAAAACAAGCCAATGGATGTGTATTTGACTAATTTCAACTACAATAAAGTGAGTTCATGTGGAAATAGTTGTGAACGAAGGTAATCTCACTGAAACAAGCAAACCCATGTGTATTTCACTTAGTTTCAACTGTAATAACGTTAACTCATGTGCAAATAGTGAAAACGAATGTTAATGTCACTGAAAATAAGCAAATGCATGTGTATTTGACTTAATTTCAACTACAATAACGTGGATTCATGTGGAAATAGTGTGAACGAAGGTAATCTCACTGAAAACAAGCAAACCCATGTGTATTTCACTTAGTTTCAACTGTAATAACGTTAATTCTTGTGCAAATAGTTTGAACGAATGTTAATATCACTGAAACAAAGCCAATGGATGTGTATTTGACTTAATTTCAACTACAATAACGTGGATTCATGTGGAAATAGTGTGAACGAAGGTAATCTCACTGAAAACAAGCTAATCCATGTGCATTTCACTTAGTTTCAACTGTAATAACGTTAATTAATGTGCAAATAGTGTAAACGAATGTTAATATCACTGAAAATAAGCAAATGCATGCGTGTTTCAATTAGTTTCGGCTGCAAAAATGTGAATTCAAGTGCAGTTAGTGGATGAACGATGTGTAATATCACTGAAAACAAACAAATGCGCGTGTATTTTTCTTAGTTTCAACTGTAATAACGTGAATTCATGTGCAAATAGTGTGAACGAATGTTAATATCACTGAAAGCAAGCTAATCCATGTGTATTTCAATTATTTCAACTGTGAAAGCGGTAGATTAATGTGCAATTAGTGTGAAAGAATGTTATAATCACTGAAAACAAGTAATTCCATGTGTTTTTTATTTAGTTTCAGCTGTAATAACGTGAATTCATGTGCAAATAGTGTGAACAAATGTTAATATCACTGAAAACAATCAAATGCATGTGTATTTCAATTAGTTTCGGCTGCAAAAACGTGAATACATTTGCAATTAGTGTGAACGAAAGTTAATATCATTGAAAACAATTAATTGCATGTGTATTTTATTTAGTTTGCACTGTACTAACGTGAAGTCATGTGCAATTAGTGTCAACGAATGTTAATATCACTGAAAATAAGCCAATGCATCTGTATTTGACATAATTTCAACTACAATAACGTGGAGTATGTGGAAATAGTGTGAACGAAGGTAATCTCACTGAAAACAAGCAAACCCATGTGTATTTCACTTAGTTTCAACTGTAATAACGTTAATTCATGTGCAAATTGTGTGAACGAATGTTAATATCACTGAAAACAAGCCAATGGATGTGTATTTGACTTAATTCAACTACAATAAAGTGGGTTCATGTGGAAATAGTGTGAACGAAGGTAATCTCACTGAAAACAAGCAAACCCATATGTATTTCACTTAGTTTCAACTGTAATAACGTTAACTCATGTGCAAATAGTGAAAACGAATGTTAATGTCACTGAAAATAAGCAAATGCATGTGTATTTGACTTAATTTCGACTACAATAACGTGGATTCATGTGGAAATAGTGTGAACGAAGGTAATCTCACTGAAAACAAGCAAACCCATGTGTATTTCACTTAGTTTCAACTGTAATAACGTTAATTCATGTACAAATAGTATGAACGAATGTTAATATCACTGAAAACAAGCCAATGGATGTGTATTTGACTTAATTTCAACTACAATAACGTGGATCATGTGGAAATAGTGTGAACGAAGGTAATCTCACTGAAAACAAGCTAATCCATGTGCATTTCACTTAGTTTCAACTCTAATAACGTTAATCATGTGCCAAATAGTGTAAACGAATGTTAATATCACTGAAAATAAGCAAATGCATGCCTGTTTCAATTAGTTTCGGCTGCAAAAACGTGAATTCATATGCAATTAGCGTGAACGAATGTTAATATCACTGAAAACAAGTAATTGCATGTGTATTTATTTAGTTTCAGCTGTAATAACGTAAATTCATGTGCAATTAGTGTGAACGAATGTTAATGTCACTGAAAATAAGCAAATGCATGTGTATTCAATAAGTTCGACTGTAATAGCGTGGACTCGTGTGCAATAAGTGTAAACGAATGTTGATATCGCTTAAAACAAGAACTTTTATGTGTATTTTACTTAGCTTGCACTGTACTAACGTGAAGTCATGTGAAATTAGTGTCAACGAATGTTAATATCACTAAAAAGAAGCCAATGCATGTGTATTTGACTTAATTTCAACTACAATAACGTGGATTCATGTGGAAATAGTGTGAACGAAGGTAATCTCACTGAAAACAAGCAAACCCATGTATATTTCACTTAGTTTCAACTGTAATAACGTTAATTCATGTGCAAATAGTGTGAACGAATGTTAATATCACTGAAAACAAGCCAATTGATGTGTATTTGACTTAATTTCAACTAAAATAACGTGGATTCATGTGGAAATAGTGTGAACGAAGGTAATCTCACTGAAAACAAGCAAACCCATGTGTATTTCACTTAGTTTCAACTGTAATAACGTTAACTCATGTGCAAATAGTGAAAACGAATGTTAATGTCACTGAAAATAAGCAAATGCATGTGTATTTCAATAAGTTTCGACTGTAATAGCGTGGATTCGTGTGCAATAAGTGTGAACGAATGTTAATATCACTGAAAACAAGTAATTCCATGTGTATTTTATTTAGTTTGCACTGTACTAACGTGAAGTCATGTGCAATTAGTGTCAACGAATGTTAATATCACTGAAAACAAGCCAATGGATGTATATTTGACTTAATTTCAACTACAATAACGTGGATTCATGTGCAAATAGTGTGAACGAAGGTAATCTCACTGAAAACAAGCAAATCCATGTGCATTTCACTTAGTTTCAACTGTAATAACGTTAATTCATGTGCAAATAGTGTAAACGAATGTTAATATCACTGAAAATAAGCAAATGCATGTGTATTTCAATTAGTTTCGGCTGCAAAGACTTGAATTCATATGCAATTAGCGTGAACGAATGTTAATATCACTGAAAACAAGTAATTGCATGTGTATTTTATTTAGTTGCAGCTGTAATAACGTAAATTCATGTGCAATTAGTGTGAACGAATGTTAATGTCACTGAAAATAAGCAAATGCATGTGTATTTCAATAAGTTTCGACTGTAATAGCGTGGATTCGTGTGCAATAAGTGAACGAATGTTAATATCGCTTAAAACAAGAACTTCATGTGTATTTTACTTAGCTTGCACTGTACTAACGTGAAGTCATGTGCAATTAGTGTCAACGAATGTTAATATCACTAAAAACAAGCCAATGCATGTGTATTTGACTTAATTTCAACTACAATAACGTGGATTCATGTGGAAATAGTGTGAACGAAGGTAATCTCACTGAAAACAAGCAAACCCATGTGTATTTCACTTAGTTTCAACTGTAATAACGTTAATTCATGTGCAAATAGTGTGAACGAATGTTAATATCACTGAACACAAGCCAATTGATGTGTATTTGACTTAATTTCAACTAAAATAACGTGGATTCATGTAGAAATAGTGTGAACGAAGGTAATCTCACTGAAAACAAGCAAACCCATGTGTATTTCACTTAGTTTCAACTGTAAAAACGTTAACTCATGTGCAAATAGTGAAAACGAATGTTAATATCACTGAAAATAGGCAAATGCATGTGTATTTCAATACGTTTCGACTGTAATAGCGTGGATTCGTGTGCAATAAGTGTGAACGAATGTTAATATCGCTCCAAACAAGAACTTTCATGTGTATTTTACTTAGTTTGCACTGTACTAACGTGAAGTCATGTGCAATTAGTGTCAACGAATGTTAATATCACTAAAAACAAACCAATGCATGTGTATTTGACTTAATTTCAACTACAATAACGTGGATTCATGTGCAAATAGTGTCAACGAATGTTAATATCACTGAGAACAAGCCAATGGATGTGTATTTGAC
>RQOL01000428.1:0-108563 GCA_013076295.1 Sanderia malayensis | reverse complement strand
TCTTGATAGAGATAGACAGGAGAGCACAGCGATCTAACCCATTGTACGTGGGGTTGAAAGGTGCATGAGTGTAAGCGAGTGCAGCGCACAAAGTGCGCCCTATCAGTAAATTTTTTTATACTAGATAGACAAGCGAGCGCAGTGAGCTAACCCTTGCACATGGGGATGAAAGGGGCATGAGCGTAAGCGAGTGCAGCGCATGAAAGGCACCCTATCAGCAAGTTTCCTGATAATAGATAGACAGGCGAGCGCAGCGAGCTCACCCATTGTACGTGGGGCTTGAAAGGGGCATGAGCGTATGCGAGTGCAGCGCAAAGTGCGCCCTACAGTCAATTTCTTGATAATGGATAGACAGGTGAGCGCAGCGATCTAACTCATTGTACGTGGGGTTGAAAGGGGCATGAGCGTAAGGCGAGTCAGCGCACAAAGGCGCCCTATCAGTCAATGTTTCTTGATAATAGATAGACAGGCGAGCGCAGCGAGCTATCCCATTGTAACTGTGGGGTTGAAAGGGCATGAGCGTAAGCGAGTGCAGCGCACAAAGTGCGCCCTATCAGTCAATGTTTCGTTGATAGATAGGCGAGCGCAGCGAGCTACCTTGTAGTGGAAAAGAGGTATGAGAAGCCCGCACGAAGTGCTATCAGTCATGTTTTGATATAGATAGACGGGTGAAGTGCAGCGATCTAGCCCACTGTACGTGGGGTTGAAAAGGAGCATGAGCGTAAGCAAATGCAGTGCACCGAAGTGCGCCCTATTAGTCAATTTTCTTGATAAGTAGATAGACAGGCGAGCGCAGCTACTAACCCATTGTATGTGGGGTTGAAAGGGGCATCAGCGTAAGCGAGTGCAGCGCAAGAAGGGCCCCTATCAGTCAATGTTTCCTGATAATAGATAAAAAGGCGAGCGCAGCAAGCTACCCATTGTACATGGGGTTGAAGGGGCATGAGCGTAAGTGAATACAGCGCACGAAGTGCCCCTATCAGTCAATGTTTCTTGATAATAGATAGACAGGCAAGCGCAGTGATCTACCCATTGTACGTGGGGTTGAAAGAGGGCATGAGCGTAAGCGAATGCAGCGCACGAAGGGCGCCCCTATCAGTCAATGTTTCCTAATAATAGATAGACAGGCGAGCGCAGCGAGCTCATCCATTGTATGTGGGTTCAAGGGGCATGAGCGTAAGCGAGTGCAGCGCACAAAGTGCGCCCTTCCACAGTCAATGTTTCTTGATAATAGATGAAGGCGAGTGCAATAGCTACCATTGACATGGGTAAAGGAGCAGAGCGAACCGAATGCAGCGCACTAAGTGCCCATATCAGTCAAAGTTTCTTGATAAAAGATAAACAGGCAGCGCAGCGATCCACCGATTGTAGTGCGGTGAAAGGGGCATGAGCATAAGTGAGTGCACGCACGAAGTGCGCCCTATCAGTCAATGTTTCTGATAATAGATAGACAGGAGAGCGCAGTGATCTAACCGTTGTACGTGGGGTGAAACTGGCATGAGTGTAAGCGGGTGCAGCGCACGAAAGGCGCCTATCAGTCAATGTTTCTGATAATAGATAGACAGGAGAGCGCAGTGATCTAAACAGTTGTACGTGGGGTTGAAACTGGCATGAGTGTAAGCGGGTGCAGCGCACGAAAGGCGACCTACCGGTCAATGTTTCCTGATAATAGATAGACAGGAGAGCGCAGCGATGCAATCCATTGTACGTGGGGTTGAAAGGGCTTGAGCGTAGCGAACGAAGTGCACGAAGTGCCCCTATCAGTCAATGGTTCTTGATAATAGATAGACAGGCGAGCGCAGCGATCTAACCATTGTACGTGGGGTTAAAAGGGGCATGAGGGTAAGCGAGTGCACGCACAAAGGGCGCCCTATCAGTCAATGTTTCTTGATAATGGATAGACAGGTGAACGCAGCGAGCTATCCCATTGTACATGGGGTTGAACGGGGCATTAACATAAGCGAATGCAGCCCCTGACTTGCGTCCTATCAGTCAATGTTTCTTGATAATAGGTAGACAGGCGAGCCCAGCGATCCAACTCATTGTACGTGGGGTTGAAAGGGGCATGAGTCTAAGCGGGTGCAGCACACGAAAGGCGACCTATCAGTCAATGTTTCCTGATAATAGATAGACAGGAGAGCGCAGTGATGCAACCCATTGTACGTGGGGTTGAAAGGTGCATGAGCGTAAGCGGGTGCAGCGCACAAAGTGGCCCTATCAGTCAATTTTTTTATAATAGATAGACAAGCGAGCGGCAAGTGAGCTAACCCATTGTACGTGGGTTGAAAGGAGGCATGAGCGTAAGCGAGTGAGCGCATGAAGGGCACCTATCAGTCCAATGTTTGCTGATAATAGATAAAAAGGCGAGCGCAGCAAGCTCACCCATTGTACATGGGGTTGAAAGGGGCATGAGCGTAAGCGAATACAGCGCACGAAGTGCCCCTATCAGTCAATGTTTCTTGATAATAGATAGACAGGCAAGCGCAGTGATCTAACCCATTGTACGTGGGGTTGAAAGAGGCATGAGCGTAAGCGAGTGCAGCGCACGAAGGGCGCCCTATCAGTCAATGTTTCCTAATAATAGATAGACAGGCGAGCGCAGCGAGCTCATCCATTGTATGTGGGGTTCAAAGGGGCATGAGCGTAAGCGAGTGCAGCGCATCAAGTGCGCCTTCCAGTCAATGGTTCTTGATAATAGATTGACAGGCGAGTGCAACTAGCTATCCCATTGTACATGGGGTTCAAAGGAGCATGAGCGTAACCGAATGCAGCGCACAAAGTGCGCCACAATCAGTCAAAGTTTCTTGATAAAAGATAGACAGGAGAGCGCAGCGATCTAATCCATTCTACGTGGGGTTGAAAGGGCATGAGCGTAAGCGAGTGCAGCGAACGAAGGCGCCCTATCGGTCGATGTCTCTTGATAAAAGATAAACAGGCAAGCGCAGCGATCCAACCGATTGTACGTGCGGTTGAAAGGGGCATGAGCATAAGTGAGTGCAGGGCACGAAGTGCGCCCTATCAGTCAATGCTTCTTGATAATAGATAGACAGGAGAGCGCAGTGATCTAAACCGTTGTACGTGGGGTTGAAACTGGCATGAGTGTAAGCCGGTGCAGCGCACGAAAGGCGACCTACCGGTCAATGTTTCCCGATAATAGATAGACAGGAGAGCGCAGCGATGCAATCCATTGTACGTGGGGTTGAAAGGGGCTTGAGCATAAGCGAACGAAGTGCACGAAGTGCCCCTATCAGTCAATGGTTCTTGATAATAGATAGACAGGCGAGCGCAGCGATCTAACCCATTGTACGTGGGGTTAAAAGGGGCATGAGGGTAAGCGAGTGCAGCGCACAAAGGGCGCCCTATCAGTCAATGTTTCTTGATAATGGATAGACAGGTGAACGCAGCGAGCTATCCCATTGTACATGGGGTTGAACGGGGCATTAACATAAGCGAATGCAGCCCCTGACTTGCGTCCTATCAGTCAATGTTTCTTGATAATAGGTAGACAGGCGAGCCTAGCGATCCATCTCATTGTACGTGGGGTTGAAAGGGGCATGAGCTAAGCGGGTGCAGCACACGAAAGGCGACCTATCAGTCAATGTTTCCTGATAATAGATAGACAGGAGAGCGGAGTGATGCAACCCATTGTACGTGGGGTTGAAAGGGGCATGAGTCTAAGCGGGTGCAGCACACGAAAGGCGACCTATCAGTCAATGTTTCCTGATAATAGATAGACAGGAGAGCGCAGTGATGCAACCCATTGTACGTGTGGTTGAAAGGCCCATGAGCGTAAGCGAGTGCAGCGCATGAAGGGCGCCCTATCAGTCAATGTTTCTTGATAATAGATAGACAGGCGAGCGCAGCGGGCTGATCCATTGTATGTGGGGTTGAAAGGGGCATGAGCATAAGCGAGTGCAGCACAGGAAGGGTGCCCTATCAGTCAATGTTTCTTGATAATAGATAGACAAGCGAGCGCAGCGATCTAACCCATTGTACATGGGGTTGAAAGGGGCATGAGCATAAGCGAGTGCAACGCACGAAGGGCCCCCTATCAGTCAATGTTTCCTGATAATAGATAGAAAGGCTAGTGCAGCGCGCTCGCCCATTGTACGTGGGGTTGAAAGGCGCATGAGCGTAAGCGAGTGCAGCGAATGAAGTGCGCCCTACCAGCCAATGTTTCTTGATAATAGATAGACAGGCGAGTGCAGCAAGCTATTCCATTGTACAAGGGGTTGAAAGGGGCATGAGCGTGAGCGAATGCAGCGCATGAAGTGCGCCCTACCAGTACCCTAGCTATCCCATTGTACTTGGGGTTGAAAGAGGCATGAGCGTAAATGAATAAAGCGCACGAAGTGCCCCTATCAGTCAATGTTCTTGATAATAGATAGACAGGAGAGCGCAGCGATCTAACCCATTCCACGTGGGGTTGAAAGGGGCATGAGCATAAGCGAGTGCAGCGCATGAAGTGCGCCCTACCAGTCAATGTTTCTTGATAATAGACAGACAGGCGAGGGCAGCGATGGAACCCATTGTACGTGGGGTTGTAAGGGGCATCAGCGTAAGCGAGTGCAGCGCACGAAGGGCGCCCTATCGGTCGATGTTTCTTGATAAAAGATAGACAGGCGAGCGCAGCGATCCACCGATTGTATGTGGGGTTGAAAGGGGCATGAGCATAAGCGAATGCAGCGCATGAAGTGCGCCTTATCAGTCAATGTTTCTTGATAATAGATAGACAGGCAAGGGCAGCGAGCTCACCCATTGTACATGGGAGTGAAAGCGGCATGAGCGTAAGTGAGTGCAGCGCACGAAGGGGGCCCTATCAGTCAATGTTTCCTGATAATAGATAGACAGGCGAGCGCAGCGAGCTCATCCGTTGTACGTGGGGTTGAAAGGGGCATGGGCGTAAGCGAGTGCAGCGCATGAAGTGTGCCCTACCGGTCAATGTTTCTTGATAATAGATAGACAGGAGTGCGCAGCGATCTAACCCATTGCACATGGGGTTGAAAGGGGCATGAACGTAAGCGAGTGCAGTGCATGAAGTGCGCCCTACCAGTCAATGCTTCTTGATAATAGATAGACAGACGAGCGCAACGATCTAACCCATTGTACATGGGGTTGAACGGGGCATTAACATAAGCGAATGCAGCCCACGACTTGCGTCCTATCAGTCAATGTTTCTTGATAATAGGTAGACAGGCGAGCCCAGTGATCTAACTCATTGTACGTGGGGTTGAAAGGGGCATGAGTCTAAGCGGGTGCAGCGCATGAAAGGCGACCTATCAGTCAATGTTTCCTGATAATAGATAGACAGGAGAGCGCAGCGATGCAATCCATTGTACGTGGGGTTGAAAGGGGCATGAGCGTGAGCGAACGAAGCGCACGAAGTGCCCCTATCAGTCAATGTTTCTTGATAATAGATAGACAGGCGGGCACAGCGATCTAACCCATTGTACGTGGGGTTGAAAGGGGCATGAGGGTAAGCGAGTTCAGCGCACAAAGGGCGCCCTATCAGTCAATGTTTCTTGATAATGGATAGACAGGTGAGCGCAGCGAGCTATCCCATTGTACATGGGGTTGAACGGGGCATGAGGGTAAGCGAGTGCAGCGCACAAAGGACGCCCTATCAGTCAATGTTTCTTGATAATGGATAGACAGGTGAGCACAACGAGCTATCCCATTGTACATGGGGTTGAACAGGGGCATGAGCTTAAGCGAGTGCAGTGCACGAAGGGCGCCCTATCAGTCAATGTTTCTTTATAATTGATAGACAGGAGAGTGCAGCGATCTAACCCATTGCACATGGGGTTGAAAGGGGCATGAACGTAAGCAAATGCAGCCCACGAAGTGCATCCTATCAGTCAATGTTTCTTGATAATAGGTAGACAGGCGGGCACAGCGATCTAACCCATTGTACGTGGGGTTGAAAGGGGCATGAGGGTAAGCGAGTTCAGCGCACAAAGGGCGCCCTATCAGTCAATGTTTCTTGATAATGGATAGACAGGTGAGCGCAGCGAGCTATCCCATTGTACATGGGGTTGAACGGGGCATGAGGGTAAGCGAGTGCAGCGCACAAAGGGCGCCCTATCAGACAATGTTTCTTGATAATGGATAGACAGGTGAGCGCAGCGAGCTATCCCATTGTACATGGGGTTGAACGAGGCATTAACATAAGCGAATGCAGCGCGCGAAGTGTGCCCTATCAGTCAATGTTTCTTGATAATAGATAGACAAGCGAGCGCAGTGAGCTAACCCATTGTACATGGGGATAAAAGGGGCATGAGCACAAGCGAATGCAGCGCGCGAAGTGCTCCCTATCAGTCTATGTTTCCTGATAATAGATAGACAAGCGAGCGCAGTGAGCTAACCATTGTACATGGGGTTGAACGGGGCATGAGGGTAAGCGAGTGCAGCGCACAAAGGGCGCCCTATCAGACAATGTTTCTTGATAATGGATAGACAGGTGAGCGCAGCGAGCTATCCCATTGTACATGGGGTTGAACGAGGCATTAACATAAGCGAATGCAGCGCGCGAAGTGCTCCCTATCAGTCTATGTTTCCTGATAATAGATAGATAAGCGAGCGCAGTGAGCTAACCCATTGTACATGGGGATAAAAGGGGCATGAGCACAAGCGAATGCAGCGCGCGAAGTGCTCCCTATCAGTCTATGTTTCCTGATAATAGATAGATAGCGAGGGCAGCGATCTAACCCATTGTACGTAGTGTTGCAAGGGGCATGAGCGTAAGCGTGTGCAGCGCACAAAGGGCGCCCTATCAGTCAATGTTTCTTGATAATAGATAGACAGGCGAGCGCAGCGATCTAACCCATTGTACATGGGGTTGAAAGGGGCATGAGCATAAGCGAGTGCAGCGCACGAAGGGCCCCCTATCAGTCAATGTTTCCTGATAATAGATAGAAAGGCTAGTGCAGCGCGCTTGCCCATTGTACGTGGGGTTGAAAGGCGCATGAGCGTAAGCGAGTGCAGCGCATGAAGTGCGCCCTACCAGCCAATGTTTCTTGATAATAGATAGACAGGCGACCGCAGCAAGCTATCTCATTGTACAAGGGGTTGAAAGGGGCATGAGCGTGAGCGAATGCAGCGCATGAAGTGCGCCCTACCAGTACCCTAGCTATCCCATTGTACATGGGGTTGAAAGAGGCATGAGCGTAAATGAATAAAGCGCACGAAGTGCCCCTATCAGTCAATGTTTCCTGATAATAGATAGACAGGAGAGCGCAGCGATGCAATCCATTGTACATGGGGATGAAAGGGGCATGAGCGTAAGCAAATAAAGTGCACGAAGTGCTTGCATCAGTCAATGTTTCTTGATAAAAGATAGACAGGCGAGCGCAGCGATCTAACCCATTGTACGTGGGGTTGAAAGGGACATCAGCGTAAGCAAGTGCAGCGCATGAAGGGCCCCCTATCAGTCAATGTTTCCTGATAATAGATAGACGGCTGAGCGCAGCGAGCTATCCATTGTACATGGGGTTTAACTGGGCATGAGCGTAAGCGAATGCAGCCCAGAAGTGGCCCTATCAGTCAATGTTCTTGATAATAGATAGACAGGCGAGCGCAGCGATCCAACCCATTGTACGTGGGGTTGAAAGGGGCATGAGCATAAGTGAGTGGCAGCGCATCCAGGATCAGGCGGCAGCGACTATCCAGTCAGGTTGAGTAGGTTCGGGCATGATAGTCATGGATAGACAGACCAGGCTGAGCGCAGCGAGCTCATGCATTGTACGTGGGGTTGAAAGGGGCATGAGCATAAGTGAGTGCAGCGCATGAAGGCGCCCTACCAGTCAATGTTTCTGATAATAGAAGACAGCTGAGCGCAGCGAGCTATCCATTGTACGAGGGGTTTAACTGGGCATGAGCGTAAGCGAATGCAGCACACGAAGTGGCCCTATCAGTCAATGTTTCTTGATAATACATAGACAGGCGAGGGCAGCGATCCAACCCATTGTACGTGGGGTTGAAAGGGGCATGAGCATAAGTGAGTGCAGCGCATGTAGTGCGCCTTATCAGTCAATGTTTCTTGATAATAGATAGACAGGCAAGGGCAGCGACTATCCCATTGTACATGGGTTGAAAGGGCATGAGCGTAATCGAACGAAGTGCACGAGGTGAACCTATCTGTCAATGTTTCTTGATAATAGATAGACAGGCGAGCGCAGCGATCTAACCAATTGTACGTGGGGTTGGAAGGGGCATGAGGGTAAGCGAGTGCAGCGCACAAAGGGCGCCCTATCAGTCAATGTTTGCTGATAATGGATAGACAGGCGAGCACAGCGATCTAACTCATTGTAATTGGGGTTGAAAGGGCATGAGCATAAGAGTGCAGCGCACAAAGGGCCCCTATCAGTCAATGTTCCTGATAATAGATAGACAGGCGAGCGCAGCGAGCTCATCCATTGTACGTGGGGTTAAAGTGGCATGAGCGTAAGCGAGTGCAGCCATGCAGTGCGCCCTACCAGTCAACGTTCTTGATAATAGATAGACAGGCGAGCACAACAATCTAACCCATTGTACGTGGGGTTGAAAGGGGCATCAGCGTAAGCGAGTGCAGCGCACGAAGGGCCCCCTATCAGTCAATGTTTCCTGATAATAGATAAAAAGGCGAGCGCAGCAGCTCACCCATTGTACATGGGGTTGAAAGGGGCATGAGCGTAAGCAAGATAAAATAAGAGAACTAAGATAGTCTAACTAAAATTGCTTGATTTACCTCGACTTTGGTAGGCCGTTTCTCAGTGTCCAAGAGCCGTTTTTGTCCTAAAAAGTCCATAGTAGTCGTCAGCAGAGTGTGGCGAGGCAAATGAGCCGTAGCTTTAGTTGTTCCATTGTGTTTTAGTACGGTTTCTAGCCGCTTTTCAAAGTCCTATTTTGCTGCTTTTCCATGGCCGCCACCTAGGCAAAGTTGCGATATTCGAGCCAAAGTTTCTATTTTTGGACTCAGGTCGGAACAATGGTTTCGCGAATACGAGACTCGCCTCAGTCCTCGCTCTGCGCGAGCACGGGGGGACATCGCATAGAATAGAATTCTTTCACTGACTTCACTTTTGTCAGAAAAAATGGCTGCTGAAGCGATTTCTGAAAGTGTAAAGGCTAAACTGCAGGATAAATTGAGGAGAAAAAGCGAGGAGTCTCTGTGTGCTCGTATCAAAATGTTTTCGAAACTAAATTTAGGCAAGGAAGTGATCTCATAATGAACGAAGAACAGCTAGAAAGCGGAAAGATTCTCTTGGAATTGAAGAGAAGGTTTGCTGACATAGTGGACGTTGACAATGGAGGGCCACTACATTCTGCAAGGGCTGTGATTGACGAGCATGGAAATGCAACTTTTCAAGTTCTGCATCAAGTCCATTGTGTTATGAAACTTGCAAAGGAAGATGGTGTTGTCGATGAGGACTCCTTCAAAGATTTGATGGAGTTCTTTGGGCCTCAATATTTTTTTTGCGTTGGGATGTGCCATTCTGAATTCGATGAAATATCAAAGAATATCCACATCATTCTAAAAAATAAGGAGGAATTGAAGTATCCTTTCCACAGAATTGTCAGCAAAAAATGTCTCCATTGGTTTAAAGTAGGAAAAAATATAAGTAAAAAACAAAGAGAAAAGGGAGCTACCTGTGGAGAATGTAAAGCTTTTTTCAGATATACAAGAAGGATGAAACTAAAAATGAAAGGGAGTCAGCTGGATCATCCAGAATGCAGAATCGCTTAAAAGCTTCATCTAACTTTGGCATTTCTAAGTTAACCCCAGTAAGCAAGCAAAGAAGACTCCTCGCCACTACATGGAAGCGTGCAGACCAGCAGAAGAAGATCCAAATGTATAAACAAAAGCTGCAAGAGCTCGAAGTTGAAATGGACGAGAATCAAAATCAAGAAATGGAATTCATTGTACAATGGATCAATCAAATGCTGTGAATGATTTGGAATCAATTTTGGCTGAGTCTGAAAATGAAGGAATGGCTGATGTTGTTAGAGAGAAATGGCTCAAAGATACAGAAGACAGACAGACATTTTACAGGGATCAATTTTCTAATCAAGGTATTACTGCACTATTTATTTTGCAAAAATTCTTATTGTTATAAGCAAAGTATTGTGAAACTTCTGGGATATTATTATGAATATATTGTACCTATACACTCTTTTTTAATAAGAATATCTAAAGTTATGCCCAGGCTTGATCTTTTCCATTGTTATTCATAAATTTCCACTGTTTTTTCACAATTTTGAGCTGCGATATTCTTATAAAATTTATCCCTATAAAAAGAGTGTACATGGAAAATGTTTATGTTAAAAAAGGAGGGTACACATATTTTTTATAAGAAAGCATGGCAATACTTCACAAGGCAAAAACTTGAGGAATTCTACCTACTGGGCAGAGGACTGCTAAGGCATTCAAAATTATAGTTGCGAGGCAATTGGCCATGAAACTCATACAGGAACATACAGCAGCTAGCCAGAAAAAGAACCCTTTGGGCATGAAAAATATGTTAAACTTAATTACAAATCTAAAAATTAACCTTAAATATCAAATTTTCTTTCAGGTAAAACACAATCAAATGGTAATCGATGGAGCATGATAACATATAGAATGGGTAAGAGATCCATATTCTGTTTTGGGTATATTTTTTTCATTTTTATTTTGGATTTATTAATATGACCATGATTATTATGATTTATTATTGAATTATGAACACCTCACTTGGCTGTCACAAAATGATGTATTCTGATTTGGGAAATGTTATTCAGGAGGTTTAGAGCCAATTTTCAGACAATATTTAAAATTCTAGGGCACTGTCTGGCCCTGGCTCAACGTGCCATTGCCTTCCAAAGAGTTTCATTAACAGCAGAGAGAACCAATATGTTACAATTTTCCAAGTTCTATGTTTTGCAATATTTCTAGACACAGTTATGCTAATATAAACTACTAAATTCTTGATTTGAGTAACCCACTTTTACAGTACAGTAGACTTAGTAGATTTAGTCAAATATTTGCTTCAAAACTATTCAATTTGTTTGGGGTAAACATTCTAAAATTTCAATTTACTAACGATACTATTGATGAAACAGAATCTGATTTCCTTGAATAGACCCAAGTTTATTATATCCTTGCACAGCAGACTAAAGTGTAATCGTTTCTCTATAAAATATAAAGGAAATCTTCATTTTTATTTATTCACAGCACTTGCAATTTACATCAGATCGCCAGCAGCCTACAATGCTTTGAAAAGTTTTCAAATACTTCAGCTGCCATCGAC
Organism: Sanderia malayensis; assembly: GCA_013076295.1. NCBI lineage: Eukaryota > Metazoa > Cnidaria > Scyphozoa > Semaeostomeae > Pelagiidae > Sanderia > Sanderia malayensis. The sequence continues at coordinate 97,296 of RQOL01000428.1, read as the reverse complement.
CAAGAGTCTTCAGTTATTTACTTCTGTGAGAAATCATACCCCGGGAGTAAATGAAGAGTATATTGAAGAGAAGATGCAAGACTATCAAGCTATGTGTGATGAGAAAGTGAAAAATGGGTTTAAGAAACCGCTTGGTGTTGGCATCTTGATATTTGACGAAGTCAAGTTATTGGAAAAGTTATGCTTAACATGAAAAACGAAAAATTTTTGGGTTTAGCTATGTCAGAAGATGAAATGTGCAGTCTTCATGACATTTATAAAAATTTGGATTCAGTCGAACCTGTTGCTGCTGAGTACATGCTACAATATCTGTGGCGAGATTTAACTTCAGATTTTGATGTGATTGGTCCATTTTATAGTTTTAAAGCAACAATTGATAATACCATTGTTATTGAGACATTGCTGGAAACAATGAGATCTTTCCATAATTATGGATTTAAAACAACTTCTGTTGTTTGTGATGGAGCTAGTAGTAACATGGCAGCCATCAAGCTCCTTACAACTGGGAAAAGAGGAGCTTTTGGTGTTTCAAATGATCCAATGGCTAAACACCATGTGGAGCCATGGTTCGAAAACCCTTTCGATTCTGATCTTAAAGTGTTTTGTATCATCTGTCCTTCACACCAGGTATGTTTATTTGACAAACCTTTTTGAGTAAGATTAACATTGAATGCTCTTAATATTGAATTTTATTTTCCTTCCAAATTTTAGCTCATATTGTTCATAACTGGTCCAATTGAGGATGGACTAATTTCAAATAATTCCATACCTTTTTCTCAGATATTGATATCATTTTTTAGCTGAAAAACATGGTCAATGCTTTATTTGCTTCAAGAAACGGGGGAACAAAAGCATTTCAGATGGAAAAATCAGGTCCTATGTTTGGATGGAAGGCAATAGTTGGCATGTGGAAACGAGAATGCAGTAGAGTAGAGGCTGGTGCTATGAGAATGGTTCCGAAATTGCTGCCATCGTATATTCAACGTGATGCATGGACGAAGTTAAATGTTGCCCCAGCAAAAATTGTGCAAGTGAGTCTTATTTTTAATTTTTCCTGAATTTTTTGTATGTACTCTGTGACAAATTTTGGTAGATGAGATATTTTTCAAGGGTGTAGCCAGAATGTATGTTTGGGGGTCTGGCAAAAACTTTTTGAGACCAATTTATAACATAGATAAAACGTAAGTCCAGATAAATTTTTAATCCACATACTTCACAACATTAGAAAACGTTGGAAAACCCCCTTAACAGTGGACATGTCACTCAGTGAGTCATAATTGCCATATAAACAGTCTAAAGACTTTTCTGAAAGTTTGTATTTTGGCTACGCTCCTGATTTATTTCAAAGTCATAATTTTTAATTGGAACAATTTAATTTTAATTCCTCACACAAAAACAAATTCTCAAAGAACTGCTCAATTGTGCACAGATAGACTAGAAGTGGTCATTTATAATATACTTTTGTCATTCATTTGCAGCAAGACAATGTGCTTACTGAACTGTACGATTATGTTCACAAAGGAGAGGGTACTGATTGTGTGTCAACCAATTTATCTGGAGATTACCTTGCTGCATGCAATAAGATTTTTGAGAGAGGAATTTTATCCAATGAGAAAATTACAATCAACGATATGTCCATCATGCAGAATATACTTGAAGGATATACTTTTTTTGAAGATTGGTGGGAGAATTTATACAATGGAGGTGATTTCAAGCCAAATGACTCAGCTGAGAGAAGGTTTATCTCCTGGCAAACATGGGACCTACTGAGAATTGTAATTTTTGGTTTCCAAGGCCTAGTAAAATCATTCCTTGCTCAGCATCCTGATTATTATATATTCCCTTTGAAAGTTAATGGAAGTGCTGTAGAAACACTCTTTTCACAGTTCAAGTTCGAAACCAACAGCAAGCTGAATTCAGTCAACTATGCAAATGCAAGATCAAGGGTGTTGATGAAGAAAGACATTTCCGGCAGTGCAAAAGCTGCACACGGGTACAGGGACACCCCATTGTATGTGAAAGACAAAGAATTGAAGCGGAAATCAAAGAAGTGAAAAATAAAATTTAACTCAAACAATCAAGAACATGTGATTTACTAACACATTACAACCAACTAAAACTTATTAAATGGTTTAAATCCAAACAAAGATATTTCAAGTTTCAAAAACTTTAATGTTTGATCTTTTTTCCACTTGATAGAGGTCATCTCTGATTGTTGTTCCACCTTTTACAAGCTTTCCATTAGTGTTTGCGATCAAGCTGTAGTGTGTCTGAATAAACTGGCCAACTCTCGAATGAACAATTTTATTTGCCACCAGGAAAAAAACTTGTTAATATTTTGAGTAGAGAACAGCATGTCATTCTTCACAATATTTTTTTTTATGTATTCCACTGTTTGAATATATGTCTGCTTCAACGAATCGCATTGTTTCACGTTGGAAGATGTTATCTACACAAAAAGTACAAATAAAATCAACCAAAAAATATAACAAATGATTGCATATTTCATAGAATCTTTTTGCATTGGTATAAATACTATATATATCTGCAAGATTGAATAGACTTTACATTTAAATGCAGCATGGTTTAAAAGTGAATAAATTCCTCTCCCAGGTGGCGCAAACATTCAAAATTTAGACAGGGATGCTGCTCATCATACATATTTGGTTCAGGTTTCGAATTTGGCCAAATTCTATTTCTTCTGGGTTGGCAAATTTATGAGCTATTTCTCTGGGTTTTGCGAAATTTCCACTATTTTTCTGGGTCTGATAAATATCCAGCAATTCTTTGGGGTGGTGTTCCAATTTTTGCATTACATCCTTGAATCATTTGAATGAAGTCTATCATGCTATAATCATCTAGTCTGAGAGACTATCAAACCTGTGTATGAGATATCACATAGTCTATATGATATAATAACCAAGTAACTGAGAAATTAATCTGTACAGCTCAAGTTTGCAGTTTGCTTCTTGAGTCATTCTATTTTTTGGGGTTTGAATTTTGGGTCATCCTATTTTTTTGGGTTGTTGAAAATTTTTTCTGAACAAGCATCTCTGTCAAAGAAATGCTTGTGTGCCCCCTGGGATTTGTCTGATGCTTACCTGAATAAGTTTGTCTCCATATATTTTCATGCCACCAGGATGAACAGTAAGGTTTATGGTTTGATCCAATAACCTCAGGTACGGCAAGAAAACCCATTTGGGAATGAAAAGCCATCCTCTGTCTCTTTCCAATAATGCAGCTGGGATTGCATGAATGTTCTTTTTCTCCTTCGGTGTCATTACAAGGCAATACACAAACTTTCTGAACTCAATCAATGATTTCCATTGTGCTTCCTTTGCTTTGTAACTCTCTCTTCTCAGCTTAGCAATTCTTCGCTTCACGCATTTGTATATCTTCCCGAAACACCCACCACCAATTGTCAACAATGAAATAGCAGGATTGAGTGTCATGGGTTCTTTAATGCTATCAGCTTCATTCCCGTTATTGTGCTTCAACTCCATCATATTGCTTTGTATAAAGTTGAAGATACCCATAGCAATAGCATGGACAACGCGTGCAAAATCATCTTTATTTTCATTTAATAATGTCTGTTTATTTGAATTGAACCATTTTGATAATGGCGATGAAGACTGATGGATAATGTCTCTCACATAAAATGTAAATTTGACGCGGTAGACAGATTGCCTGTCTTTTGGCTTTTTTCTCAGACATTCTTCTGCAATTTTCAAGGCCTTTAGAAAAAATGTTCTCACAGTTCTTTCCAGTTCATCGGTTTCTTCCAGCATTTGCACAATCTTCATCCTATTTTCATTTTTCTGGATGTGAAGCTCAGAGCCAATAAATTGACGTGTAACAATAGCCAACGTAATGACTAATGTTTTTTTCGAAATTTTTTGATAATTTTCGTAAAAGCTGCCTTTTTCATCACGTTGGACGATTTTGTTTTCTCAGAATTAGGCCTATTCTTTCCTTTGGCTTTCTTTCCTTTTCCTTCTTCGCGATCACTGTCATCTGTTCTTGCTTTTTTATTCTTCGACTTCTTGTTACTGCCAACATCGAGCTCTTCTGCGTTTTCTGAGAGAATAAAATCTAACAGCTCGTCTGTTTCAGCGTATGCAACTTTCTTTTGCACCTTCTCCCTTCTCGCCCATGAGATTTAGCAGCCATTTTTTCTGACAAAAGTGAAGTCAGTGAAAGAATTCTATTCTATGCGATGTCCCCCCGTGCTCGCGCAGAGCGAGGACTGAGGCGAGTCTCGTATTCGCGAAACCATTGTTCCGACCTGAGTCCAAAAATAGAAACTTTGGCTCGAATATCGCAACTTTGCCTAGGTGGCGGCCATGGAAAAGCAGCAAAATAGGACTTTGAAAAGCGGCTAGAAACCGTACTAAAACACAATGGAACAACTAAAGCTACGGCTCATTTGCCTCGCCACACTCTGCTGACGACTACTATGGACTTTTTAGGACAAAAACGGCTCTTGGACACTGAGAAACGGCCTACCAAAGTCAAGGTAAATCAACCAATTTTAGTTAGACTATCTTAGTTCTCTTATTTTATCTTGGCGTAAGCGAGTGCAGCGCACGAAGGGCGCCCTATCAGTCAATGTTTCCTAATAATAGATAGAGAGGCGAGCGCAGCGAGCTCATCCATTGTATGTGGGGTTCAAAGGGGCATGAGCGTAAGCGAGTGCAGCGCATCAAGTGCGCCCTTCCAGTCAATGTTTCTTGATAATAGATTGACAGGCGAGTGCAACTAGCTATCCCATTTCTACATGGGGTTCAAAGGAGCATGAGCGTAACCGAATGCAGCGCAAAAAGTGCGCCATATCAGTCAAAGTTTCTTGATAATAGATAGACAGGAGAGCGCAGCGATCTAATCCATTCTACGTGGGGTTGAAAGGGGCATGAGCGTAAGCGAATGCAGCGCACGAAGGGCGCCCTATCGGTCGATGTTTCTTGATAATAGATAGACAGGAGAGCGCAGTGATCTAAACCGTTGTACGTGGAATTGAAACTGGCATGAGTGTAAGCGGGTGCAGCGCACGAAAGGCGACCTATCAGTCAATGTTTCCTGATAATAGATAGACAGGAGAGCGCAGCGATGCAATCCATTGTACGTGGGGTTGAAAGGGGCATCAGCGTAAGCGAGTGCAGCGCACGAAGGGCCCCCCATCAGTCAATGTTTCCTGATAATAGATAAAAAGGCGAGCGCAGCAAGCTCACCCATTGTACATGGGGTTGAAAGGGGCATGAGCGTAAGCGAGTGCAGCGCACGAAGGGCGCCCTATCAGTCAATGTTTCCTAATAATAGATAGACAGGCGAGCGCAGCGAGCTCATTAATTGTATGTGGGGTTCAAAGGGGCCTGAGCGTAAGCGAGTGCAGCGCATCAAGTGCGCCCTTCCAGTCAATGTTTCTTGATAATAGATTGACAGGCGAGTGCAACTAGCTATCCCATTTCTACATGGGGTTCAAAGGAGCATGAGCGTAACCGAATGCAGCGCACAAAGTGCGCCATATCAGTCAAAGTTTCTTGATAATAGATAGACAGGAGAGCGCAGCGATCTAATCCATTCTACGTGGGGTTGAAAGGGGCATGAGCGTAAGCGAGTGCAGCGCACGAAGGGCGCCCTATCGGTCGATGTTTCTTGATAAAAGATAAACAGGCAAGCACAGCGATCCAACCGATTGTACGTGGGGTTGAAAGGGGCATGAGCATAAGTGAGTGCAGCGCACGAAGTGCGCCCTATCAGTCAATGCTTCTTGATAATAGATAGACAGGAGAGCGCAGTGATCTAAACCGTTGTACGTGGAATTGAAACTGGCATGAGTGTAAGCGGGTGCAGCGCACGAAAGGCGACCTATCAGTCAATGTTTCCTGATAATAGATAGACGGCTGAGCGCAGCGAGCTATCCCATTGTACATGGGGTTTAACTGGGCATGAGCGTAAACGAATGCAGCACACGAAGTGGCCCTATCAGTCAATGTTTCTTGATAATACATAGACAGGCGAGCGCAGCGATCCAACCCATTGTACGTGGGGTTGAAAGGGGCATGAGCATAAGTGAGTGCAGCGCATGAAATGCGCCTTATCAGTCAATGTTTCTTGATAATAGATAGACAGGCAAGGGCAGCGACCTATCCCATTGTACATGGGGTTGAAAGGGGCATGAGCGTAATCGAGGCATGAACCTATCTGTCAATGTTTCTTGATAATAGATAGACAGGCGAGCGCAGCGATCTAACCAATTGTACCTCGGGTTGAAAGGGGCATGAGCATAAGTGAGTGCAGTGCACAAAGGGCCCCTATCAGTCAATGTTTCCTGATAGTAGATAGACAGGCGAGCGCAGCGAGCTCATGCATTGTACGTGGGGATAAAAGGGGCATGAGCACAAGCGAACGCAGCGTGCGAAGTGCTCCCTATCAGTCAATGTTTCCTGATAATAGATAGACAGGCGAGGGCAGCGACCTATCCCATTGTACATGGGGTTGAAAGGGGCATGAGCGTAATCGAGGCATGAACCTATCTGTCAATGTTTCTTGATAATAGATAGACAGGCGAGCGCAGCGATCTAACCAATTGTACCTCGGGTTGAAAGGGGCATGAGCATAAGTGAGTGCAGTGCACAAAGGGCCCCTATCAGTCAATGTTTCCTGATAGTAGATAGACAGGCGAGCGCAGCGAGCTCATGCATTGTACGTGGGGATAAAAGGGGCATGAGCACAAGCGAACGCAGCGTGCGAAGTGCTCCCTATCAGTCAATGTTTCCTGATAATAGATAGACAGGCGAGGGCAGCGACCTATCCCATTGTACATGGGGTTGAAAGGGGCATGAGCGTAATCGAGGCATGAACCTATCTGTCAATGTTTCTTGATAATAGATAGACAGGCGAGTGCAGCGATCTATCCAATTGTACCTCGGGTTGAAAGGGGCATGAGCATAAGTGAGTGCAGTGCACAAAGGGCCCTATCAGTCAATGTTTCCTGATAGTAGATAGACAGGCGAGCGCAGCGAGCTCATGCATTGTACGTGGGGATAAAAGGGGCATGAGCACAAGCGAACGCAGCGTGCGAAGTGCTCCCTATCAGTCAATGTTTCCTGATAATAGATAGACAGGCGAGGGCAGCAAGCTATCCCATTGTACATGGGGATGAAAGGGGCATGAGCGTAAGCGAATGAAGCGCACGAAGTGTCCCTATCAGTCAATATTTCTTGACAATGGATAGACAGGTCAGCGCAGCGATCTAACTCATTGTACGTGGGGTTGAAAGGGGCATGAGCGTAAGCGAGTGCAGCGCACAAAGTGCGCCCTATCAGTCACTTTTTTTTATAATAGATAGACAAGCGAGCGCAGTGAGCTAACCCATTGTACATGGGGGTGAAAGGGGCATGAGCGTAAGCAAATAAAGTGCACGAAGTGCCCGTATCAGTCAATGTTTCTTGACAATGGATAGACAGGTCAGCGCAGCGATCTAACTCATTGTACGTGGGGTTGAAAGGGGCATGAGCGTAAGCGAGTGCAGCGCACAAAGTGCGCCCTATCAGTCACTTTTTTTTATAATAGATAGACAAGCGAGCGCAGTGAGCTAACCCATTGTACATGGGGGTGAAAGGGGCATGAGCGTAAGCAAATAAAGTGCACGAAGTGCCCGTATCAGTCAATGTTTCTTGATAAAAGATAGACAGGCGAGCGCAGCGATCTAACCCATTGTACGTGGGGTTGAAATGGGCATGAGCGTAAGCGAGTGCAGCGCATGAAGTGCACCCTATCAGCCAATGTTTCCTGATAATAGATAGACAGGCGAGCGCAGCGAGCTCACCCATTGTACGTGGGGTTGAAAGGGGCATGTGCGTAAGCGAGTGCAGCAAAAGAAGTGCACCCTACCAGTCAATATTTCTTGATAATGGATAGACAGGTGAGCGCAGCGATCTAACTCATTGTACGTGGGGTTGAAAGGGGCATGAGCATAAGCGAGTGCAGCGCATGAAGGGCGCCCTATCAGTCAATGCTTCTTGATAATAGATAGACAGGCAAGGGCAGCGACCTATCCCATTGTACATGGGGTTGAAAGGGGCATGAGCGTAATCGAACGAAGTGCACGAGGTGAACCTATCTGTCAAGTTTCTTGATAATAGATAGACAGGCGAGCGCAGCGATCTAACCAATTGTACGTGGGGTTGGAAGGGGCATGAGGGTAAGGGAGTGCAGCGCACAAAGGGCGCCCTATCAGTCAATGTTTGCTGATAATGGATAGACAGGCGAGCACAGCGATCTAACTCATTGTAATTGGGGTTGAAAGGGGCATGAGCATAAGAGAGTGCAGCGCACAAAGGGCCCCTACCAGTCAATGTTTCTTGATAAAAGATAGACAGGCGAGCGCAGCCATCTAACCCATTGTACGTGGGGTTGAAAGGGGCATGAGCGTAAGCGAGTGCAGCGCACGAAGGGCGCCCTATCAGTCAATGCTTCCTATTAATAGATAGACAGGCGAACGCAGCGAGCTCATCCATTGTATGTGGGGTTGAAAGGGGCATGAGCGTAACCGTGTGCAGCGCATGAAGTGCGCCCTACCAGTCAATGTTTCCTGATAATAGATAGACAGGCGAGCGCAGCGAGCTCACCCATTGTACGTGGGGTTGAAAGGGGCATGAGCGTAAGCGAGTGCAGCGCATGAAGTGAGCCCTACCAGTCAATGTTTGCTGATAATAGATAGACAGGCAAGTGCAGCGAGCTCATCCATTGTACATGGGGTTGAAAGGGGCATGAGCGTAAATGAATGAAGCGCACGAAGTGCCCCTATCAGTCAATGTTGCTTGATATAAGATAGACGGGTGAGTGCAGCGATCTAGCCCACTGTACGTGGGGTTGAAAGGAGCATGAGCGTAAGCAAATGCAGTGCACGAAGTGCGCCCTATTAGTCAAATTTTCTTGATAGTAGATAGACAGGAGAGCACAGCGATCTAACCCATTGTACGTGGGGTTGAAAGGTGCATGAGTGTAAGCGAGTGCAGCGCACAAAGTGCGCCCTATCAGTCAATTTTTTTTATACTAGATAGACAAGCGAGCGCAGTGAGCTAACCCATTGTACATGGGGATGAAAGGGGCATGAGCGTAAGCGAGTGCAGCGCATGAAAGGCACCCTATCAGCCAAAGTTTCCTGATAATAGATAGACAGGCGAGCGCAGCGAGCTCACCCATTGTACGTGGGGCTGAAAGGGGCATGAGCGTAAGCGAGTGCAGCGCAAAAAGTGCGCCCTACCAGTCAATATTTCTTGATAATAGATAGACAGGCGAGCGCAGCGAGCTCACCCATTGTACGTGGGGTTGAAAGGGGCATGAGCGTAAGCGAGTGCAGCGCATGAAGTGAGCCCTACCAGTCAATGTTTGCTGATAATAGATAGACAGGCGAGCGCAGCGAGCTCATCCATTGTACGTGGGGTTGAAAGGGGCATGAGCGTAAGCGAGTGCAGCGCACGAAGGGCGCCCTATCAGTCAATGCTTCCTATTAATAGATAGACAGGCGAACGCAGCGAGCTCATCCATTGTATGTGGGGTTGAAAGGGGCATGAGCGTAACCGTGTGCAGCGCATGAAGTGCGCCCTACCAGTCAATGTTTCCTGATAATAGATAGACAGGCGAGCGCAGCGAGCTCACCCATTGTACGTGGGGTTGAAAGGGGCATGAGCGTAAGCGAGTGCAGCGCATGAAGTGAGCCCTACCAGTCAATGTTTGCTGATAATAGATAGACAGGCAAGTGCAGCGAGCTCATCCATTGTACATGGGGTTGAAAGGGGCATGAGCGTAAATGAATGAAGCGCACGAAGTGCCCCTATCAGTCAATGTTGCTTGATATAAGATAGACGGGTGAGTGCAGCGATCTAGCCCACTGTACGTGGGGTTGAAAGGAGCATGAGCGTAAGCAAATGCAGTGCACGAAGTGCGCCCTATTAGTCAAATTTTCTTGATAGTAGATAGACAGGAGAGCACAGCGATCTAACCCATTGTACGTGGGGTTGAAAGGTGCATGAGTGTAAGCGAGTGCAGCGCACAAAGTGCGCCCTATCAGTCAATTTTTTTTATACTAGATAGACAAGCGAGCGCAGTGAGCTAACCCATTGTACATGGGGATGAAAGGGGCATGAGCGTAAGCGAGTGCAGCGCATGAAAGGCACCCTATCAGCCAAAGTTTCCTGATAATAGATAGACAGGCGAGCGCAGCGAGCTCACCCATTGTACGTGGGGCTGAAAGGGGCATGAGCGTAAGCGAGTGCAGCGCAAAAAGTGCGCCCTACCAGTCAATATTTCTTGATAATAGATAGACAGGCGAGCGCAGCGAGCTCACCCATTGTACGTGGGGTTGAAAGGGGCATGAGCGTAAGCGAGTGCAGCGCATGAAGTGAGCCCTACCAGTCAATGTTTGCTGATAATAGATAGACAGGCGAGCGCAGCGAGCTCATCCATTGTACATGGGGTTGAAAGGGGCATGAGCGTAAATGAATGAAGCGCACGAAGTGCCCCTATCAGTCAATGTTGCTTGATATAAGATAGACGGGTGAGTGCAGCGATCTAGCCCACTGTACGTGGGGTTGAAAGGAGCATGAGCGTAAGCAAATGCAGTGCACGAAGTGCGCCCTATTAGTCAAATTTTCTTGATAGTAGATAGACAGGAGAGCACAGCGATCTAACCCATTGTACGTGGGGTTGAAACTGGCATGAGTGTAAGCGGGTGCAGCGCACGAAAGGCGACCTATCAGTCAATGTTTCCTGATAATAGATAGACAGGAGAGCGCAGTGATCTAAACCGTTGTACGTGGGGTTGAAACTGGCATCAGTGTAAGCGGGTGCAGCGCACGAAAGGCGACCTATCAGTCAATGTTTCCTGATAATAGATAGACAGGAGAGCGCAGTGATCTAAACGGTTGTACGTGGGGTTGAAACTGGCATGAGTGTATACGGGTGCAGCGCACGAAAGGCGACCTATCAGTCAATGTTTCCTGATAATAGATAGACAGGAGAGCGCAGCGATGCAATCCATTGTACGTGGGGTTGAAAGGGGCTTGAGCGTAAGCGAACGAAGTGCACGAAGTGCCCCTATCAGTCAATGGTTCTTGATAATAGATAGACAGGCGAGCGCAGCGATCTAACCCATTGTACGTGGGGTTGAAAGGGCATCAGCGTAAGCAAGTGCAGCGCATGAAGGGCCCCCTATCAGTCAATGTTTCCTGATAATAGATAGAAAGGCGAGCGCAGCAAGCTCACCCATTGTACGTGGGGTTGAATGGGGCATGAGCATAAGCGAGTGCAGCGCAGGAAGTGTGCCCTATCAGTCAATGTTTCTTGATAATAGATAGACAAGCGAGCGCAGTGAGCTAACCCATTGTACATGGGGATAAAAGGGGCATGAGCACAATCGAATGCAGCACGCGAAGTGCTCCCTATCAGTCAATGTTTCCTGATAATAGATAGACAGGCGAGGGCAGCAAGCTATCCCATTGTACATGGGGATGAAAGGGGCATGAGCGTAAGCGAATGAAGCGCACGAAGTGTCCCTATCAGTCAATGTTTCTTGATAAAAGATAGACAGGCGAGCGCAGCGATCTAAACCATTGTACGTGGTGTTGCAAGGGGCATGAGCGTAAGCATGTGCCGCGCACAAAGGGCGCCCTATCAGTCAATGTTTCTTGATAATAGATAGACAGGCGAGCGCAGCGATCTAACCCATTGTACGTGGGGTTGAAAGGGGCATGAGCATAAGCGTGTGCTGCGCACAAAGGGCGCCCTATCAGTCAATGCTTCTTGATAATAGGTAGACAGGCAGGCACAGTGATCTAAACCATTGTACGTGGGGTTAAAAAGGGCATGAGCGTAAGCGAGTGCAGCGCACAAAGTGCGCCCTATCAGTCAATTTTTTTTATAATAGATAGATAAACGAGCGCAGTGAGCTAACCCATTGTACATGGGGGTGAAAGGGGCATGAGCGTAAGCGAGTGCAGCGCACAAAGTGCGCCCTATCAGTCAATTTTTTTTATAATAGATAGATAAACGAGCGCAGTGAGCTAACCCATTGTACATGGGGGTGAAAGGGGCATGAGCGTAAGCGAGTGCAGCGCATGAAGGGCCCCCTATCAGTCAAGGTTTCCTGATAATAGATAGAAAGGCGAGGGCAGCCAGCTCACCCATTGTACGTGTGGTTGAAAGGCCCATGAGCGTACGCGAGTGCAGCGCATGAAGGGCGCCCTATCAGTCAATGTTTCTTGATAATAGATAGACAGGCGCGCGCAGCGATCTAACCCATTGTACATGGGGTTGAAAGGGGCATGAGCATAAGCCAGTGCAACGCACGAAGGGCCCCCTATCAGTCAATGTTTCCTGATAATAGATAGAAAGGCTAGTGCAGCGCGCTCGCCCATTGTACGTGGGGTTGAAAGGCGCATGAGCGTAAGCGAGTGCAGCGCATGAAGTGCGCCCTACCAGCCAATGTTTCTTGATAATAGATAGACAGGCGAGTGCAGCAAGCTATTCCATTGTACAAGGGGTTGAAAGGGGCATGAGCGTGAGCGAATGCAGCGCATGAAGTGCGCCCTACCAGTACCCTAGCTATCCCATTGTACATGGGGTGGAACAGGGGCATGAGCTTAAGCGAGTGCAGTGCACGAAGGGCGCCCTATCAGTCAATGTTTCTTGATAATTGATAGACAGGAGAGTGCAGCGATCTAACCCATTGCACATGGGGTTGAAAGGGGCATGAAGGTAAGCGAATGCAGCCCACGAAGTGCATCCTATCAGTCAATGTTTCTTGATAATAGGTAGACAGGCGGGCACAGCGATCTAACCCATTGTACGTGGGGTTGAAAGGGGCATGAGGGTAAGCGAGTTCAGCGCACAAAGGGCGCCCTATCAGTCAATGTTTCTTGATAATGGATAGACAGGTGAGCGCAGCGAGCTATCCCATTGTACATGGGGTTGAACGGGGTATGAGGGTAAGCGAGTGCAGCGCACAAAGGGCGCCCTATCAGTCAATGTTTCTTGATAATGGATAGACAGGTGAGCGCAGCGAGCTATCCCATTGTACATGGGGCTGAATGAGGCATTAACATAAGCGAATGCAGCCCACGACTTGCGTCCTATCAGTCAATGTTTCTTGATAATAGGTAGACAGGCGAGCCCAGTGATCTAATTCATTGTACGTGGGGTTGAAAGGGGCATGAGTCTAAGCGGGTGCAGCGCAGGAAAGGCGACCTATCAGTCAATGTTTCCTGATAATAGATAGACAGGAGAGCGCAGTGATGCAACCCATTGTACGTGGGGTTGAAAAGGGCATGAGCGTGAGCGAACGAAGCGCAGAAGTGCCCCTATCAGTCAATGTTTCTTGATAATAGATAGATAGGCGAGCACAACGAGCTATCCCATTGTACATGGGGTTGAACAGGGGCATGAGCTTAAGCGAGTGCAGTGCACGAAGGGCGCCCTATCAGTCAATGTTTCTTGATAATTGATGGACAGGAGAGTGCAGCGATCTAACCCATTGCACATGGGGTTGAAAGAGGCATGAAGGTAAGCGAATGCAGCCCACGAAGTGCATCCTTTCAGTCAATGTTTCTTGATAATAGGTAGACAGGCGGGCACAGCGATCTAACCCATTGTACGTGGGGTTGAAAGGGGCATGAGGGTAAGCGAGTTCAGCGCACAAAGGGCGCCCTATCAGTCAATGTTTCTTGATAATGGATAGACAGGTGAGCGCAGCGAGCTATCCCATTGTACGTGTGGTTGAAAGGGGCATGAGCGTAAGCCAGTGCAGCGCATGAAGTGCGCCCTACCAGGCAATATTTCTTGATAATGGATAGACAGGTGAGCGCAGCGAGCTATCCCATTGTACATGGGGTTGAACGGGGCATTAACATAAGCGAATGCAACCCACGACTTCCGTCCTATCAGTCAATGTTTCTTGATAATAGGTAGACAGGCGAGCGCAGCGATCTAACTCATTGTACATGGGGTTGAAAGGGGCATGAGCGTAATCGAACGAAGCGCATGAAGTGCGCCCTACCAGGCAATATTTCTTGATAATGGATAGACAGGTGAGCGCAGCGAGCTATCCCATTGTACATGGGGTTGAACGGGGCATTAACATAAGCGAATGCAACCCACGACTTCCGTCCTATCAGTCAATGTTTCTTGATAATAGGTAGACAGGCGAGCGCAGCGATCTAACTCATTGTACGTGGGGTTGAAAGGGGCATGAGTCTAAGCGGGTGCAGCGCAGGAAAGGCGACCTATCAGTCAATGTTTCCTGATAATAGATAGACAGGAGAGCGCAGTGATGCAACCCATTGTACGTGGGGTTGAAAGGGGCATGAGCGTGAGCTAACGAAGCGCACGAAGTGCGCCTATCAGTCAATGTTTCCTGATAATAGATAGACAGGCGAGCGCAGCGAGCTCACCCATTGTACGTGTGGTTGAAAGGGGCATGAGCGTAAGCCAGTGCAGCGCATGAAGTGCGCCCTACCAGTCAATATTTCTTGATAATGGATAGACAGGTGAGCGCAGCGAGCTATCCCATTGTACATGGGGTTGAAAGGGGCTTGAGCGTAAGCGAACGAAGTGCACGAAGTGCCCCTATCAGTCAATGGTTCTTGATAATAGATAGACATCCGAGCGCAGCGATCTAACCCATTGTACGTGGGGTTAAAAGGGGCATGAGCGTAAATGAATGAAGCGCACGAAGTGCCCCTATCAGTCAATGTTTCTTGATAAAAGATAAACAGGCAAGCGCAGCGATCCAACCGATTGTACATGGGGTTGAACGGGGCATTAACATAAGCGAATGCAACCCACGACTTCCGTCCTATCAGTCAATGTTTCTTGATAATAGGTAGACAGGCGAGCGCAGCGATCTAACTCATTGTACATGGGGTTGAAAGGGGCATGAGCGTAATCGAACAAAGCGCACGAGGTGCCCCTATCTGTCAATGTTTCTTGATAATAGATAGACAGGCGAGCGCAGCAATCTAACCCATTGTACGTGGGGTTGAAAGGGGCACGAGGGTAAGCGAGTGCAGCGCACAAAGGGCGCCCTATCAGTCAATGTTTGCTGATAATTGATAGACAGGCAAAAGCGGCGAGCTCACCCATTGTACATGGGATTGAAAGGGGCATGAGCGTAAGCGAGGGCAGTGCACGAAGTGCGCCCTATCAGTCAATGTTTCTTGATAATAGGTAGACAGGCGAGCCCAGTGATCTAATTCATTGTACGTGGGGTTGAAAGGGGCATGAGTCTAAGCGGGTGCAGCGCACGAAAGGCGACCTATCAGTCAATGTTTCCTGATAATAGATAGACAGGAGAGCGCAGTGATGCAACCCATTGTACGTGGGGTTGAAAGGGGCATGAGCGTGAGCTAACGAAGCGCACGAAGTGCGCCTATCAGTCAATGTTTCCTGATAATAGATAGACAGGAGAGCGCAGTGATGCAACCCATTGTACGTGGGGTTGAAAGGGGCATGAGCGTGAGCTAACGAAGCGCACGAAGTGCGCCTATCAGTCAATGTTTCCTGATAATAGATAGACAGGCGAGCGCAGCGAGCTCACCCATTGTACGTGTGGTTGAAAGGGGCATGAGCGTAAGCCAGTGCAGCGCATGAAGTGCGCCCTACCAGTCAATATTTCTTGATAATGGATAGACAGGTGAGCGCAGCGAGCTATCCCATTGTACATGGGGTTGAAAGGGGCTTGAGCGTAAGCGAACGAAGTGCACGAAGTGCCCCTATCAGTCAATGGTTCTTGATAATAGATAGACATCCGAGCGCAGCGATCTAACCCATTGTACGTGGGGTTAAAAGGGGCATGAGCGTAAATGAATGAAGCGCACGAAGTGCCCCTATCAGTCAATGTTTCTTGATAAAAGATAAACAGGCAAGCGCAGCGATCCAACCGATTGTACGTGCGGTTGAAAGGGGCATGAGCATAAGTGAGTGCAGCGCACGAAGTGCGCCCTATCAGTCAATGCTTCTTGATAATAGATAGACAGGAGAGCGCAGTGATCTAAACCGTTGTACGTGGGGTTGAAACTGGCATGAGTGTAAGCGGGTGCAGCGCACGAAAGGCGACCTATCAGTCAATGTTTCCTGATAATAGATAGACAGGAGAGCGCAGCGATGCAATCCATTGTACATGGGGTTGAAAGGGGCTTGAGCGTAAGCGAACGAAGTGCACGAAGTGCCCCTATCAGTCAATGGTTCTTGATAATAGATAGACATCCGAGCGCAGCGATCTAACCCATTGTACGTGGGGTTAAAAGGGGCATGAGGGTAAGCGAGTGCAGCGCACAAAGGGCGCCCTATCAGTCAATGTTTCTTGATAATGGATAGACAGGTGAACGCAGCGAGCTATCCCATTGTACATGGGGTTGAACGGGGCATTAACATAAGCGAATGCAGCCCCTGACTTGCGTCCTATCAGTCAATGTTTCTTGATAATAGGTAGACAGGCGAGCCCAGCGATCCAACTCATTGTACGTGGGGTTGAAAGGGGCATGAGTCTAAGCGGATGCAGCACACGAAAGGCGACCTATCAGTCAATGTTTCCTGATAATAGATAGACAGGAGAGCGCTGTGATGCAACCCATTGTACGTGGGGTTGAAAGGTGCATGAGCGTAAGCGGGTGCAGCGCACAAAGTGCGCCCTATCAGTCAATTTTTTTTATAATAGATAGACAAGCGAGCGCATTGAGCTAACCCATTGTACGTGGGGTTGAAAGGGGCATGAGCGTAAGCGAGTGCAGCGCATGAAGTGCACCCTATCAGCCAATGTTTGCTGATAATAGATAGACAGGCGAGCGCAGCGAGCTCATCCATTGTACATGGGGTTGAAAGGGGCATGAGCGTAAATGAATGAAGCGCACGAAGTGCCCCTATCAGTCAATGTTGCTTGATATAAGATAGACGGGTGAGTGCAGCGATCTAGCCCACTGTACGTGGGGTTGAAAGGAGCATGAGCGTAAGCAAATGCAGTGCACGAAGTGCGCCCTATTAGTCAAATTTTCTTGATAGTAGATAGACAGGAGAGCACAGCGATCTAACCCATTGTACGTGGGGTTGAAAGGTGCATGAGTGTAAGCGAGTGCAGCGCACGAAGGGCCCCCTATCAGTCAATGTTTCCTGATAATAGATAAAAAGGCGAGCGCAGCAAGCTCACCCATTGTACATGGGGTTGAAAGGGGCATGAGCGTAAGCGAATACAGCGCACGAAGTGCCCCTATCAGTCAATGTTTCTTGATAATAGATAGACAGGCAAGTGCAGTGATCTAACCCATTGTACGTGGGGTTGAGAGAGGCATGAGCGTAAGCGAGTGCAGCGCACGAAGGGCGCCCTATCAGTCAATGTTTCCTAATAATAGATAGACAGGCGAGCGCAGCAAGCTCATCCATTGTATGTGGGGTTCAAAGGGGCATGAGCGTAAGCGAGTGCAGCGCATAAAGTGCGCCCTTCCAGTCAATGTTTCTTGATAATAGATTGACAGGCGAGTGCAACTAGCTATCCCATTGTACATGGGGTTCAAAGGAGCATGAGCGTAACCGAATGCAGCGCACAAAGTGCGCCATATCAGTCAAAGTTTCTTGATAAAAGATAGACAGGAGAGCGCAGCGATCTAATCCATTCTACGAGGGGTTGAAAGGGGCATGAGCGTAAGCGAGTGCAGCGCACGAAGGGCGCCCTATCGGTCGATGTTTCTTGATAAAAGATAAACAGGCAAGCGCAGCGATCCAACCGATTGTACGTGCGGTTGAAAGGGGCATGAGCATAAGTGAGTGCAGCGCACGAAGTGCGCCCTATCAGTCAATGCTTCTTGATAATAGATAGACAGGAGAGCGCAGTGATCTAAACCGTTGTACGTGGGGTTGAAACTGGCATGAGTGTAAGCGGGTGCAGCGCACGAAAGGCGACCTATCAGCCAATGTTTCCTGATAATAGATAGACAGGAGAGCGCAGTGATCTAAACGGTTGTACGTGGGGTTGAAACTGGCATGAGTGTAAGCGGGTGCAGCGCACGAAAGGCGACCTACCGGTCAATGTTTCCTGATAATAGATAGACAGGAGAGCGCAGCGATGCAATCCATTGTACGTGGGGTTGAAAGGGGCTTGAGCGTAAGCGAACGAAGTGCACGAAGTGCCCCTATCAGTCAATGGTTCTTGATAATAGATAGACAGGCGAGCGCAGCGATCTAACCCATTGTACGTGGGGTTAAAAGGGGCATGAGGGTAAGCGAGTGCAGCGCACAAAGGGCGCCCTATCAGTCAATGTTTCTTGATAATGGATAGACAGGTGAACGCAGCGAGCTATCCCATTGTACATGGGGTTGAACGGGGCATTAACATAAGCGAATGCAGCCCCTGACTTGGGTCCTATCAGTCAATGTTTCTTGATAATAGGTAGACAGGCGAGCCCAGCGATCCAACTCATTGTACGTGGGGTTGAAAGGGGCATGAGTCTAAGCGGATGCAGCACACGAAAGGCGACCTATCAGTCAATGTTTCCTGATAATAGATAGACAGGAGAGCGCAGTGATGCAACCCATTGTACGTGGGGTTGAAAGGTGCATGAGCGTAAGCGGGTGCAGCGCACAAAGTGCGCCCTATCAGTCAATTTTTTTTATATTACATAGACAAGCGAGCGCAGTGAGCTAACCCATTGTACGTGGGGTTGAAAGGGGCATGAGCGTAAGCGAGTGCAGGGCATGAAGTGCACCCTATCAGCCAATGTTTGCTGATAATAGATAGACAGGCGAGCGCAGCGAGCTCATCCATTGTACATGGGGTTGAAACGGGCATGAGCGCAAATGAATGAAGCGCACGAAGTGCCCCTATCAGTCAATGTTGCTTGATATAAGATAGACGGGCGAGTGCAGTGATCTAGCACACTGTACTTGGGGTTGAAAGGAGCATGAGCGTAAGCAAATGCAGTGCACGAAGTGCGCCCTATTAGTCAATGTTTCTTGATAATAGATAGACAGGAGAGCACAGCGATCTAACCCATTGTACGTGGGGTTGAAAGGTGCATGAGTGTAAGCGAGTGCAGCGCATGAAGGGCCCCCTATCAGTCAATGTTTCCTGATAATATATAGAAAGGCGAGCGCAGCAAGCTCACCCATTGTACGTGTGGTTGAAAGGGGCATGAGCGTAAGCCAGTGCAGCGCATGAAGTGCGCCCTACCAGTCAATATTTCTTGATAATGGATAGACAGGTGAGCGCAGCGAGCTATCCCATTGTACATGGGGTTGAACGGGGCATTAACATAAGCGAATGCAACCCACGACTTGCGTCCTATCAGTCAATGTTTCTTGATAATAGGTAGACAGGCGATCTAACTCATTGTACATGGGGTTGAAAGGGGCATCAGCGTAATCGAACGAAGCGCACGAGGTGCCCCTATCTGTCAATGTTTCTTGATAATAGATAGACAGGCGAGCGCAGCGATCTAATTCATTGTACGTGGGGTTGAAAGGGGCATGAGTCTAAGCGGGTGCAGCGCACGAAAGGCGACCTATCAGTCAATGTTTCCTGATAATAGATAGACAGGAGAGTGCAGTGATGCAACCCATTGTACGTGGGGTTGAAAGGGGCATGAGCGTTAGCGAACGAAGCGCACGAAGTGCGCCTATCAGTCAATGTTTCTTGATAATAGATAGACAGGCGAGCGCAGCGATCTAAACCATTGTAAGTGGGGTTGAAAGGGGCATGAGGGTAAGCGAGTGCAGCGCACAAAGGGCGCCCTATCAGTCAATGTTTCTTGATAATGGATAGACAGGTGAGCGCAGCGATCTAACTCATTGTACGTGGGGTTGAAAGGGGCATGAGTCTAAGCGGGTGCAGCGCACGAAAGGCGACCTATCAGTCAATGTTTCCTGATAATAGATAGACAGGCGAGCGCAGCGAGCTCACCCATTGTACGTGTGGTTGAAAGGGGCATGAGCGTAAGCCAGTGCAGCGCATGAAGTGCGCCCTACCAGTCAATATTTCTTGATAATGGATAGACAGGTGAGCGCAGCGAGCTATCCCATTGTACATGGGGTTGAACGGGGCATTAACATAAGCGAATGCAACCCACGACTTGCGTCCTATCAGTCAATGTTTCTTGATAATAGCTAGACAGGCGAGCGCAGCGATCTAACTCATTG
The DNA here is from genome assembly GCA_013076295.1 of Sanderia malayensis. Classification (NCBI taxonomy): domain Eukaryota; kingdom Metazoa; phylum Cnidaria; class Scyphozoa; order Semaeostomeae; family Pelagiidae; genus Sanderia; species Sanderia malayensis. The sequence goes on along the minus strand of RQOL01000428.1, from coordinate 77,115 downwards.
TACATGGGGTTGAAAGGGGCATGAGCGTAATTGAACGAAGCGCACGAGGTGCCCCTATCTGTCAATGTTTCTTGATAATAGATAGACAGGCGAGCGCAGCGATCTAACCCATTGTACGTGGGGTTGAAAGGGGCACGAGGGTAAGCGAGTGCAGCGCACAAAGGGCGCCCTATCAGTCAATGTTTGCTGATAATTGATAGACAGGCAAAAGCGGCGAGCTCACCCATTGTACATGGGATTGAAAGGGCATGAGCGTAAGCGAGGGCAGTGCACGAAGTGCGCCCTATCGGTCAATGTTTCTTGATAATGGATAGACAGGCGAGCACAGCGATCTAACTCATTGTACCTGGGGTTGAAAGGGGCATGAGCGTAAGCGAATGAAGCGCACGAAGTGTCCCTATCAGTCAATGTTTGTTGATAAAAGATAGACAGTCGAGCGCAGCGATCTAACCCATTGTACGTGGGGTTGCAAGGGGCATGAGCGTAAGCGTGTGCAGCGCACAAAGGGCGCCCTGGCAGTCAATGTTTCTTGATAATAGATAGACAGGCGAGCGCAGCGATCTAACCCATTGTACGTGGGGTTGAAAGGGGCATGTGGGTAAGCGAGTGCAGCGCACAAAGGGCGCCCTATCAGTCAATGTTTCTTGATAATGGATAGACAGGTGAGCGCAGCGAGCTATCCCATTGTACATGGGGTTGAACGGGGCATTAACATAAGCGAATGCAGCCCACGACTTGCGTCCTATCAGTCAATGTTACTTGATAATAGGTAGACAGGTGAGCCCAGCGATCTAACTCATTGTACGTGGGGTTGAAAGGGGCGTGAGTCTAAGCGGGTGCAGCGCACGAAAGTTGACCTATCAGTCAATGTTACTTGATAATAGGTAGACAGGTGAGCCCGGCGATCTAACTCATTGTACGTGGGGTTGAAAGGGGCATGAGTCTAAGCGGGTGCAGCGCACGAAAGGCGACCTATCATCAATGTTTGCTGATAATTGATAGACAGGCAAAAGCGGCGAGCTCACCCATTGTACATGGGATTGAAAGGGGCATGAGCGTAAGCGAGGGCAGTGCACGAAGTGCTCCCTATCGGTCAATGTTTCTTGATAATGGATAGACAGGCGAGCACAGCGATCTAACCCATTGTACATGGGGTTGAACGGGGCACGAGCGTAAGCCAGTGCAGCGCATGAAGTGCGCCCTATCAGTCAATGTTTCTTGATAATAGTTAGACAGGCGAGCGCAGCGAGCTAGCTCATTGTACATGGGGTTGAAAGGGGCATGAGCGTAATCGAACGAAGCGCACGAGGTGCCCCTATCAGTCAATGTTTCTTGATAATAGATAGACAGGCGCGCGCAGCGATCTAACCCATTGTACATGGGGTTGAAAGGGGCATGAGCATAAGCAATGCAACGCACGAAGGGCCCCCTATCAGTCAATGTTTCCTGATAATAGATAGAAAGGCTAGTGCAGCGCGCTCGCCCATTGTACGTGGGGTTGAAAGGCGCATGAGCGTAAGCGAGTGCAGCGCATGAAGTTCGCCCTATCAGTCAATGTTTCCTGATAATAGATAGAAAGGCTAGTGCAGCGCGCTCGCCCATTGTACGTGGGGTTGAAAGGCGCATGAGCGTAAGCGAGTGCAGCGCATGAAGTGCGCCTTATCAGTCAATGTTTCTTGATAATAGATAGACAGGCAAGGGCAGCGAGCTCACCCATTGTACATGGGAGTGAAAGCGGCATGAGCGTAAGTGAGTGCAGCGCACGAAGGGGGCCCTATCAGTCAATGTTTCCTGATAATAGATAGACAGGCGAGCGCAGCGAGCTCATCCGTTGTGCGTGGGGTTGAAAGGGGCATGGGCGTAAGCGAGTGCAGCGCATGAAGTGTGCCCTACCGGTCAATGTTTCTTGATAATAGATAGACAGGAGTGCGCAGCGATCTAACCCATTGCACATTGGGTTGAAAGGGGCATGAACGTAAGCGAGTGCAGTGCATGAAGTGCGCCCTACCAGTCAATGCTTCTTGATAATAGATAGACAGACGAGCGCAACGATCTAACCCATTGTACATGGGGTTGAACGGGGCATTAACATAAGCGAATGCAGCCCACGACTTGCGTCCTATCAGTCAATGTTTCTTGATAATAGGTAGACAGGCGAGCCAAGTGATCTAACTCATTGTACGTGGGGTTGAAAGGGGCATGAGTCTAAGCGGGTGCAGCGCATGAAAGGCGACCTATCAGTCAATGTTTCCTGATAATAGATAGACAGGAGAGCGCAGCGATGCAATCCATTGTACGTGGGGTTGAAAGGGGCATGAGCGTGAGCGAACGAAGCGCACGAAGTGCCCCTATCAGTCAATGTTTCTTGATAATAGATAGATAGGCGAGCACAACGAGCTATCCCATTGTACATGGGGTTGAACAGGGGCATGAGCTTAAGCGAGTGCAGTGCACGAAGGGCGCCCTATCAGTCAATGTTTCTTTATAATTGATAGACAGGAAAGTGCAGCGATCTAACCCATTGCACATGGGGTTGAAAGGGGCATGAACGTAAGCAAATGCAGCCCACGAAGTGCATCCTATCAGTCAATGTTTCTTGATAATAGGTAGACAGGCGGGCACAGCGATCTAACCCATTGTACGTGGGGTTGAAAGGGGCATGAGGGTAAGCGAGTTCAGCGCACAAAGGGCGCCCTATCAGTCAATGTTTCTTGAAATGGATAGACAGGTGAGCGCAGCGAGCTATCCCATTGTACATGGGGTTGAACGGGGCATGAGGGTAAGCGAGTGCAGCGCACAAAGGGCGCCCTATCAGTCAATGTTTCTTGATAATGGATAGACAGGTGAGCGCAGCGAGCTATCCCATTGTACATGGGGTTGAATGAGGCATTAACATAAGCGAATGCAGCCCACGACTTGCGTCCTATCAGTCAATGTTTCTTGATAATAGGTAGACAGGCGAGCCCAGTGATCTAATTCATTGTACGTGGGGTTGAAAGGGGCATGAGTCTAAGCGGGTGCAGCGCAGGAAAGGCAACCTATCAGTCAATGTTTCCTGATAATAGATAGACAGGAGAGCGCAGTGATGCAACCCATTGTACGTGGGGTTGAAAAGGGCATGAGCGTGAGCGAACGAAGCGCAGAAGTGCCCCTATCAGTCAATGTTTCTTGATAATAGATAGATAGGCGAGCACAACGAGCTATCCCATTGTACATGGGGTTGAGCAGGGGCATGAGCTTAAGCGAGTGCAGTGCACGAAGGGCGCCCTATCAGTCAATGTTTCTTGATAATTGATAGACAGGAGAGTGCAGCGATCTAACCCATTGCACATGGGGTTGAAAGGGGCATGAAGGTAAGCGAATGCAGCCCACGAAGTGCATCCTATCAGTCAATGTTTCTTGATAATAGGTAGACAGGCGGGCACAGCGATCTAACCCATTGTACGTGGGGTTGAAAGGGGCATGAGGGTAAGCGAGTTCAGCGCACAAAGGGCGCCCTATCAGTCAATGTTTCTTGATAATGGATAGACAGGTGAGCGCAGCGAGCTATCCCATTGTACGTGTGGTTGAAAGGGGCATGAGCGTAAGCCAGTGCAGCGCATGAAGTGCGCCCTACCAGGCAATATTTCTTGATAATGGATAGACAGGTGAGCGCAGCCAGCTATCCCATTGTACATGGGGTTGAACGGGGCATTAACATAAGCGAATGCAACCCACGACTTGCGTCCTATCAGTCAATGTTTCTTGATAATAGGTAGACAGGCGAGCGCAGCGATCTAACTCATTGTACATGGGGTTGAAAGGGGCATGAGCGTAATCCAACGAAGCGCACGAGGTGCCCCTATCTGTCAATGTTTCTTGATAATAGATAGACAGGCGAGCGCAGCAATCTAACCCATTGTACGTGGGGTTGAAAGGGGCACGAGGGTAAGCGAGTGCAGCGCACAAAGGGCGCCCTATCAGTCAATGTTTGCTGATAATTGATAGACAGGCAAAAGCGGCGAGCTCACCCATTGTACATGGGATTGAAAGGGGCATGAGCGTAAGCGAGGGCAGTGCACGAAGTGCGCCCTATCGGTCAATGTTTCTTGATAATGGATAGACAGGCGAGCACAGCGATCTAACCCATTGTACATGGGGTTGAACGGGGCATGAGGGTAAGCGAGTGCAGCGCACAAAGGGCGCCCTATCAGTCAATGTTTCTTGATAATGGATAGACAGGTGAGCGCAGCGAGCTATCCCATTGTACATGGGGTTGAACGAGGCATTAACGTAAGCGAATGCAGCCCACGACTTGCGTCCTATCAGTCAATGTTTCTTGATAATAGGTAGACAGGCGAGCCCAGTGATCTAATTCATTGTACGTGGGGTTGAAAGGGGCATGAGTCTAAGCGGGTGCAGCGCACGAAAGGCGACCTATCAGTCAATGTTTCCTGATAATAGATAGACAGGAGAGTGCAGTGATGCAACCCATTGTACGTGGGGTTGAAAGGGGCATGAGCGTGAGCGAACGAAGCGCACGAAGTGCGCCTATCAGTCAATGTTTCTTGATAATAGATAGACAGGCGAGCGCAGCGATCTAACCCATTGTAAGTGGGGTTGAAAGGGGCATGAGGTAAGCGAGTGCAGCGCACAAAGGGCGCCCTATCAGTCAATGTTTCTTGATAATGGATAGACAGGTGAGCGCAGCGATCTAACTCATTGTACGTGGGGTTGAAAGGGGCATGAGTCTAAGCGGGTGCAGCGCACGAAAGGCGACCTATCAGTCAATGTTTCCTGATAATAGATAGACAGGAGAGCGCAGTGATGCAACCCATTGTACGTGGGGTTGAAAGGGGCATGAGCGTAAGCGGGTGCAGCGCACGAAGGGCGCCCTATCAGTCAATGTTTCCTGATAATAGATAGACAGGCGAGCGCAGCGAGCTCACCCATTGTACGTGTGGTTGAAAGGGGCATGAGCGTAAGCCAGTGCAGCGCATGAAGTGCGCCCTACCAGTCAATATTTCTTGATTAATGTTATCTGAAGAAATTGGGCGGTTAGCCTACCGGCCCGGATTGCTTGAGTAGGGATACGCTTTTACGGTCGGTGATCCCGATTTGCCGTGCAAATTGTCCGGCCGGTACACCAGGCAGTACTAACCGAATGGTCAAACTGCAAAATGATGACTGAAAACATAATGCAAATCAATAAACAATAAAAGAGGACAGGGAGGGTGGGAGGAATTGAATCGAGCGTTATCCGAGGCACGATCGTGAAACAATGGTTAATGTACTCGTGGTTGGTACAGCTAAATACCCTTGGAGGCTTGGGAATGAGAAATGCCTAGAGACGACAATATTGGTGATGTCCGCCCCCGCATGATCAAGGGATCCGAATATCATTAACCTGTCAACTCTCCGCTGGAGCAAAGCAAATGATTAATGACTTCTTTCGACATTAATTCTGCTTAAATTGAAATTTAACCCGCATTTAATTTATCTCAAGAAATTGGGCGGTTAGGCTACCGGCCCGGATTGCTTGAGTAGGGATACGCTTTTACGGTCGGTGATCCCGATTTGCCGTGCAAATTGTCCGGCCACAGAACACAGAGTGTGACCCCACCGAACGTAATATTTTGTGTTTGCCTACCAACTAAATTTACCTATTTAACTAGTTCACTTGTTTTGGGCTTTAGAGCTAGAAATTCCTCTCAACCCTCCAAACAATAAACCTAGAAAATGGCAGGTCAGGAACATAAGCATAATAATAAACGTAAAAACTCAAAAATCATAATGAAGGCACCCAGCACGATTCACCGCGACTAATCGGCAGTAACCTTCTAAGGAACATATATGCCGTAAAAAATAGCAGGCAAAAGGCCACACTACCTAAAGGCTTGGCGATAATTGCGGTGTTTGTTGTGTTGTGTCCTCGCGGAGGACTATTTATACATGTAGATGTGCCCTCGCGGAGGACTATGTATGTAGATCTTTCGTTGTGCCCTCGCGGAGGACTATGTATGTAGATCTTTCGTTGTGTCCTCGCGGAGGACTTATTGCTACAGGTATGTCGTTGTGCCCTCGCGGAGGACAATCTATGCTCTTGCCAGGTTGCGGCGATGACATGCTTGTGACGATGTTCGAGACAATACACGTTTCTCAGTAACTCCATTTCGTCACCTGAATCAAGAGTCAAATATCATAATATCATCGAATTCCTGTCTGCTTCAGTGTCAGGAATCGCAAAGGCACCACTTGACCCCCCTTTTGCATATGGGTGTATAGACAAGGTCACCCAATAACCTATTGTGCCCCAACAGAGGTGTGTTCATGTGCACAAAAACATTGAGTATATTGAAGTAAAAACAGTGCAAATTACCGAAACAATTACCGCTACACAAGTAGATAAAAAATGTTACGTATATACCATAATAGAAGTCAAGTAGGAAATAAAATACAGCGTCATCGGATGTTGGCCCTAACAGGCAACACGGCCACTAAAGTACGGAGTGCGAAAGTGTGTGCGAGGCCGATAATAGTTGACTTTGAGAAAGCTTGATATATACTCGATAAGCGTCGCTTGACCATCGCCCTAAGGCTTTGATCAAATAGTCGGGAAACCCAAAGAAGCAGCCGTGGTCGCCGCCCCGACGCGGAAACTGTGCAGTGTGACGTTTTAGGCCAGCCACACAGCCGCAAGACGTGTTGTAATTTTGTGTTTAAAGTTCCCTTTGTCAGGGGGGAATAGTTCTCCCAACGAAATAACGGACCATGAGCACTTCCGCGAACGTGTAGGTAATGAAACAGTGCGAGAACCGGGCACAAGGTGTTACCGGATTTTGTCAAGACGATTGAGCAACCTTTACCGAACTGATCCGTTTTAGAGAACTTTAAGTTAATAAAGATACGATCCGGATGCAAACCATCATTAGTTGTAATATCGGCAACTGTTAAATGTCGAGCAGCGAGGAAACCTTCCGGGGGTACGGTGAATTCCGAAGCCCGAAGAAAACCAAAGAATGCAGTCAGACAAGCTGCCCAAAGCATTATGTCGTCAAAGACCGACAAATCCAGCTGGGATCTGATAAGTGTCAGAACAACTGGAGTGATCGGCATTTTTTGCTTAGATGGCGCAACTTGAATTCTGCGTAGGCCTCGCGTAGCCATAGGGATTCGCAAACTACCTTCCAGGGGGTCAGGATAGCCATGACGTAATTGAAGGGAACGGACAGCTGCTAAGTAAACTTTAATCGAAGATGCTTTAAGTGTTCCGCTTAAGCTCGCAATGAAACGCAGTAATGTCAGTTCGGATATTGGGAAAGGAGATCCACGCTCGTCAACAAAACCATAATGAGAACAAAAATTGATAAACTGTTTTTGAGCAGAGCTATATGTTTTCTGCGTGGAGCTGGCCAGGGAATTCGTCAGCAGATGCTGCCAGCCTTGGTCCAAGGAGGAAAAAGTAAATGCATCAGAAACTCTGAGGGAATCTCCCGAGGAAGTGGGTCTGCATCCGGCGAGTGATGAGCAAATGTCTGCAAATCGAATCGAGATAGAGCATCAGCCGATGTGTTTTGTTTACCCGGGAGATGAACGGCCGTGAACGTAAAATTAAGTGTTATGGCTAAAATAGTCAATTCTCGTAAGAGGAAGGCCAGATGGCGATCTTTCGCTGCTCCGTTTTGTAGGCATTGAACGACAGCCATATTATCACAGCGAAAAGCCACCCGAAGGCGCTGCCAGGACCTCCCCCAAACCTTTGCAGCCAGAACAATGGGAATAAATTCTTTGATGGCAATGTTGAGAGACAATAGATTGTCAGGCCAGGGGGCCGCAAACCATTGATTGTTATAAATAGCGGCAAACCCTTTACTCCCCGCCGCATCGGAAGTCACCTTGACAGCCGGTGCTTGAGTCCAATTACGATAATAAAACAAGCTGCGCCCATTCCACTGGGACAATAGGGTGACCCACCAAGTAATATCATCGCGCTCCCACGCTGACAGCAGCACATGATGATGTAATTTAGCGACCTTGTGCGCGCGGTCAATAAGCCGTCTCAAGAAAGGTCGAGCCAGGACAATAGCCTGGCAACAATGCTGCAGAGAACCGATTAACGAGAGGAGCTCGCGCTTTGTGCCGGTAGACTTCGCTGACCAAACCGAAAGTTGTTGTTTTATTTTTTGCACTTTCTTGTCCGGCAAACGTAGTTCGAGAGATTCGGTATTGAGAATGAAACCCAAAAACGTTATCTCAGTCGATGGGCCCTCGGTTTTCCCCTCTGCTAATGGAACGCCTAATTTTTCGCAAATCGCAGTACAATGGTGAAGCATGTTGGCGCAGGCAGGCGAGTCTCCCTTGCCAAAGATGATGAAATCATCGAGGTAGTGCAGGACAGTGGCCTGTTGGCCACCTTGTTCAAAGATCGACTGCAGTACATCGGCAAATTTAGTGAAAATGCGTGGGGCAGAGCGGAGACCGAAAGGCAGGGCAAGATCGACAAAATAAAACCCGTTCCAAAACATGCCCAAGAATCGGCGATCGTCGGGCCGAACGGGTAATAAGCGGTAAGCCCGTTTGATGTCAAATTTCGCTAACATTGCCCCCTTACCGAGCTGCATAATTGTCGCGACAGCCTCTGGGATGCCTGCATATGAAACTGTGGCATTCTGGTCAGGAATAAGGTCGTTCACGCTGTGGCTATCAGGGTGTGACAGATCAGTAATCAGTCGCCACTTCCCGGGGGTCGACTTGGGGATCACGCCAAAACGATTAGTGATCAAGGAAGGCCAGGGGGGTGATACAAACGGCCCAGCCATTGTCCCCTCGGTAAGTTCGTCCCGTAAATAGTCATCGATAATGGTTGATTGCAGGATGGCAGACAAGCAGTTGCGTTTTGCGGAGAGAGGCGCGCCCTCGCTAAGGCCAATATCGAAGCCGAAAGTAATCCCGTGGAGCACCCACTGCGCGTCAGGATGAGAGGAGTGGAGAAGAAATTCACGCCAAGCATAAATTCGTAGTATAGTAATAACAGCCGGATAAGCAAATACGTAACGAGATATATCAAAAATAATGTCAAAGTCTAGTCACTTGCGGGACTTTTTGAGGGGTGGAGGTGATAGTGATCGTGGACGCTTCTGATTATCACCATGTCGTGCCAACTTATCGCCTGTCATCGGACATTCACGCACCGTGTGGTCGCCTTGGCAAACCATGCAAGCATGCACGTAATGGCAGGCCCGGCCAAAAGTACAAATACCTTTATTCCACCTTTGACAAACGTTATTTCTCCCGGAAAAGGCCTGAGGCTTGTGAGCTTGGGAGGTGTGATGAACCCCAGAGGTTAAGACGGTCGAGATGTACAGGGTAGGGTCTAAGACTGCCCAGGATAGCGAAGCGTTGTTTGCAGCTTGCTTGCGAAATGCAGCGTCGTAGGCCAGCCATCCCATGCCGGGGATGTCACGATGGGCTTTGGCGACGACAAGAAAATAGGCCAGCAACGAAGGCAACTTATCTGGCGAGAATTTTAGCACCACTGACGCAAAAACGGCCCAGGCCTCAGCCCAATCAACAAACGTAGCAATTGGCTGAAGAGTTTTTAGCAGGCGTTCAAGCTGCGCGCTTGAAGGCGACATGGTAGGCAAGCGAGAAATATTGCACAGCCGTAAAAGACTGAAGTCAATAAACTCATTTTTCTCGATCAGGCTGGCAAGGTAGCCTGGGACTGGCGGTAAACCTCCCATGACGGATACGGCTTGGGACGAAGGGAGGGAGAGCCATTGTTGAGGTTCGAGGAACCATGCATCGGAGGGCAAAGCCGCCAAATTTCTGGGCTGGGGGGCCGGTGATGGTGTGTGTGAGGCAGCAGGTCCCGAAATGGGGTGAATCTCCTCGGCAGCAGACGCAGACGCTGGTAGGGCAGGTGGTGCAACCCGCAAAAAACTTGGGGGAAGCGAAAAATCGGCCTGACCTCCCTGATGACTGACGGAGGACGTACCTGCGGCCGAAGCCTGACTGTGCCCGGAAGATTGTGTGGCCAAGGCTTGATTTAGGGTATCCTGAATCTTAGAAATGGAGCTCTCTAAAGCCATTAACAGGGTTTGAGTGTCGGAACCCTCAATCTCTTGGTTGTTTTCGGAAGCCATGACGAGACGACGAAGACAGCCCAAACGACAAAATAGTAAAATAAAGGAAAGATCTCACCCAATCCGACGACTGTGCTTGAGTAGATCAGCGATAATGACGAGATGAAAAAGGCGAAAGGTTCTTCTGGTGACTGGAGTTCAGCGATAAGGCTAGCGAATCAAACTATACTTCAACAAATTGCGACAGCGATAAATTGAATCGAGCGTTATCCGAGGCACGATCGTGAAACAATGGTTAATGTACTCGTGGTTGGTACAGCTAAATACCCTTGGAGGCTTGGGAATGAGAAATGCCTAGAAACGACAATATTGGTGATGTCCGCCCCCGCATGATCAAGGGATCCGAATATCATTAACCTGTCAACTCTCCGCTGGAGCAAAGCAAATGATTAATGACTTCTTTCGACATTAATTCTGCTTAAATTGAAATTTAACCCGCATTAATGGATAGACAGGTGAGCGCAGCGAACTATCCCATTGTACATGGGGTTGAACGGGGCATTAACATAAGCGAATGCAACCCACGACTTGCGTCCTATCAGTCAATGTTTCTTGATAATAGGTAGACAGGCGAGCGCAGCGATCTAACTCATTGTACATGGGGTTGAAAGGGGCATGAGCGTAATTGAACGAAGCGCACGAGGTGCCCCTATCTGTCAATGTTTCTTGATAATAGATAGACAGGCGAGCGCAGCGATCTAACCCATTGTACGTGGGGTTGAAAGGGGCACGAGGGTAAGCGAGTGCAGTGCACAAAGGGCGCCCTATCAGTCAATGTTTGCTGATAATTGATAGACAGGCAAAAGCGGCGAGCTCACCCATTGTACATGGGATTGAAAGGGGCATGAGCGTAAGCGAGGGCAGTGCACGAAGTGCGCCCTATCGGTCAATGTTTCTTGATAATGGATAGACAGGCGAGCACAGCGATCTAACCCATTGTACATGGGGTTGAACGGGGCATGAGGGTAAGCGAGTGCAGCGCACAAAGGGCGCCCTATCAGTCAATGTTTCTTGATAATGGATAGACAGGTGAGCGCAGCGAGCTATCCCATTGTACATGGGGTTGAACGAGGCATTAACATAAGCGAATGCAACCCACGACTTGCGTCCTATCAGTCAATGTTTCTTGATAATAGATAGACAGGCGAGTGCAGCGATCTAACCCCTTGTACGTGGGGTTGAAAGGGGCATGAGCGTAAGCGAGTGAGGCGCATGAAGTGCGCCCTACCAGTCAATGTTTCTTGATAATAGATAGACAGGGAGCGCAACAAGCTATCCCATTGTACATGGGGTTGAAAGGGGCATTAGCGTAAGCGAGTTGAGTGCATGAAGTGCGCCCTACCAGTACCCTAGCTATCCCATTGTACATGGGGTTGAAAGGGGCATGAGCGTATGCGAGTGCAGCGCATGAAGGGCGCCCTATCAGTCAATGCTTTTTGATAATAGATAGACAAGCGAGCGTAGTGAGCTAACCCATTATACATGGGGATAAAAGGGGCATGAGCACAAGCAAATGCAGTGTGCGAAGTGCTCCCTATCAGTCAATGTTTCCCGATAATAGATAGACAGGCGAAGGCAGCAAGCTATCCTATTGTACATGGGGATGAAAGGGGCATGAGCGTAAGCGTGTGCAGCGCACAAAGGGCGCCCTAGCAGTCAATGTTTCTTGATAATAGATAGACAGGCGAGCGCAGCGATCTAACCCATTGTACGTGGGGTTGAAAGGGGCATGAGGGTAAGCGAGTGCAGCGCACAAAGGGCGCCCTATCAGTCAATGTTTCTTGATAATGGATAGACAGGTGAGCGCAGCGAGCTATCGCATTGTACATGGGGTTGAACGGGGCATTAACATAAGCGAATGCAGCCCACGACTTGCGACCTATCAGTCAATGTTTCCTGATAATAGATAGACAGGCGAGCGCAGCGAGCTCACCCATTGTACGTGTGGTTGAAAGGGGCATGAGCGTAAGCCAGTGCAGCGCATGAAGTGCTCCCTACCAGTCAATATTTCTTGATAATGGATAGACAGGTGAGCGCAGCGAGCTATCCCATTGTACATGGGGTTGAACGGGGCATTAACATAAGCGAATGCAACCCACGACTTGCGTCCTATCAGTCAATGTTTCTTGATAATAGGTAGACAGGCGAGCGCAGCGATCTAACTCATTGTACATGGGGTTGAAAGGGGCATGAGCGTAATCGAACGAAGCGCACGAGGTGCCCCTATCTGTCAATGTTTCTTGATAATAGATAGACAGGCGAGCGCAGCGATCTAACCCATTGTACGTGGGGTTGAAAGGGGCACGAGGGTAAGCGAGTGCAGCGCACAAAGGGCGCCCTATCAGTCAATGTTTGCTGATAATTGATAGACAGGCAAAAGCGGCGAGCTCACCCATTGTACATGGGATTGAAAGGGGCATGAGCGTAAGCGAGGGCAGTGCACGAAGTGCGCCCTATCGGTCAATGTTTCTTGATAATGGATAGACAGGCGAGCACAGCGATCTAACCCATTGTACATGGGGTTGAACGGGGCATGAGGGTAATCGAGTGCAGCGCACAAAGGGCCCCTATCAGTGAATGTTTCCTGATAATTGATAGACAGGCAAAAGCGGCGAGCTCATCCATTGTACGTGGGGTTGAAAGGGGCATGAACGTAAGCGAATGCAGCCCACAAATGCGTCCTATCAGTCAATGTTTCTTGATAATAGGTAGACAGGCGGGCACAGTGATGTAAACCCATTGTACGTGGGGTTAAAAAGGGCATGAGCATAAGCGAGTGCAGCGCACAAAGTTCGCCCTATCAGTCAATTTTTTTTATAATAGATAGACAAGCGAGTGCAGTGAGCTAAACCATTGTACATGGGGATGAAAGGGGCATGAGCGTAAGCAAATAACGTGCACGAAGTGCCCGTATCAGTCAATGTTTCTTGATAAAAGATAGACAGGCGAGCGCAGCGATCTAACCCATTGTACGTGGGGTTGAAAGGGGCATGAGCGTAAGCGAGTGCAGCGCATGAAGGGCCCCCTATCAGTCAATGTTTCCTGATAATAGATAGAAAGGCGAGCGCAGCAAGCTCACCCATTGTACGTGTGGTTGAAAGGCCCATGAGCGTAAGCGAGTGAAGCGCATGAAGTGCGCACTGCCTGTCAATGTTTCTTGATAATAGATAGACAGGCGAGTGCAGCGATCTAACCCCTTGTACGTGGGGTTGAAAGGGGCATGAGCGTAAGCGAGTGTGGCGCATGAAGTGCACCCTACCAGTCAATGTTTCTTGATAATAGATAGACAGGGAGCGCAACAAGCTATCCCATTGTACATGGGGTTGAAAGGGGCATTAGCGTAAGCAAGTGGAGCGCATGAAGTGCGCCCTACCAGTACCCTAGCTATCCCATTGTACATGGGGTTGAAAGGGGCATGAGCGTATGCGAGTGCAGCGCATGAAGGGCGCCCTATCAGTCAATGTTTTTTGATAATAGATAGACAAGCGAGCGTAGTGAGCTAACCCATTATACATGGGGATAAAAGGGGCATGAGCACAAGCAAATGCAGCGTGCGAAGTGCTCCCTATCAGTCAATGTTTCCTGATAATAGATAGACAGGCGAGGGCAGCAAGCTATCCCATTGTACATGGGGATGAAAGGGGCATGAGCGTAAGCGAATGAAGCGCACAAAGTGTCCCTATCAGTCAATGTTTGTTGATGAAAGATAGACAGTCGAGCACAGCGATCTAACCAATTGTACGTGGGGTTGCAAGGGGCATGAGCGTAAGCGTGTGCAGCGCACAATGTGCGCCCTAGCAGTTAATGTTTCTTGATAATAGATAGACAGGCGAGCGCAGCGATCTAACCCATTGTACGTGGGGTTGAAAGGGGCATGAGGGTAAGCGAGTGCAGCGCACAAAGGGCGCCCTATCAGTCAATGTTTCTTGATAATGGATAGACAGGTGAGCGCAGCGAGCTATCCCATTGTACATGGGGTTGAACGGGGCATTAACATAAGCGAATGCAGCCCACGACTTGCGTCCTATCAGTCAATGTTACTTGATAATAGGTAGACAGGTGAGCCCAGCGATCTAGCTCATTGTACGTGGGGTTGAAAGGGGCGTGAGTCTAAGCGGGTGCAGCGCACGAAAGGTGACCTATCAGTCAATGTTACTTGATAATAGATAGACAGGTGAGCCCAGCGATCTAACTCATTGTACGTGGGGTTGAAAGGGGCATGAGTCTAAGCGGGTGCAGCGCACGAAAGGCGACCTATCAGTCAATGTTTCCTGATAATAGATAGACAGGCAAGCGCAGCGAGCTCACCCATTGTACGTGTGGTTGAAAGGGGCATGAGCGTAAGCCAGTGAAGCGCATGAAGTGCGCCCTACCAGTCAATATTTCTTGATAATGGATAGACAGGTGAGCGCAGCGAGCTATCCCATTGTACATGGGGTTGAACGGGGCATTAACATAAGCGAATGCAACCCACGACTTGCGTCCTATCAGTCAATGTTTCTTGATAATAGGTAGACAGGCGAGCGCAGCGAGCTAACTCATTGTACATGGGGTTGAAAGGGGCATGAGCGTAATCGAACGAAGCGCACGAGGTGCCCCTATCTGTCAATGTTTCTTGATAATAGATAGACAGGCGAGCGCAGCGATCTAAGCCATTGTACGTGGGGTTGAAAGGGGCACTAGGGTAAGCGAGTGCAGCGCACAAAGGGCGCCCTATCAGTCAATGTTTGCTGATAATTGATAGACAGGCAAAAGCGGCGAGCTCACCCATTGTACATGGGATTGAATGGGGCATGAGCGTAAGCGAGGGCAGTGCACGAAGTGCGCCCTATCAGTCAATGTTTTTTGATAATGGATAGACAGGCGAGCACAGCGATCTAACTCATTGTACGTGGGGTTGAAAGGGGCACGAGGGTAAGCGAGTGCAGCGCACAAAGGGCCCCTATCAGTGAATGTTTCCTGATAATTGATAGACAGGCAAAAGCGGCGAGCTCATCCATTGTACGTGGGGTTGAAAGGGGCATGAACGTAAGCGAATGCAGCCCACGAAGTGCGTCCTATCAGTCAATGTTTCTTGATAATAGGTAGACAGGCGGGCACAGTGATCTAACCCATTGTACGTGGGGTTAAAAAGGGCATGAGCATAAGCGAGTGCAGCGCACAAAGTTCGCCCTATCAGTCAATTTTTTTTATAATAGATAGACAAGCGAGTGCAGTGAGCTAAACCATTGTACATGGGGATGAAAGGGGCATGAGCGTAAGCAAATAAAGTGCACGAAGTGCCCGTATCAGTCAATGTATCTTGATAAAAGATAGACAGGCGAGCGCAGCGATCTAACCCATTGTACGTGGGGTTGAAAGGGGCATGAGCGTAAGGGAGTGCAGCGCATGAAGGGCCCCCTATCAGTCAATGTTTCCTGATAATAGATAGAAAGGCGAGCGCAGCAAGCTCACCCATTGTACGTGTGGTTGAAAGGCCCATGAGCGTAAGCGAGTGAAGCGCATGAAGTGCGCCCTGCCAGTCAATGTTTCTTGATAATAGATAGACAAGCGAGGGTAGTGAGCTAACCCATTATACATGGGGATAAAAGGGGCATGAGCACAAGCAAATGCAGTGTGCGAAGTGCTCCCTATCAGTCAATGTTTCCCGATAATAGATAGACAGGCGAGGGCAGCAAGCTATCCTATTGTACATGGGGATGAAAGGGGCATGAGCGTAAGCGTGTGCAGCGCACAAAGGGCGCCCTAGCAGTCAATGTTTCTTGATAATAGATAGACAGGCGAGCGCAGCGATCTAACCTATTGTACGTGGGGTTGAAAGGGGCATGAGGGTAAGCGAGTGCAGCGCACAAAGGGCGCCCTATCAGTCAATGTTTCTTGATAATGGATAGACAGGTGAGCGCAGCGAGCTATCCCATTGTACATGGGGTTGAACGGGGCATTAACATAAGCGAATGCAGCCCACGACTTGCGTCCTATCAGTCAATGTTACTTGATAATAGGTAGACAGGTGAGACCCGCGATCTAACTCATTGTACGTTGGGTTGAAAGGGGTGTGAGTCTAAGCGGGTGCAGCGCACGAAAGGTGACCTATCAGTCAATGTTTCTTGATAAAAGATAGACAGTCGAGCGCAGCGATCTAACCCATTGTACGTGGGGTTGCAAGGGGCATGAGCGTAAGCGAGTGCAGCGCATGAAGTGCACCCTATCAGCCAATGTTTCCTGATAATAGATAGACAGGCGAGCACAGCGATCTAACTCATTGTAATTGGGGTTGAAAGGCGCATGAGCATAAGAGAGTGCAGCGCACAAAGGGCCCCTATCAGTCAATGTTTCCTGATAATAGATAGACAGGCGAGCGCAGCGAGCTCATCCATTGTACGTGGGGTTGAAAGGGGCATGAGCGTAAGCGAGTGGAGCGCATGAAGTGCGCCCTACCAGTCAGCGTTTCTTGATAATAGATAGACAGGCGAGCACAACGAGCTATCCCATTGTACATGGGGTTGAATAGGGGCATGAGCTTAAGCGAGTGCAGTGCACGAAGGGCGCCCTATCAGTCAATGTTTCTTGATAATTGATAGACAGGAGAGTGCAGCGATCTAACCCATTGCACATGGGGTTGAAAGGGGCATGAACGTAAGCGAATGCAGCCCACGAAGTGCGTCCTATCAGTCAATGTCTCTTGATAATAGGCAGACAGGCGGGCACAGTGATCTAACCCATTGTACATGGGGTTAAAAACGGCATGAGCGTAAGCGAGTGCAGCGCACAAAGTGCGCCCTATCAGTCGATTTATTTTAAAATAGATAGACAAGCGAGCGCAGTGAGCTAACCCATTGTACATGGGGATGAAAGGGGCATGAGCGTAAGCAAATAAAGTGCACGAAGTGCCCGTATCAGTCAATGATTCTTGATAAAAGATAGACAGGCGAGCGCAGCGATTTAACCCATTGTACGTGGGGTTGAAAGGGGCATGAGCGTAAGCGAGTGCAGCGCATGAAGTGCACCCTATCAGCCAATGTTTCCTGATAATAGATAGACAGGCGAGCGCAGCGAGCTCACCCATTGTACGTGGGGTTGAAAGGGGCATGAGCGTAAGCGAGGGCAGTGCACGAAGTTCGCCCTATCAGTCAATTTTTTTATAATAGATAGACAAGCGAGTGTAGTGAGCTAAACCATTGTACATGGGGATGAAAGGGGCATGAGCGTAAGCAAATAAAGTGCACGAAGTGCCCGTATCAGTCAATGTTTCTTGATAAAAGAAAGACAGGCGAGCGCAGCGATCTAACCCATTGTACGTGGTGTTGAAAGGGGTATGAGCGTAAGCGAGTGCAGCGCATGAAGGGCCCCCTATCAGTCAATGTTTCCTGATAATAGATAGAAAGGCGAGCGCAGCAAGCTCACCCATTGTACGTGTGGTTGAAAGGCCCATGAGCGTAAGCGAGTGCAGCGCATGAAGTGCGCCCTGCCAGTCAATGTTTCTTGATAATAGATAGACAGGCGAGTGCAGCAATCTAACCCCTTGTACGTGGGGTTGAAAGGGGCATGAGCGTAAGCGAGTGTGGCGCATGAAGTGCGCCCTACCAGTCAATGTTTCTTGATAATAGATAGACAGGGAGCGCAACAAGCTATCCCATTGTACATGGGGTTGAAAGGGGCATTAGCGTAAGCGAGTGGAGCGCATGAAGTGGGCCCTATCAGTCAATGTTTTTTGATAATAGATAGAAAAGCGAGCGTAGTGAGCTAACCCATTATACATGGGGATAAAAGGGGCATGAGCACAAGCAAATGCAGCGTGCGAAGTGCTCCCTATCAGTCAATGTTTCCTGATAATAGATAGACGGCGAGGGCAGCAAGCTATCCCATTGTACATGGGGATGAAAGGGGCATGAGCGTAAGCGAGTGAAGCGCACGAAGTGTCCGTATCAGTCAATGTTTCTTGATAAAAGGTAGACAGTCGAGTGCAGCGATCTAACCCATTGTACGTGGGGTTGCAAGGGGCATGAGCGTAAGCGTGTGCAGCGCACAAAGGGCGCCCTAGCAGTCAATGTTTCTTGATAATAGATAGACAGGCGAGCGCAGCGATCTAACCCATTGTACGTGGGGTTGAAAGGGGCATGCGCGTGAGCGAGTGCAGCGCATGAGGTGCGCCCTGCCAGTCAACGTTTCTTCATAATGGATAGACAGGCGAGCACAGCGATCTAACTCATTGTAATTGGGGTTGAAAGGGGCATGAGCATAAGAGAGTGCAGCGCACAAAGGGCCCCTATCAGTCAATGTTTCCTGATAATAGATAGACAGGCGAGCGCAGCGAGCTCATCCATTGTACGTGGGGTTGAAAGGGGCATGAGCGTAAGCGAGTGCAGCGCATGAAGTGCACCCTATCAGCCAATGTTTCCTGATAATAGATAGACAGGCGAGCGCAGCGAGCTCACCCATTGTACGTGGGGTTGAAAGTGGCATGAGGGTAAGCGAGTGCAGCGCACAAAAGGCGCCCTATCAGTCAATGTTTCCTGATAATTGATAGACAGGCAAAAGCGGCGAGCTCATCCATTGTACGTGGGGTTGAAAGGGGCATGAACGTAAGCGAATGCAGCCCACGAAATGCGTCCTATCAGTCAATGTTTCTTGATAATAGGTAGACAGGCGGGCACAGTGATCTAACCCATTGTACGTGGGGTTAAAAAGGGCATGAGCGTAAGCGAG
Organism: Sanderia malayensis; assembly: GCA_013076295.1. Classification (NCBI taxonomy): domain Eukaryota; kingdom Metazoa; phylum Cnidaria; class Scyphozoa; order Semaeostomeae; family Pelagiidae; genus Sanderia; species Sanderia malayensis. Next base: position 58,285 of record RQOL01000428.1, on the reverse strand, counting down.
TGCAGCGCACAAAGTGCGCCCTATCAGTCAATGTTTCTTGATAATAGATAGACAAGCGAGCGTAGTGAGCTAACCCATTATACATGGGGATAAAAGGGGCATGAGCACAAGCAAATGCAGCGTGCGAAGTGCTCCCTATCAGTCAATGTTTCCTGATAATAGATAGACAGGCGAGGGCAGCAAGCTATCCCATTGTACATGGGGATGAAAGGGGCATGAGCATAAGCGAATGAAGCGCACGAAGTGTCCCTATCAGTCAATGTTTCTTGATAAAAGATAGACAGTCGACCGCAGCGATCTAACCCATTGTACGTGGGGTTGCAAGGGGCATAAGCGTAAGCGTGTGCAGCGCACAAAGGGCGCCCTAGCAGTCAATGTTTCTTGATAATAGATAGACAGGCGAGCGCAGCGATCTAACCCATTGTACGTGGGGTTGAAAGGGGCATGAGCATAAGAGAGTGCAGCGCACAAAGGGCCCCTATCAGTCAATGTTTCCTGATAATAGATAGACAGGCGAGCGCAGCGGGCTCATCCATTGTACTTGGGGTTGAAAGGGGCATGAGCGTAAGCGACTGGAGCGCATGAAGTGCGCCCTACCAGTCAGCGTTTCTTGATAATAGATAGACAGGCGAGCACAACGAGCTATCCCATTGTACATGGGGTTGAATAGGGGCATGAGCTTAAGCGAGTGCAGTGCACGAAGGGCGCCCTATCAGTCAATGTTTCTTGATAATTGATAGACAGGAGAGTGCAGCGATCTAACCCATTGCACATGGGGTTGAAAGGGGCATGAACGTAAGCGAATGCAGCCCACGAAGTGCGTCCTATCAGTCAATGTTTCTTGATAATAGGTAGACAGGCGAGCGCAGCAAGCTCACCCATTGTACGTGTGGTTGAAAGGCCCACGAGCGTAAGCGAGTGAAGCGCATGAAGTGCGCCCTGCCAGTCAATGTTTCTTGATAATAGATAGACAGGCGAGTGCAGCGATCTAACCCCTTGTACGTGGGGTTGAAAGGGGCATGAGCGTAAGCGAGTGCAGGGCATGAAGGGCCCCCTATCAGTGAATGTTTCCTCATAATAGATAGAAAGGCGAGCGCAGCAAGCTCACCCACTGTACGTGTGGTTGAAAGGCCGATGAGCGTAAGGGAGTGAAGCGCATGAAGTGCGCCCTGCCAGTCAATGTTTCTTGATAATAGATAGACAGGCGAGTGCAGCGATCTAACCCCTTGTACGTGGGGTTGAAAGGGGCATGAGCGTAAGCCAGTGCAGCGCATGAAGTGCGCCCTACCAGTCAATATTTCTTGATAATGGATAGACAGGTGAGCGCAGCGATCTAACTCATTGTACGTGGCGTTGAAAGGGGCATGAGCGTAAGCGAGTGCAGCGCATGAAGTGCGCCCTGCCAGTCAACGTTTCTTGATAATGGATAGACAGGCGAGCACAGCGATCTAACTCATTGTAATTGGGGTTGAAAGGGGCATGAGCATAAGAGAGTGCAGCGCACAAAGGGCCCCTATCAGTCAATGTTTTTTGATAATAGATAGACAAGCGAGCGTAGTGAGCCAACCCATTATACATGGGGATAAAAGGGGCATGAGCACAAGCAAATGCAGCGTGCGAAGTGCTCCCTATCAGTCAATGTTTCCTGATAAGAGATAGACAGGCGAGGGCAGCAAGCTATCCCATTGTACATGGGGATGAAAGGGGCATGAGCGTAAGCGAATGAAGCGCACGAAGTGTCCCTATCAGTCAATGTTTCTTGAAAAAAGATAGACAGTCAAGCGCAGCGATCTAACCCATTGTACGTGGGGTTGCAAGGGGCATGAGCGTAAGCGTGTGCAGCGCACAAAGGGCGCCCTAGCAGTCAATGTTTCTTGATAATAGATAGACAGGCGAGCGCAGCGATCTAACCCATTGTACGTGGGGTTGAAAGGGGCATGAGGGTAAGCGAGTGCAGCGCACAAAGGGCGCCCTATCAGTCAATGTTTCTTGATAATGGATAGACAGGTGAGCGCAGCGAGCTATCCCATTGTACATGGGGTTGAACGGGGCATTAACATAAGCGAATGCAGCCCACGACTTGCGTCCTATCAGTCAATGTTACTTGATAATAGGTAGACAGGTGAGCCCAGCGATCTAACTCATTGTACGTGGGGTTGAAAGGGGCGTGAGTCTAAGCGGGTGCAGCCCACGAAAGGTGACCTATCAGTCAATGTTACTTGATAATAGGTAGACAGGTGAGCCCAGCGATCTAACTCATTGTACGTGGGGTTGAAAGGGGCATGAGTCTAAGCGGGTGCAGCGCACGAAAGGCGACCTATCAGTCTATGTTTCCTGATAATAGATAGACAGGAGAGCGCAGTGATGCAACCCATTGTACGTGGGGTTGAAAGGGGCATGAGCGTAAGCGGGTGCAGCGCACGAAGGGCGCCCTATCAGTCAATGTTTCCTGATAATAGATAGACAGGCGAGCGCAGCGAGCTCAACCATTGTACGTGTGGTTGAAAGGGGCATGAGCGTAAGCCAGTGCAGCGGATGAAGTGCGCCCTACCAGTCAATATATCTTGATAATGGATTGACAGGTGAGCGCAGCGATCTAACTCATTGTACGTGGGGTTGAAAGGGGCATGAGCGTAAGCGAGTGAAGCGCATGAAGTGCGCCCTGCCAGTCAATGTTTCTTGATAAAAGATAGACAGGCGAGTGCAGCAATCTAACCCCTTGTACGTGGGGTTGAAAGGAGCATGAGCGTAAGCGAGTGTGGCGCATGAAGTGCGCCCTACCAGTCAATGTTTCTTGATAATAGATAGACAGGGAGCGCAACAAGCTATCCCATTGTACATGGGGTTGAAAGGGGCATTAGCGTAAGCGAGTGGAGCGCATGAAGTGGGCCCTATCAGTCAATGTTTTTTGATAATAGATAGACAAGCGAGCGTAGTGAGCTAACCCATTATACATGGGGATAAAAGGGGCATGAGCACAAGCAAATGCAGCGTGCGAAGTGCTCCCTATCAGTCAATGTTTCCTGATAATAGATAGACAGGCGAGGGCAGCAAGCTATCCCATTGTACGTGGGGTTGAAAGGGGCATGAGTCTAAGCGGGTGCAGCGCACGAAAGGCGACCTATCAGTCAATGTTTCCTGATAATAGATAGACAGGAGAGCGCAGTGATGCAACCCATTGTACGTGGGGTTGAAAGGGGCATGAGCGTAAGCGGGTGCAGCGCAAGAAGTGCGCCCTACCAGTCAATATTTCTTGATAATGGATAGACAGGTGAGCGCAGCGAGCTATCCCATTGTACATGGGGTTGAACGGGGCATTAACATAAGCGAATGCAACCCACGACTTGCGTCCTATCAGTCAATGTTTCTTGATAATAGGTAGACAGGCGAGCGCAGCGAGCTAACTCATTGTACATGGGGTTGAAAGGGGCATGAGCGTAATCGAACGAAGCGCACGAGGTGCCCCTATCTGTCAATGTTTCTTGATAATAGATAGACAGGCGAGCGCAGCGATCTAACCGATTGTACGTGGGATTGAAAGGGGCACGAGGGTAAGCGAGTGCAGCGCACAAAAAGCGCCCTATCAGTCAATGTTTGCTGATAATTGATAGACAGGCAAAAGCGGCGAGCTCACCCATTGTACATGGGATTGAAAGGGCCCTGAGCGTAAGCGAGGGCAGTGCACGAAGTGCTCCCTATCAGTCAATGTTTCTTGATAATGGATAGACAGGCGAGCACAGCGATCTAACTCATTGTACCTGGGGTTGAAAGGGGCAAGAGCATAAGCGAGTGCAGCGCACAAAGGGCCCCTATCAGTGAATGTTTCCTGATAATTGATAGACAGGCAAAAGCGGCGAGCTCATCCATTGTACGTGGGGTTGAAAGGGGCATGAACGTAAGCGAATGCAGCCCACAAAGTGCGTCCTATCAGTCAATGGTTCTTGATAATAGGTAGACAGGCGGGCACAGTGATCTAACCCATTGTACGTGGGGTTAAAAAGGGCATGAGCATAAGCGAGTGCAGCGCACAAAGTTCGCCCTATCAGTCAATTTTTTTTATAATAGATAGACAAGCGAGTGCAGTGAGCTAAACCATTGTACATGGGGATGAAAGGGGCATGAGCGTAAGCAAATAAAGTGCACGAAGTGCCCGTATCAGTCAATGTTTCTTGATAAAGATAGACAGGCGAGCGCAGCGATCTAACCCATTGTACGTGGGGTTGAAAGGAGCATGAGCGTAAGCGAGTGCAGCGCATGAAGGGCCCCCTATCAGTCAATGTTTCCTGATAATAGATAGAAAGGCGAGCGCAGCAAGCTCACCCATTGTACGTGTGGTTGAAAGGCCCATGAGCGTAAGCGAGTGAAGCGCATGAAGTGCGCCCTGCCAGTCAATGTTTCTTGATAATAGATAGACAGGCGAGTGCAGCGATCTAATCCCTTGTACATGGGGTTGAAAGGGGCATGAGCGTAAGCGAGTGTGGCGCATGAAGTGCGCCCTACCAGTCAATGTTTCTTGATAATAGATAGACAGGGAGCCCAACAAGCTATCCCATTGTACATGGGGTTGAAAGGGGCATTAGCGTAAGCGAGTGGAGCCCACGACTTGCGTCCTATCAGTCAATGTTACTTGATAATAGGTAGACAGGTGAGCCCAGCGATCTAACTCATTGTACGTGGGGTTGAAAGGGGCATGAGTCTAAGCGGGTGCAGCGCACGAAAGGCGACCTATCAGTCAATGTTTCCTGATAATAGATAGACAGTAGAGCGCAGTGATGCAACCCATTGTACGTGGGGTTGAAAGGGGCATGAGCGTAAGCGGGTGCAGCGCAAGAAGGGCGCCCTATCAGTCAATGTTTCCTGATAATAGATAGACAGGCGAGCGCAGCGAGCTCACCAATTGTACGTGTGGTTGAAAGGGGCATGAGCGTAAGCCAGTGCAGCGCATGAAGTGCGCCCTACCAGTCAATATTTCTTGATAATGGATAGACAGGTGAGCGCAGCGAGCTATCCCATTCTACATGGGGTTGAACGGGGCATTAACATAAGCGAATGCAACCCATGACTTGCGTCCTATCAGTCAATGTTTCTTGATAATAGGTAGACAGGCGAGCGCAGCGAGCTAACTCATTGTACATGGGGTTGAAAGGGGCATGAGCGTAATCGAACGAAGCGCACGAGGTGCCCCTATCTGTCAATGTTTCTTGATAATGGAGAGACAGGCGAGGGCAGCGATCTAACCGATTGTACGTGGGGCTGAAAGGGGCACGAGGGTAAGGGAGTGCAGCGCACAAAGGGCGCCCTATCAGTCAATGTTTGCTGATAATTGATAGACAGGCAAAAGCGGCGAGCTCACCCATTGTACATGGGATTGAAAGGGCCATGAGCGTAAGCGAGGGCAGTGCACGAAGTGCGCCCTATCAGTCAATGTTTCTTGATAATGGATAGACAGGCGAGCACAGCGATCTAACTCATTGTACCTGGGGTTGAAAGGGGCATGAGCATAAGGGAGTGCAGCGCACAAAGGGCCCCTATCGGTGAATGTTTCCTGATAATTGATAGACAGGCAAAAGCGGCGAGCTCATCCATTGTACGTGGGGTTGAAAGGGGCATGAACGTAAGCGAATGCAGCCCACGAAGTGCGTCCTATCAGTCAATGTTTCTTGATAATAGGTAGACAGGCGGGCACAGTGATCTAACCCATTGTACGTGGGGTTAAAAAGGGCATGAGCATAAGCGAGTGCAGCGCACAAAGTTGGCCCTATCAGTCAATTTTTTTTATAATAGATAGACAAGCGAGTGCAGTGAGCTAAACCATTGTACATGGGATTGAAAGGGCCATGAGCGTAAGCGAGGGCAGTGCACGAAGTGCGCCCTATCAGTCAATGTTTCTTGATAATGGATAGACAGGCGAGCACAGCGATCTAACTCATTGTACCTGGGGTTGAAAGGGGCATGAGCATAAGCGAGTGCAGCGCACAAAGGGCCCCTATCAGTGAATGTTTCCTGATAATTGATAGACAGGCAAAAGCGGCGAGCTCATCCATTGTACGTGGGGTTGAAAGGGGCATGAACGTAAGCGAATGCAGCCCACGAAGTGCGTCCTATCAGTCAATGTTTCTTGATAATAGGTAGACAGGCGGGCACAGTGATCTAACCCATTGTACGTCGGGTTAAAAAGGGCATGAGCATAAGCGAGTGCAGCGCACAAAGTTGGCCCTATCAGTCAATTTTTTTTATAATAGATAGACAAGCGAGTGCAGTGAGCTAAACCATTGTACATGGGGATGAAAGGGGCATGAGCGTAAGCAAATAAAGTGCACGAAGTGCCCGTATCAGTAAATGTTTCTTGATAAAAGATAGACAGGCGAGCGCAGCGATCTAACCCATTGTACGTGGGGTTGAAAGGGGCATGAGCGTAAGCGAGTGCAGCGCATGAAGGGCCCCCTATCAGTCAATGTTTCCTGATAATAGATAGAAAGGCGAGCGCAGCAAGCTCACCCATTGTACGTGTGGTTGAAAGGCCCATGAGCGTAAGCGAGTGAAGCGCATGAAGTGCGCCCTGCCAGTCAATGTTTCTTGGTAATAGATAGACAGGCGAGTGCAGCGATCTAACCCCTTGTACATGGGGTTGAAAGGGGCATGAGCGTAAGCGAGTGTGGCGCATGAAGTGCGCCCTACCAGTCAATGTTTCTTGATAATAGATAGACAGGGAGCGCAACAAGCTATCCCATTGTACATGGGGTTGAAAGGGGCATTAGCGTAAGCGAGTGGAGCGCATGAAGTGCGCCCTACCAGTACCCTAGCTATCCCATTGTACATGGGGTTGAAAGGGGCATGAGCGTATGCGAGTGCAGCGCATGAAGGGCGCCCTATCAGTCAATGTTTTTTTATAATAGATAGACAAGCGAGCGTAGTGAGCTAACCCATTCTACATGGGGATAAAAGGGGCATGAGCACAAGCAAATGCAGCGTGCGAAGTGCTCACTATCAGTCAATGTTTCCTGATAATAGATAGACAGGCGATGGCAGCAAGCTATCCCATTGTACATGGGGATGAAAGGGGCACGAGCGTAAGCGAATGAAGCGCACGAAGTGTCCCTATCAGTCAATGTTTCTTGATAAAAGAGAGACAGTCGAGCGCAGCGATCTAACCCATTGTACGTGGGGTTGCAAGGGACATGAGCGTAAGCGTGTGCAGCGCACAAAGGGCGCCCTAGCAGTCAATGTTTCTTGATAATAGATAGACAGGCGAGTGCAGCGATCTAACCCATTGTACGTGGGGTTGAAAGGGGCATGAGGGTAAGCGAGTGCAGCGCACAAAGGGCGCCCTATCAGTCAATGTTTCTTGATAATGGATAGACAGGTGAGCGCAGCGAGCTATCCCATTGTACATGGGGTTGAAAGGGGCATGAGCGTAAGCGAGTGGAGCGCATGAAGTGCGCCCTACCAGTACCCTAGCTATCCCATTGTACTTGGGGTTGAAAGGGGCATGAGCGTAAGCGACTGGAGCGCATGAAGTGCGCCCTACCAGTCAGCGTTTCTTGATAATAGATAGACAGGCGAGCACAACGAGCTATCCCATTGTACATGGGGTTGAATAGGGGCATGAGCTTAAGCGAGTGCAGTGCACGAAGGGCGCCCTATCAGTCAATGTTTCTTGATAATTGATAGACAGGAGAGTGCAGCGATCTAACCCATTGCACATGGGGTTGAAAGGGGCATGAACGTAAGCGAATGCAGCCCACGAAGTGCGTCCTATCAGTCAATGTTTCTTGATAATAGGTAGACAGGCGAGCGCAGCAAGCTCACCCATTGTACGTGTGGTTGAAAGGCCCACGAGCGTAAGCGAGTGAAGCGCATGAAGTGCGCCCTGCCAGTCAATGTTTCTTGATAATAGATAGACAGGCGAGTGCAGCGATCTAACCCCTTGTACGTGGGGTTGAAAGGGGCATGAGCGTAAGCGAGTGCAGGGCATGAAGGGCCCCCTATCAGTGAATGTTTCCTCATAATAGATAGAAAGGCGAGCGCAGCAAGCTCACCCACTGTACGTGTGGTTGAAAGGCCGATGAGCGTAAGGGAGTGAAGCGCATGAAGTGCGCCCTGCCAGTCAATGTTTCTTGATAATAGATAGACAGGCGAGTGCAGCGATCTAACCCCTTGTACGTGGGGTTGAAAGGGGCATGAGCGTAAGCCAGTGCAGCGCATGAAGTGCGCCCTACCAGTCAATATTTCTTGATAATGGATAGACAGGTGAGCGCAGCGATCTAACTCATTGTACGTGGCGTTGAAAGGGGCATGAGCGTAAGCGAGTGCAGCGCATGAAGTGCGCCCTGCCAGTCAACGTTTCTTGATAATGGATAGACAGGCGAGCACAGCGATCTAACTCATTGTAATTGGGGTTGAAAGGGGCATGAGCATAAGAGAGTGCAGCGCACAAAGGGCCCCTATCAGTCAATGTTTTTTGATAATAGATAGACAAGCGAGCGTAGTGAGCCAACCCATTATACATGGGGATAAAAGGGGCATGAGCACAAGCAAATGCAGCGTGCGAAGTGCTCCCTATCAGTCAATGTTTCCTGATAAGAGATAGACAGGCGAGGGCAGCAAGCTATCCCATTGTACATGGGGATGAAAGGGGCATGAGCGTAAGCGAATGAAGCGCACGAAGTGTCCCTATCAGTCAATGTTTCTTGAAAAAAGATAGACAGTCAAGCGCAGCGATCTAACCCATTGTACGTGGGGTTGCAAGGGGCATGAGCGTAAGCGTGTGCAGCGCACAAAGGGCGCCCTAGCAGTCAATGTTTCTTGATAATAGATAGACAGGCGAGCGCAGCGATCTAACCCATTGTACGTGGGGTTGAAAGGGGCATGAGGGTAAGCGAGTGCAGCGCACAAAGGGCGCCCTATCAGTCAATGTTTCTTGATAATGGATAGACAGGTGAGCGCAGCGAGCTATCCCATTGTACATGGGGTTGAACGGGGCATTAACATAAGCGAATGCAGCCCACGACTTGCGTCCTATCAGTCAATGTTACTTGATAATAGGTAGACAGGTGAGCCCAGCGATCTAACTCATTGTACGTGGGGTTGAAAGGGGCGTGAGTCTAAGCGGGTGCAGCCCACGAAAGGTGACCTATCAGTCAATGTTACTTGATAATAGGTAGACAGGTGAGCCCAGCGATCTAACTCATTGTACGTGGGGTTGAAAGGGGCATGAGTCTAAGCGGGTGCAGCGCACGAAAGGCGACCTATCAGTCTATGTTTCCTGATAATAGATAGACAGGAGAGCGCAGTGATGCAACCCATTGTACGTGGGGTTGAAAGGGGCATGAGCGTAAGCGGGTGCAGCGCACGAAGGGCGCCCTATCAGTCAATGTTTCCTGATAATAGATAGACAGGCGAGCGCAGCGAGCTCAACCATTGTACGTGTGGTTGAAAGGGGCATGAGCGTAAGCCAGTGCAGCGGATGAAGTGCGCCCTACCAGTCAATATATCTTGATAATGGATTGACAGGTGAGCGCAGCGATCTAACTCATTGTACGTGGGGTTGAAAGGGGCATGAGCGTAAGCGAGTGAAGCGCATGAAGTGCGCCCTGCCAGTCAATGTTTCTTGATAAAAGATAGACAGGCGAGTGCAGCAATCTAACCCCTTGTACGTGGGGTTGAAAGGAGCATGAGCGTAAGCGAGTGTGGCGCATGAAGTGCGCCCTACCAGTCAATGTTTCTTGATAATAGATAGACAGGGAGCGCAACAAGCTATCCCATTGTACATGGGGTTGAAAGGGGCATTAGCGTAAGCGAGTGGAGCGCATGAAGTGGGCCCTATCAGTCAATGTTTTTTGATAATAGATAGACAAGCGAGCGTAGTGAGCTAACCCATTATACATGGGGATAAAAGGGGCATGAGCACAAGCAAATGCAGCGTGCGAAGTGCTCCCTATCAGTCAATGTTTCCTGATAATAGATAGACAGGCGAGGGCAGCAAGCTATCCCATTGTACGTGGGGTTGAAAGGGGCATGAGTCTAAGCGGGTGCAGCGCACGAAAGGCGACCTATCAGTCAATGTTTCCTGATAATAGATAGACAGGAGAGCGCAGTGATGCAACCCATTGTACGTGGGGTTGAAAGGGGCATGAGCGTAAGCGGGTGCAGCGCAAGAAGTGCGCCCTACCAGTCAATATTTCTTGATAATGGATAGACAGGTGAGCGCAGCGAGCTATCCCATTGTACATGGGGTTGAACGGGGCATTAACATAAGCGAATGCAACCCACGACTTGCGTCCTATCAGTCAATGTTTCTTGATAATAGGTAGACAGGCGAGCGCAGCGAGCTAACTCATTGTACATGGGGTTGAAAGGGGCATGAGCGTAATCGAACGAAGCGCACGAGGTGCCCCTATCTGTCAATGTTTCTTGATAATAGATAGACAGGCGAGCGCAGCGATCTAACCGATTGTACGTGGGATTGAAAGGGGCACGAGGGTAAGCGAGTGCAGCGCACAAAAAGCGCCCTATCAGTCAATGTTTGCTGATAATTGATAGACAGGCAAAAGCGGCGAGCTCACCCATTGTACATGGGATTGAAAGGGCCCTGAGCGTAAGCGAGGGCAGTGCACGAAGTGCTCCCTATCAGTCAATGTTTCTTGATAATGGATAGACAGGCGAGCACAGCGATCTAACTCATTGTACCTGGGGTTGAAAGGGGCAAGAGCATAAGCGAGTGCAGCGCACAAAGGGCCCCTATCAGTGAATGTTTCCTGATAATTGATAGACAGGCAAAAGCGGCGAGCTCATCCATTGTACGTGGGGTTGAAAGGGGCATGAACGTAAGCGAATGCAGCCCACAAAGTGCGTCCTATCAGTCAATGGTTCTTGATAATAGGTAGACAGGCGGGCACAGTGATCTAACCCATTGTACGTGGGGTTAAAAAGGGCATGAGCATAAGCGAGTGCAGCGCACAAAGTTCGCCCTATCAGTCAATTTTTTTTATAATAGATAGACAAGCGAGTGCAGTGAGCTAAACCATTGTACATGGGGATGAAAGGGGCATGAGCGTAAGCAAATAAAGTGCACGAAGTGCCCGTATCAGTCAATGTTTCTTGATAAAAGATAGACAGGCGAGCGCAGCGATCTAACCCATTGTACGTGGGGTTGAAAGGAGCATGAGCGTAAGCGAGTGCAGCGCATGAAGGGCCCCCTATCAGTCAATGTTTCCTGATAATAGATAGAAAGGCGAGCGCAGCAAGCTCACCCATTGTACGTGTGGTTGAAAGGCCCATGAGCGTAAGCGAGTGAAGCGCATGAAGTGCGCCCTGCCAGTCAATGTTTCTTGATAATAGATAGACAGGCGAGTGCAGCGATCTAATCCCTTGTACATGGGGTTGAAAGGGGCATGAGCGTAAGCGAGTGTGGCGCATGAAGTGCGCCCTACCAGTCAATGTTTCTTGATAATAGATAGACAGGGAGCCCAACAAGCTATCCCATTGTACATGGGGTTGAAAGGGGCATTAGCGTAAGCGAGTGGAGCCCACGACTTGCGTCCTATCAGTCAATGTTACTTGATAATAGGTAGACAGGTGAGCCCAGCGATCTAACTCATTGTACGTGGGGTTGAAAGGGGCATGAGTCTAAGCGGGTGCAGCGCACGAAAGGCGACCTATCAGTCAATGTTTCCTGATAATAGATAGACAGTAGAGCGCAGTGATGCAACCCATTGTACGTGGGGTTGAAAGGGGCATGAGCGTAAGCGGGTGCAGCGCAAGAAGGGCGCCCTATCAGTCAATGTTTCCTGATAATAGATAGACAGGCGAGCGCAGCGAGCTCACCAATTGTACGTGTGGTTGAAAGGGGCATGAGCGTAAGCCAGTGCAGCGCATGAAGTGCGCCCTACCAGTCAATATTTCTTGATAATGGATAGACAGGTGAGCGCAGCGAGCTATCCCATTCTACATGGGGTTGAACGGGGCATTAACATAAGCGAATGCAACCCATGACTTGCGTCCTATCAGTCAATGTTTCTTGATAATAGGTAGACAGGCGAGCGCAGCGAGCTAACTCATTGTACATGGGGTTGAAAGGGGCATGAGCGTAATCGAACGAAGCGCACGAGGTGCCCCTATCTGTCAATGTTTCTTGATAATGGAGAGACAGGCGAGGGCAGCGATCTAACCGATTGTACGTGGGGCTGAAAGGGGCACGAGGGTAAGGGAGTGCAGCGCACAAAGGGCGCCCTATCAGTCAATGTTTGCTGATAATTGATAGACAGGCAAAAGCGGCGAGCTCACCCATTGTACATGGGATTGAAAGGGCCATGAGCGTAAGCGAGGGCAGTGCACGAAGTGCGCCCTATCAGTCAATGTTTCTTGATAATGGATAGACAGGCGAGCACAGCGATCTAACTCATTGTACCTGGGGTTGAAAGGGGCATGAGCATAAGGGAGTGCAGCGCACAAAGGGCCCCTATCGGTGAATGTTTCCTGATAATTGATAGACAGGCAAAAGCGGCGAGCTCATCCATTGTACGTGGGGTTGAAAGGGGCATGAACGTAAGCGAATGCAGCCCACGAAGTGCGTCCTATCAGTCAATGTTTCTTGATAATAGGTAGACAGGCGGGCACAGTGATCTAACCCATTGTACGTGGGGTTAAAAAGGGCATGAGCATAAGCGAGTGCAGCGCACAAAGTTGGCCCTATCAGTCAATTTTTTTTATAATAGATAGACAAGCGAGTGCAGTGAGCTAAACCATTGTACATGGGATTGAAAGGGCCATGAGCGTAAGCGAGGGCAGTGCACGAAGTGCGCCCTATCAGTCAATGTTTCTTGATAATGGATAGACAGGCGAGCACAGCGATCTAACTCATTGTACCTGGGGTTGAAAGGGGCATGAGCATAAGCGAGTGCAGCGCACAAAGGGCCCCTATCAGTGAATGTTTCCTGATAATTGATAGACAGGCAAAAGCGGCGAGCTCATCCATTGTACGTGGGGTTGAAAGGGGCATGAACGTAAGCGAATGCAGCCCACGAAGTGCGTCCTATCAGTCAATGTTTCTTGATAATAGGTAGACAGGCGGGCACAGTGATCTAACCCATTGTACGTCGGGTTAAAAAGGGCATGAGCATAAGCGAGTGCAGCGCACAAAGTTGGCCCTATCAGTCAATTTTTTTTATAATAGATAGACAAGCGAGTGCAGTGAGCTAAACCATTGTACATGGGGATGAAAGGGGCATGAGCGTAAGCAAATAAAGTGCACGAAGTGCCCGTATCAGTAAATGTTTCTTGATAAAAGATAGACAGGCGAGCGCAGCGATCTAACCCATTGTACGTGGGGTTGAAAGGGGCATGAGCGTAAGCGAGTGCAGCGCATGAAGGGCCCCCTATCAGTCAATGTTTCCTGATAATAGATAGAAAGGCGAGCGCAGCAAGCTCACCCATTGTACGTGTGGTTGAAAGGCCCATGAGCGTAAGCGAGTGAAGCGCATGAAGTGCGCCCTGCCAGTCAATGTTTCTTGGTAATAGATAGACAGGCGAGTGCAGCGATCTAACCCCTTGTACATGGGGTTGAAAGGGGCATGAGCGTAAGCGAGTGTGGCGCATGAAGTGCGCCCTACCAGTCAATGTTTCTTGATAATAGATAGACAGGGAGCGCAACAAGCTATCCCATTGTACATGGGGTTGAAAGGGGCATTAGCGTAAGCGAGTGGAGCGCATGAAGTGCGCCCTACCAGTACCCTAGCTATCCCATTGTACATGGGGTTGAAAGGGGCATGAGCGTATGCGAGTGCAGCGCATGAAGGGCGCCCTATCAGTCAATGTTTTTTTATAATAGATAGACAAGCGAGCGTAGTGAGCTAACCCATTCTACATGGGGATAAAAGGGGCATGAGCACAAGCAAATGCAGCGTGCGAAGTGCTCACTATCAGTCAATGTTTCCTGATAATAGATAGACAGGCGATGGCAGCAAGCTATCCCATTGTACATGGGGATGAAAGGGGCACGAGCGTAAGCGAATGAAGCGCACGAAGTGTCCCTATCAGTCAATGTTTCTTGATAAAAGAGAGACAGTCGAGCGCAGCGATCTAACCCATTGTACGTGGGGTTGCAAGGGACATGAGCGTAAGCGTGTGCAGCGCACAAAGGGCGCCCTAGCAGTCAATGTTTCTTGATAATAGATAGACAGGCGAGTGCAGCGATCTAACCCATTGTACGTGGGGTTGAAAGGGGCATGAGGGTAAGCGAGTGCAGCGCACAAAGGGCGCCCTATCAGTCAATGTTTCTTGATAATGGATAGACAGGTGAGCGCAGCGAGCTATCCCATTGTACATGGGGTTGAAAGGGGCATGAGCGTAAGCGAGTGGAGCGCATGAAGTGCGCCCTACCAGTACCCTAGCTATCCCATTGTACATGGGGTTGAAAGGGGCATGAGCGTATGCGAGTGCAGCGCATGAAGGGCGCCCTATCAGTCAATGTTTTTTGATAATAGATAGACAAGCGAGCGTAGTGAGCTAACCCATTATACATGGGGATAAAAGGGGCATGAGCACAAGCAAATGCAGCCTGCGAAGTGCTCCCTATCAGTCAATGTTTCCTGATAATAGATAGACAGGCGAGGGCAGCAAGCTATCCCATTGTACATGGGGATGAAAGGGGCATGAGCGTAAGCGAATGAAGCGCACGAAGTGTCTCTATCAGTCAATGTTTCTTGATAAAAGATAGACAGTCGAGCGCAACGATCTAACCCATTGTACGTGGGGTTGCAAGGGGCATGAGCGTAAGCGTGTGCAGCACACAAAGGGCGCCCTAACAGTCAATGTTTCTTGATAATAGATAGACAGGCGAGCGCAGCGATCTAACCCATTGTATGTGTGGTTGAAAGGGGCATGAGGGTAAGCGAGTGCAGCGCACAAAGGGCGCCCTATCAGTCAATGTTTGCTGATAATTGATAGACAGGCAAAAGCGGCGAGCTCACCCATTGTGCATGGGATTGAAAGGGGCATGAGCGTAAGCGAGGGCAGTGCACGAAGTGCGCCCTATCAGTCAATGTTTCTTGATAATGGATAGACAGGCGAGCACAGCGATCTAACTCATTGTACCTGGGGTTGAAAGGGGCATGAGCATAAGCGAGTGCAGCGCACAAAGGGCCCCTATCAGTCAATGTTTCCTGATAATTGATAGACAGGCAAAAGCGGCGAGCTCATCCATTGTACGTGGGGTTGAAAGGGGCATGAACGTAAGCGAATGCAGCCCACGAAATGCGTCCTATCAGTCAACGTTTCTTGATAATGGATAGACAGGCGAGCACAGCGATCTAACTCATTGTAATTGGGGTTGAAAGGGGCATGAGCATAAGAGAGTGCAGCGCACAAAGGGCCCCTATCAGTCAATGTTTCCCGATAATAGATAGACAGGCGAGCGCAGCGAGCTCATCCATTGTACGTGGGGTTGAAAGGGGCATGAGCGTAAGCGAGTGGAGCGCATGAAGTGCGCCCTACCAGTCAGCGTTTCCTGATAATAGATAGACAGGCGAGCGCAGCGAGCTCACCCATTGTACGTGGGGTTGAAAGAGGCATGAGGGTAAGCGAGTGCAGCGCACAAAGGGCGCCCTATCAGTCAATGTTTGCTGATAATAGATAGACAGGCGAGCGCAGCGAGCTCACCCATTGTACGTGGGGTTGAAAGAGGCATGAGGGTAAGCGAGTGCAGCGCACAAAGGGCGCCCTATCAGTCAATGTTTGCTGATAATTGATAGACAGACAAAAGCGGCGAGCTCACCCATTGTGCATGGGATTGAAAGGGGCATGAGCGTAAGCGAGGGCAGTGCACGAAGTTCGCCCTATCAGTCAATTTTTTTATAATAGATAGACAAGCGAGTGCAGTGAGCTAAACCATTGTACATGGGGATGAAAGGGGCATGAGCGTAAGCAAATAAAGTGCACGAAGTGCCCGTGTCAGTCAATGTTTCTTGATAAAAGATAGACAGGCGAGCGCAGCGATCTAACCCATTGTACGTGGTGTTGAAAGGGGCATGAGCGTAAGCGAGTGCAGCGCATGAAGGGCCCCCTATCAGTCAATGTTTCCTGATAATAGATAGAAAGGCGAGCGCAGCAAGCTCACCCATTGTACGTGTGGTTGAAAGGCCCATGAGCGTAAGCGAGTGCAGCGCATGAAGTGCGCCCTGCCAGTCAATGTTTCTTGATAATAGATAGACAGGCGAGTGCAACAATCTAACCCCTTGTACGTGGGGTTGAAAGGGGCATGAGCGTAAGCGAGTGTGGCGCATGAAGTGCGCCCTACCAGTCAATGTTTCTTGATAATAGATAGACAGGGAGCGCAACAAGCTATCCCATTGTACATGGGGTTGAAATTGTCATGAGCGTAAGCGAGTGCAGTGCATGAAGTGCGCCCTGCCAGTCAACGTTTCTTCATAATGGATAGATAGGCGAGCACAGCGATCTAACTCATTGTAATTGGGGTTGAAAGGGGCATGAGCATAAGAGAGTGCAGCGCACAAAGGGCCCCTATCAGTCAATTTGTTCCTGATAATAGATAGACAGGCGAGCGCAGCGAGCTCATCCATTGTACGTGGGGTTGAAAAGGGCATGAGCGTAAGCGAGTGCAGTGCATGAAGTGCGCCCTGCCAGTCAACGTTTCTTCATAATGGATAGACAGGCGAGCACAACGAGCTATCCCATTGTACATGGGGTTGAATAGGGGCATGAGCTTAAGCGAGAGCAGCGCACGAAGGGAACCCTATCAGTCAATGTTTCTTGATAATTGATAGACAGGAGAGTGCAGCGATCTAACCCATTGCACATGGGGTTGAAAGGGGCATGAACGTAAGCGAATGCAGCCCACGAAGTGTGTCCTATCAGCCAATGTTTCCTGATAATAGATAGACAGGCGAGCGCAGCGAGCTCACCCATTGTACGTGGGGTTGAAAGGGGCATGAGGGTAAGCGAGTGCAGCGCACAAAAGGCGCCCTATCAGTCAATGTTTGCTGATAATTGATAGACAGGCAAAAGCGGCGAGCTCACCCATTGTGCATGGGATTGAAAGGGGCATGAGCGTAAGCGACGGCAGTGCACGAAGTGCGCCCTATCAGTCAATGTTTCTTGATAATGGATAGACAGGCGAGCACAGCGATCTAACTCATTGTACCTGGGGTTGAAAGGGGCATGAGAATAAGCGAGTGCAGCGCACAAAGGGCCCCTATCAGTCAATGTTTCCTGATAATTGATAGACAGGCAAGAGTGGCGAGCTCATCCATTGTACGTGGGGTTGAAAGGGGCATGAACGTAAGCGAATGCAGCCCACGAAATGCGTCCTATCAGTCAATGTTTCTTGATAATAGGTAGACAGGCGGGCACAGTGATCTAACCCATTGTACGTGGGGTTAAAAAGGGCATGAGCGTAAGCGAGTGCAGCGCACAAAGTGCGCCCTATCAGTCAATGGTTCTTGAAAATAGATAGACAAGCGAGCGTAGTGAGCTAACCCATTATACATGGGGATAAAAGGGGCATGAGCACAAGCAAATGCAGCGTGCGAAGTGCTCCCTATCAGTCAATGTTTCCTGATAATAGATAAACAGGCGAGGGCAGCAAGCTATCCCATTGTACATGGGGATGAAAGGGGCATGAGCATAAGCGAATGAAGCGCTCGAAGTGTCCCTATCAGTCAATGTTTCTTGATAATAGATAGACAGGCGAGCGCAGCGATCTAACCCATTGTACGTGGGGTTGAAAGGGGCATGAGCGTAAGCGAGTGCAGCGCATGAAGTGCGCCCTGCCAGTCAACGTTTCTTGATAATGGATAGACAGGCGAGCACAGCGATCTAACTCATTGTAATTGGGGTTGAAAGGGGCATGAGCATAAGAGAATGCAGCGCACAAAGGGCCCCTATCAGTCAATGTTTCCTGATAATAGATAGACAGGCGAGCGCAGCGAGCTCATCCATTGTACGTGGGGTTGAAAGGAGCATGAGCGTAAGCGAGTGGAGCGCATGAAGTGCGCCCTACCAGTCAGCGTTTCATGATAATAGATAGACAGGCGAGCACAACGAGCTATCCCATTGTACATGGGGTTGAATAGGGGCATGAGCTTAAGCGAGTGCAGTGCACAAAGGGCGCCCTATCAGTCAATGTTTCTTGATAATTGATAGACAGGAGAGTGCAGCGATCTAACCCATTGCACATGGGGTTGAAAGGGGCATGAACGTAAGCGAATGCAGCCCACGAAGTGCGTCCTATCAGTCAATGTCTCTTGATAATAGGCAGACAGGCGGGCACAGTGGTCTAACCCATTGTACATGGGGTTAAAAAGGGCATGAGCGTAAGCGAGTGCAGCGCATGAAGTGCACCCTATCAGCCAATGTTTCCTGATAATAGATAGACAGGCGAGCGCAGCGATCTAACCCATTGTACGTGGTGTTGAAAGGGGCATGAGCGTAAGCGAGTGCAGCGCATGAAGGGCCCCCTGTGAGTCAATGTTTCCTGATAATAGATAGAAAGGTGAGCGCAGCAAGCTCACCCATTGTACGTGTGGTTGAAAGGCCCATGATCGTAAGCGAGTGCAGCGCATGAAGTGCGCCCTGCCAGTCAATGTTTCTTGATAATAGATAGACAGGCGAGTGCAGCAATCTAACCCCTTGTACGTGGGGTTGGAAGGGGCAAGAGCGTAAGCGAGTGTGGCGCATGAAGTGCGCCCTACCAGTCAATGTTTCTTGATAATAGATAGACAGGGAGCGCAACAAGCTATCCCATTGTACATGGGGTTGAAAGGGGCATGAGCGTATGCGAGTGCAGCGCATGAAGGGCGCCCTATCAGTCAATGTTTTTTGATAATAGATAGACAAGCGAGCGTAGTGAGCTAACCCATTATACATGGGGATAAAAGGGGCATGAGCACAAGCAAATGCAGCGTGCGAAGTGCTCCCTATCAGTCAATGTTTCCTGATAATAGATAGACAGGCGAGGGCAGCGATCTAACCCATTGTACGTGGGGTTGCAAGGGGCATGAGCGTAAGCGTGTGCAGCGCACAAAGGGCGCCCTAGCAGTCAATGTTTTTTGATAATAGATAGACAAGCGAGCGTAGTGAGCTAACCCATTATACATGGGGATGAAAGGGGCATGAGCGTAAGCGAATGAAGCGCACGAAGTGTCCCTATCAGTCAATGTTTCTTGATAAAAGATAGACAGTCGAGCGCAGCGATCTAACCCATTGTACGTGGGGTTGCAAGGGGCATGAGCGTAAGCGTGTGCAGCGCACAAAGGGCGCCCTAGCAGTCAATGTTTCTTGATAATAGATAGACAGGCGAGCGCAGCGATCTAACCCATTGTACGTGGGGTTGAAAGGGGCATGAGCGTAAGCGAGTGCAGTGCATGAAGTGCGCCCTGCCAGTCAACGTTTCTTCATAATGGATAGACAGGCGAGCACAGCGATCTAACTCATTGTAATTGGGGTTGAAAGGGGCATGAGCATAAGAGAGTGCAGCGCACAAAGGGCCCCTATCAGTCAATGTTTCCTGATAATAGATAGACAGGCGAGCGCAGCGAGCTCATCCATTGTACGTGGGGTTGAAAAGGGCATGAGCGTAAGCGAGTGGAGTGCATGAAGTGCGCCCTACCAATCAGCGTTTCTTGATAATAGATAGACAGGCGAGCACAACGAGCTATCCCACTGTACATGGGGTTGAATAGGGGCATGAGCTTAAGCGAGAGCAGCGCACGAAGGGCACCCTATCAGTCAATGTTTCTTGATAATTGATAGACAGGAGAGTGCAGCGATCTAACCCATTGCACATGGGGTTGAAAGGGGCATGAACGTAAGCGAATGCAGCCCACGAAGTGCGTCCTATCAGTCAATGTTTCTTGATAATAGGTAGACAGGCGGGCACACTGATCTAACCCATTGTACGTGGGGTTAAAAAGGGCATGAGCGTAAGCGAGTGCAGCGTACAAAGTGCGCCCTATCAGTCGATTTTTTTTATAATAGATAGACAAGCGAGCGCAGTGAGCTAACCCAGTGTAAATGGGGATGAAAGGGGCATGAGCGTAAGCAAATAAAGTGCACGAAGTGCCCGTATCAGTCAATGTTTCTTGATAAAAGATAGACAGGCGAGCGCAGCGATCTAACCCATTGTACGTGGGGTTGAAAGGGGCATGAGCGTAAGCGAGTGCAGCGCATGAAGTGCACCCTATCAGCCAATGTTTCCTGATAATAGATAGACAGGCGAGCGCAGCGAGCTCACCCATTGTACGCGGGGTTGAAAGGGGCATGAGGGTAAGCGAGTGCAGCGCACAAAAGGCCCCCTATCAGTCAATGTTTGCTGATGATTGATAGACAGGCAAAAGCGGCGAGCTCACCCATTGTGCATGGGATTGAAAGGGGCATGAGCGTAAGCGAGGGCAGTGCACGAAGTGCGCCCTATCAGTCAATGTTTCTTGATAATGGATAGACAGGCGAGCACAGCGATCTAACTCATTGTACCTGGGGTTGAAAGGGGCATGAGAATAAGCGAGTGCAGGGCACAAAGGGCCCCTATCAGTCAATGTTTCCTGATAATTGATAGACAGGCAAAAGCGGCGAGCTCACCCATTGTGCATGGGATTGAAAGGGGCATGAGCGTCAGCGAGGGCAGTGCACGAAGTGCGCCCTATCAGTCAATGTTTCTTGATAATGGATAGACAGGCGAGCACAGCGATCTAACTCATTGTACCTGGGGTTGAAAGGGGCATGAGAATAAGCGAGTGCAGGGCACAAATGGCCCCTATCAGTCAATGTTTCCTGATAATTGATTGACAGGCAAAAGCGGCGAGCTCATCCATTGTACGTGGGGTTGAAAGGGGCATGAACGTAAGCGAATGCAGCCCACGAAATGCGTCCTATCAGTCAATGTTTCTTGATAATAGGTAGACAGGCGGGCACAGTGATCTAACCCATTGTACGTGGGGTTGAAAGGGGCATGAGCGTAAGCGAGTGCAGCGCACAAAGGGCCCCTATCAGTCAATGTTTCCTGATAATTGATAGACAGGCGAGCGCAGCGAGCTCATCCATTGTACGTGGGGTTGAAAGGGGCATGAGCGTAAGCGAGTGGAGCGCATGAAGTGCGCCCTACCAGTCAGCGTTTCTTGATAATAGATAGACAGGCGAGCACAACGAGCTATCCCATTGTACATGGGGTTGAATAGGGGCATGAGCTTAAGCGAGTGCAGTGCACAAAGGGCGCCCTATCAGTCAATGTTTCTTCATAATTGATAGACAGGAGAGTGCAGCGATCTAACCCATTGCACATGGGGTTGAAAGGGGCATGAACGTAAGCGAATGCAGCCCACGAAGTGCGTCCTATCACTCAATGTTTCTTCATAATAGGTAGACAGGCGGGCACAGTGATCTAACCCATTGTACATGGGGTTAAAAAGGGCATGAGCGTAAGCGAGTGCAGCGCACAAAGTGCGCCCTATCAGTCAATGTTTCTTGATAATAGATAGACAAGCGAGCGCAGTGAGCTAACCCATTATACATGGGGATAAAAGGGGCATGAGCACAAGCGAATGCAGCGTGCGAATTGCTCCCTATCAGTCAATGTTTCCTGATAATAGATAGACTGGCGAGGGCAGCAAGCTATCCCATTGTACATGGGGATGAAAGGGGCATGAGCGTAAGCGAATGAAGCGTACGAAGTGTCCCTATCAGTCAATGTTTCTTGATAAAAGATAGACAGTCGAGCGCAGCGATCTAACCCATTGTACGTGGGGTTGCAAGGGGCATGAGCGTAAGCGTGTGCAGCGCACAAAGGGCGCCCTAGCAGTCAATGTTTCTTGATAATAGATAGACAGGCGAGCGCAGCGATGTAACCCATTGTACGTGGGGTTGAAAGGTGCATGAGGGTAAGCGAGTGCAGCGCATGAAGTGCGCCTTACCAGTCAACGTTTCTTGATAATGGATAGACAGGCGAGCACAGCGATCTAACTCATTGTACATGGGGATGAAAGGGGCATGAGCGTAAGCAAATAAAGTGCACGAAGTGCCCGTATCAGTAAATGTTTCTTGATAAAAGATAGACAGGTGAGCGCAGCGATCTAACCCATTGTACGTGGGGTTGCAAGGGGCATGAGCGTAAGGGAGTGCAGCGCAAGAAGTGCACCCTATCAGCCAATGTTTCCTGATAATAGATAGACAGGCGAGCGCAGCGAGCTCACCCATTGTACGTGGGGTTGAAAGGGGCATGAGCGTAAGCGAGTGCAGCGCAAGAAGGGCGCCCTACCAGTCAATATTTCTTGATAATGGATAGACAGGTGAGCGCAGCGATCTAACTCATTGTACGTGGGGTTGAAAGGGGCATGAGCGTAAGCGAGTGCAGCGCACAAAGTGCGCCCTATGAGTCAATTTTTTTTATAATAGATAGACAAGCGAGCGCAGTGAGCTAACCCATTGTACATGGGGATGAAAGGGGCATGAGCACAAGCGAATGCAGCGCGCGAAGTGCTCCCTATCAGTCTATGTTTCCTGATAATAGATAGACAAGCGAGCGCAGTGAGCTAACCCATTGTACATGGGGATAAAAGGGGCATGAGCACAAGCGAATGCAGCGCGCGAAGTGCTCCCTATCAGTCTATGTTTCCTGATAATAGATAGATAAGCGAGCGCAGCGATCTAACCCATTGTACGTGGTGTTGCAAGGGGCATGAGCGTAAGCGAGTGCAGCACATGAAGTGCACCCTGCCAGTCAATGTTTCTTGATAATAGATAGACAGGCGAGTGCAGCGATCTAACCCCTTGTACGTGGGGTTGAAAGGGGCATGAGCATAAGAGAGTGCAGCGCACAAAGGGCCCCTATCAGTCAATGTTTCCTGATAATAGATAGACAGGCGAGCGCAGCGAGCTCATCCATTGTACGTGGGGTTGAAAAGGGCATGAGCGTAAGCGAGTGGAGTGCATGAAGTGCGCCCTACCAATCAGCGTTTCTTGATAATAGATAGACAGGCGAGCACAACGAGCTATCCCATTGTGCATGGGGTTGAATAGGGGCATGAGCTTAAGCGAGAGCAGCGCACGAAGGGCACCCTATCAGTCAATGTTTCTTGGTAATTGATAGACAGGAGAGTGCAGCGATCTAACCCATTGCACATGGGGTTGAAAGGGGCATGAACGTAAGCGAATGCAGCCCACGAAGTGCGTCCTATCAGTCAATGTTTCTTGATAATAGGTAGACAGGCGGGCACACTGATCTAACCCATTGTACGTGGGGTTAAAAAGGGCATGAGCGTAAGCGAGTGCAGCGTACAAAGTGCGCCCTATCAGTCTATTTTTTTTATAATAGATAGACAAGCGAGCGCAGTGAGCTAACCCAGTGTAAATGGGGATGAAAGGGGCATGAGCGTAAGCAAATAAAGTGCACGAAGTGCCCGTATCAGTCAATGTTTCTTGATAAAAGATAGACAGGCGAGCGCAGCGATCTAGCCCATTGTACGTGGGGTTGAAAGGGGCATGAGCGTATGCGAGTGCAACGCATGAAGTGCACCCTATCAGCCAATGTTTCCTGATAATAGATAGACAGGCGAGCGCAGCGAGCTCACCCATTGTACGTGGGGTTGAAAGGGGCATGAGGGTAAGCGAGTGCAGCGCACAAAAGGCGCCCTATCAGTCAATGTTTGCTGATAATTGATAGACAGGCAAAAGCGGCGAGCTCACCCATTGTGCATGGGATTGAAAGGGGCATGAGCGTAAGCGAGGGCAGTGCACGAAGTGCGCCCTATCAGTCAATGTTTCTTGATAATGGATAGACAGGCGAGCACAGCGATCTAACTCATTGTACCTGGGGTTGAAAGGGGCATGAGAATAAGCGAGTGCAGGGCACAAAGGGCCCCTATCAGTCAATGTTTCCTGATAATTGATAGACAGGCAAAAGCGGCGAGCTCACCCATTGTGCATGGGATTGAAAGGGGCATGAGCGTCAGCGACGGCAGTGCACGAAGTGCGCCCTATCAGTCAATGTTTCTTGATAATGGATAGACAGGCGAGCACAGCGATCTAACTCATTGTACCTGGGGTTGAAAGGGGCATGAGAATAAGCGAGTGCAGGGCAAAAAGGGCCCCTATCAGTCAATGTTTCCTGATAATTGATTGACAGGCAAAAGCGGCGAGCTCATCCATTGTACGTGGGGTTGAAAGGGGCATGAACGTAAGCGAATGCAGCCCACGAAATGCGTCCTATCAGTCAATGTTTCTTGATAATAGGTAGACAGGCGGGCACAGTGATCTAACCCATTGTACGTGGGGTTGAAAGGGGCATGAGCGTAAGCGAGTGCAGCGCACAAAGTGCGCCCTATGAGTCAATTTTTTTTATAATAGATAGACAAGCGAGCGCAGTGAGCTAACCCATTGTACATGGGGATGAAAGGGGCATGAGCACAAGCGAATGCAGCGCGCGAAGTGCTCCCTATCAGTCTATGTTTCCTGATAATAGATAGATAAGCGAGCGCAGCGATCTAACCCATTGTACGTGGTGTTGCAAGGGGCATGAGCGTAAGCGAGTGCAGCGCATGAAGTGCACCCTGCCAGTCAATGTTTCTTGATAATAGACAGACAGGGAGCGCAACAAGCTATCCCATTGTACATGGGGTTGAAAGGGGCATGAGCGTAAGCGAGTGGAGCGCATGAAGTGCGCCCTACCAGTACCCTAGCTATCCCATTGTACATGGGGTTGAAAGGGGCATGAGCGTATGCGAGTGCAGCGCATGAAGGGCGCCCTATCAGTCAATATTTGTTGATAATGGATAGACAGGTGAGCGCAGCGATCTAACTCATTGTACGTGGGGTTGAAAGGGGCATGAGCGTAAGTGAGTGCAGCGCACAAAGTGCGCCCTATCAGTCAATTTTTTTTATAATAGATAGACAAGCGAGCGCAGTGAGCTAACCCATTGTACATGGGGTTGAAAGGGGCATGAGCGTAATCGAAGAAGTGCACGAGGTGAACCTATCTGTCAATGTTTCTTGATAATAGATAGACAGGCGAGCGCAGCAATCTAACCAATTGTACGTGGGGTTGGAAGGGGCATGAGGGTAAGCGAGTGCAGGCACAAAGGGCCCCCTATCAGTCAATGTTTGCTGATAATTGATAGACAGGCAAAAGCGGCGAGCCCCCCCCTTTATACATGGGATTGAAAGGGGCATGAGCGTAAGCGAGGGCAGTGCACAAAGTGCGCCCTATCAGTCAATGTTTCTTGATAAGGGATAGACAGGCGAGCACAGCGATGTAACTCATTGTACGTGGGGATAAAAGGGGCATGAGCACAAGCGAATGCAGCGCGCGAAGTGCTCCCTATCAGTCTATGTTTCCTGATAATAGATAGATAAGCGAGCGCAGCGATCTAACCCATTGTACGTGGTGTTGCAAGGGGCATGAGCGTAAGCGAGTGCAGCACATGAAGGGTCCCCTATCAGTCAATGTTTCCTGATAATAGATAGAAAGGCGAGCGCAGCCAGCTCACCCATTGTACGTGTGGTTGAAAGGCCCATGAGCGTAAGCGAGTGCAGCGCATGAAGGGCGCCCTATCAGTCAATGTTTCTTGATAATAGATAGACAGGCGAGCGCAGCGGGCTCACCCATTGTATGTGGGGTTGAAAGGGGAATGAGCATAAGCGAGTGCAGCACAGGAAGTGTGCCCTATCAGTCAATGTTTCTTGATAATAGATAGACAAGCGAGCGCAGTGAGCTAACCCATTGTACATGGGGATAAAAGGGGCATGAGCACAAGCGAATGCAGCGCGCGAAGTGCTCCCTATCAGTCTATGTTTCCTGATAATAGATAGACAAGCGAGCGCAGTGAGCTAACCCATTGTACATGGGGATAAAAGGGGCATGAGCACAAGCGAATGCAGCGCGCGAAGTGCTCCCTATCAGTCTATGTTTCCTGATAATAGATAGATAAGCGAGCGCAGCGATCTAACCCATTGTACGTGGTGTTGCAAGGGGCATGAGCGTAAGCGAGTGCAGCGCATGAAGTGCGCCCTGCCAGTCAATGTTTCTTGATAATAGATAGACAGGCGAGTGCAGCGATCTAACCCCTTGTACGTGGGGTTGAAAGGGGCATGAGCGTAAGCGAGTGTGGCGCATGAAGTGCGCCCTACCAGTCAATTTTTCTTGATAATAATTAGACAGGGAGCGCAACAAGCTATCCCATTGTACATGGGGTTGAAAGGGGCATGAGCGTAAGCGAGTGGAGCGCATGAAGTGCGCCCTACCAGTACCCTAGCTATCCCATTGTACATGGGGTTGAAAGGGGCATGAGCGTATGCGAGTGCAGCGCATGAAGGGCGCCCGATCAGTCAAATTTGTTGATAATGGATAGACAGGTGAGCGCAGCGATCTAACTCATTGTACGTGGGGTTGAAAGGGGCATGAGCGTAAGTGAGTGCAGCGCACAAAGTGCGCCCTATCAGTCAATTTTTTTTATAATAGATAGACAAGCGAGCGCAGTGAGCTAACCCATTTTACATGGGGTTGAAAGGGGCATGAGCGTAATCGAAGAAGTGCACGAGGTGAACCTATCTGTCAATGTTTCTTGATAATAGATAGACAGGCGAGCGCAGCAATCTAACCAATTGTACGTGGGGTTGGAAGGGGCATGAGGGTAAGCGAGTGCAGCGCACAGAGGGCCCCCTATCAGTCAATGTTTGCTGATAATTGATAGACAGGCAAAAGCGGCGAGCTCACCCATTGTACATGGGATTGAAAGGGGCATGAGCGTAAGCGAGGGCAGTGCACGAAGTGCGCCCTTCCAGTACCCTAGCTATCCCATTGTACATGGGGTTGAAAGGGGCATGAGCGTATGCGAGTGCTGCGCATGAAGGGCGCCCTATCAGTCAATGTTTCTTGATAATAGATAGACAGGCGAGCGCAGCGGGCTCACCCATTGTATGTGGGGTTGAAAGGGGCATGAGCATAAGCGAGTGCAGCACAGGAAGTGCGCCCTATCAGTCAATGTTTCTTGATAATAGATAGACAAGCGAGCGCAGTGAGCTAACCCATTATACATGGGGATAAAAGGGGCATGAGCACAAGCGAATGCAGCGCGCGAAGTGCTCCCTATCAGTCTATGTTTCCTGATAATAGATAGATGAGCGAGCGCAGCGATCTAACCCATTGTACGTGGTGTTGCAAGGGGCATGAGCGTAAGCGAGTGCAGCGCATGAAGTGCGCCCTGCCAGTCAATGTTTCTTGATAATAGATAGACAGGCGAGTGCAGCGATCTAACCCCTTGTACGTGGGGTTGAAAGGGGCATGAGCGTAAGCGAGTGTGGCGCATGAAGTGCGCCCTACCAGTCAATTTTTCTTGATAATAATTAGACAGGGAGCGCAACAAGCTATCCCATTGTACATGGGGTTGAAAGGGGCATGAGCGTAAGCGAGTGGAGCGCATGAAGTGCGCCCTACCAGTACCCTAGCTATCCCATTGTACATGGGGTTGAAAGGGGCATGAGCGTATGCGAGTGCAGCGCATGAAGGGCGCCCTATCAGTCAATATTTGTTGATAATGGATAGACAGGTGAGCGCAGCGATCTAACTCATTGTACGTGGGGTTGAAAGGGGCATGAGCGTAAGTGAGTGCAGCGCACAAAGTGCGCCCTATCAGTCAATTTTTTTTATAATAGATAGACAAGCGAGCGCAGTGAGCTAACCCATTGTACATAGGGTTGAAAGGGGCATGAGCGTAATCGAAGAAGTGCACGAGGTGAACCTATCTGTCAATGTTTCTTGATAATAGATAGACAGGCGAGCGCAGCAATCTAACCAATTGTACGTGGGGTTGGAAGGGGCATGAGGGTAAGCGAGTGCAGCGCACAAAGGGCCCCCTATCGGTCAATGTTTGCTGATAATTGATAGACAGGCAAAAGTGGCGAGCTCACCCATTGTACATGGGATTGAAAGGGGCATGAGCACAAGCGAATGCAGCGCGCGAAGTGCTCCCTATCAGTCAATGTTTCCTGATAGTAGATAGACAGGCGAGCGCAGCGAGCTCATGCATTGTACGTGGGGATAAAAGGGGCATGAGCACAAGCGAATGCAGCGTGCGAAGTGCTCCCTATCAGTCAATGTTTCCTGATAATAGATAGACAGGCGAGGGCAGCAAGCTATCCCATTGTACATGGGGTTGAAAGGGGCATGAGCGTAAGCGAGTGCAGCGCACAAAGTGCGCCCTATCAGTCAATTTTTTTTATAATAGATAGACAGGCGAGCGCAGCGATCTAACCCATTGTACGTGGGGTTGAAAAGGGCATCAGCATAAGCGTGTGCAGCGCACAAAGGGCGCCCTATCAGTCAGTGTTTCTTGATAATAGGTAGACAGGCGGGCACAGTGATCTAAACCATTGTACATGGGCATAAAAGGGGCATGAGCACAAGCGAATGCAGCGCGCGAAGTGCTCCCTATCAGTCTATGTTGTACGTGGGGTTGAAAGGGGCATGAGCGTAAGCGACTGTGGCGCATGAAGTGCGCCCTACCAGTCAATTTTTCTTGATAATAATTAGACAGGGAGCGCAACAAGCTATCCCATTGTACATGGGGTTGAAAGGGGCATGAGCGTAAGCGAGTGGAGCGCATGAAGTGCGCCCTACCAGTACCCTAGCTATCCCATTGTACGTGGGGTTGAAAGGGGCATGAGCGTAAGTGAGTGCAGCGCACAAAGTGCGCCCTATCAGTCAATTTTTTTTATAATAGATAGACAAGCGAGCGCAGTGAGCTAACCCATTGTACATAGGGTTGAAAGGGGCATGAGCGTAATCGAAGAAGTGCACGAGGTGAACCTATCTGTCAATGTTTCTTGATAATAGATAGACAGGCGAGCGCAGCAATCTAACCAATTGTACGTGGGGTTGGAAGGGGCATGAGGGTAAGCGAGTGCAGCGCACAAAGGGCCCCCTATCGGTCAATGTTTGCTGATAATTGATAGACAGGCAAAAGTGGCGAGCTCACCCATTGTACATGGGATTGAAAGGGGCATGAGCGTAAGCGAGGGCAGTGCACGAAGTGCGCCCTATCAGTCAATGTTTCTTGATAAGGGATAGACAGGCGAGCACAGCGATGTAACTCATTGTACCTGGGGTTGAAAGGGGCATGAGCATAAGCGAGTGCAGCGCACAAAGGGCCCCTATCAGTCAATGTTTCCTGATAGTAGATAGACAGGCGAGCGCAGCGAGCTCATGCATTGTACGTGGAGATAAAAGGGGCATGAGCACAAGCGAATGCAGCGTGCGAAGTGCTCCCTATCAGTCAATGTTTCCTGATAATAGATAGACAGGCGAGGGCAGCAAGCTATCCCATTGTACATGGGGTTGAAAGGGGCATGAGCGTAAGCGAGTGGAGCGCATGAAGTGCGCCCTACCAGTACCCTAGCTATCCCATTGTACATGGGGATGAAAGGGGCATGAGCGTAAGCGAGTGCAGCGCACAAAGTGCGCCCTATCAGTCAATTTTTTTTATAATAGATAGACAGGCGAGCGCAGCGATCTAACCCATTGTATGTGGGGTTGAAAGGGGCATCAGCATAAGCGTGTGCAGCGCACAAAGGGCGCCCTATCAGTCAATGTTTCTTGATAATAGGTAGACAGGCGGGCACAGTGATCTAAACCATTGTACATGGGGATAAAAGGGGCATGAGCACAAGCGAATGCAGCGCGCGAAGTGCTCCCTATCAGTCTATGTTGTACGTGGGGTTGAAAGGGGCATGAGCGTAAGCGAGTGGAGCGCATGAAGTGCGCCCTACCAGTACCCTAGCTATCCCATTGTACGTGGGGTTGAAAGGGGCATGAGCGTAAGTGAGTGCAGCGCACAAAGTGCGCCCTATCAGTCAATTTTTTTTATAATAGATAGACAAGCGAGCGCAGTGAGCTAAGCCATTGTACATGGGGTTGAAAGGGGCATGAGCGTAATCGAACGAAGTGCACGAGGTGAACCTATCTGTCAATGTTTCTTGATAATAGATAGACAGGCGAGCGCAGCAATCTAACCAATTGTACGTGGGGTTGGAAGGGGCATGAGGGTAAGCGAGTGCAGCGCACAAAGGGCCCCCTATCAGTCAATGTTTGCTGATAATTGATAGACAGGCAAAAGCGGCGAGCTCACCCATTGTACATGGGATTGAAAGGGGCATGAGCGTAAGCGAGGGCAGTGCACGAAGTGCGCCCTATCAGTCAATGTTTCTTGATAAGGGATAGACAGGCGAGCACAGCGATGTAACTCATTGAACCTGGGGTTGAAAGGGGCATGAGCATAAGTGAGTGCAGCGCATGAAGTGCGCCTTATCAGTCAATGTTTCTTGATAATAGATAGACAGGCAAGGGCAGCGACCTATCCCATTGTACATGGGGATTAAAGGGGCATGAGCGTAATGGAACGAAGTGCACGAGGTGAACCTATCTGTCAATGTTTCTTGATAATAGATAGACAGGCAAGAGCGTAAGCGAGTGCAGCGCATGAAGTGAGCCCTACCAGTCAATGTTTGCTGATAATAGATAGACAGGCGAGCGCAGCGATCTAACTCATTGTACATGGGGTTGAAATGGGCATGAGCGTAAGCGAGTGCAGCGCACGAAGGGCGCCCTATCAGTCAATGCTTCCTAATAATGGATAGACAGGTGAGCGCAGCGATCTAACTCATTGTACGTGGGGTTGAAAGGGGCATGAGCGCAAGTGAGTGCAGCGCACAAAGTGCGCCCTATCAGTCAATTTTTTTTATAATAGATAGACAAGCGAGCGCAGTGAGCTAACCCATTGTACATGGGGTTGAAAGGGGCATGAGCGTAATCGAAGAAGTGCACGAGGTGAACCTATCTGTCAATGTTTCTTGATAATAGATAGACAGGCGAGCGCAGCAATCTAACCAATTGTACGTGGGGTTGGAAGGGGCATGAGGGTAAGCGAGTGCAGGCACAAAGGGCCCCCTATCAGTCAATGTTTGCTGATAATTGATAGACAGGCAAAAGCGGCGAGCCCCCCCCTTTATACATGGGATTGAAAGGGGCATGAGCGTAAGCGAGGGCAGTGCACGAAGTGCGCCCTATCAGTCAATGTTTCTTGATAAGGGATAGACAGGCGAGCACAGCGATGTAACTCATTGTACATGGGGATAAAAGGGGCATGAGCACAAGCGAATGCAGCGCGCGAAGTGCTCCCTATCAGTCTATGTTTCCTGATAATAGATAGATAAGCGAGCGCAGCGATCTAACCCATTGTACGTGGTGTTGCAAGGGGCATGAGCGTAAGCGAGTGCAGCACATGAAGGGTCCCCTATCAGTCAATGTTTTCTGATAATAGATAGAAAGGCGAGCGCAGCCAGCTCACCCATTGTACGTGTGGTTGAAAGGCCCATAAGCGTAAGCGAGTGCAGCGTATGAAGGGCGCCCTATCAGTCAATGTTTCTTGATAATAGATAGACAGGCGAGCGCAGCGGGCTCACCCATTGTATGTGGGGTTGAAGGGGGCATGAGCATAAGCGAGTGCAGCACAGGAAGTGTGCCCTATCAGTCAATGTTTCTTGATAATAGATAGACAAGCGAGCGCAGTGAGCTAACCCATTGTACATGGGGATAAAAGGGGCATGAGCACAAGCGAATGCAGCGCGCGAAGTGCTCCCTATCAGTCTATGTTTCCTGATAATAGATAGACAAGCGAGCGCAGTGAGCTAACCCATTGTACATGGGGATAAAAGTGGCATGAGCACAAGCGAATGCAGCGCGCGAAGTGCTCCCTATCAGTCTATGTTTCCTGATAATAGATAGATAAGCGAGCGCAGCGATCTAACCCATTGTACGTGGTGTTGCAAGGGGCATGAGCGTAAGCGAGTGCAGCGCATGAAGTGCGCCCTGCCAGTCAATGTTTCTTGATAATAGATAGACAGGCGAGTGCAGCGATCTAACCCCTTGTACGTGGGGTTGAAAGGGGCATGAGCGTAAGCGAGTGTGGCGCATGAAGTGCGCCCTACCAGTCAATTTTTCTTGATAATAATTAGACAGGGAGCGCAACAAGCTATCCCATTGTACATGGGGTTGAAAGGGGCATGAGCGTAAGCGAGTGGAGCGCATGAAGTGCGCCCTACCAGTACCCTAGCTATCCCATTGTACATGGGGTTGAAAGGGGCATGAGCGTATGCGAGTGCAGCGCATGAAGGGCGCCCGATCAGTCAATATTTGTTGATAATGGATAGACAGGTGAGCGCAGCGATCTAACTCATTGTACGTGGGGTTGAAAGGGGCATGAGCGTAAGTGAGTGCAGCGCACAAAGTGCGACCTATCAGTCAATTTTTTTTATAATAGATAGACAAGCGAGCGCAGTGAGCTAACCCATTGTACATGGGGTTGAAAGGGGCATGAGCGTAATCGAACGAAGTGCACGAGGTGAACCTATCTGTCAATGTTTCTTGATAATAGATAGACAGGCGAGCGCAGCAATCCAACCAATTGTACGTGGGGTTGGAAGGGGCATGAGGGTAAGCGAGTGCAGCGCACAAAGGGCCCCCTATCAGTCAATGTTTGCTGATAATTGATAGACAGGCAAAAGCGGCGAGCTCACCCATTGTACATGGGATTGAAAGGGGCATGAGCGTAAGCGAGGGCAGTGCACGAAGTGCGCCCTACCAGTACCCTAGCTATCCCATTGTACATGGGGTTGAAAGGGGCATGAGCGTATGCGAGTGCAGCGCATGAAGGGCGCCCTATCAGTCAATGTTTCTTGATAAAAGATAGACAGGCGAGCGCAGCGGGCTCACCCATTGTATGTGGGGTTGAAAGGGGCATGAGCATAAGCGAGTGCAGCACAGGAAGTGCGCCCTATCAGTCAATGTTTCTTGATAATAGATAGACAAGCGAGCGCAGTGAGCTAACCCATTATACATGGGGATAAAAGGGGCATGAGCACAAGCGAATGCAGCGCGCGAAGTGCTCCCTATCAGTCTATGTTTCCTGATAATAGATAGACAAGCGAGCGCAGTGAGCTAACCCATTGTACATGGGGATAAAAGGGGCATGAGCACAAGCGAATGCAGCGCGCGAAGTCCTCCCTATCAGTCTATGTTTCCTGATAATAGATAGATGAGCGAGCGCAGCGATCTAACCCATTGTACGTGGTGTTGCAAGGGGCATGAGCGTAAGCGAGTGCAGCGCATGAAGTGCGCCCTGCCAGTCAATGTTTCTTGATAATAGATAGACAGGCGAGTGCAGCGATCTAACCCCTTGTACGTGGGGTTGAAAGGGGCATGAGCGTAAGCGAGTGTGGCGCATGAAGTGCGCCCTACCAGTCAATTTTTCTTGATAATAATTAGACAGGGAGCGCAACAAGCTATCCCATTGTACATGGGGTTGAAAGGGGCATGAGCGTAAGCGAGTGGAGCGCATGAAGTGCGCCCTACCAGTACCCTAGCTATCCCATTGTACATGGGGTTGAAAGGGGGCATGAGCGTATGCGAGTGCAGCGCATGAAGGGCGCCCTATCAGTCAATATTTGTTGATAATGGATAGACAGGTGAGCGCAGCGATCTAACTCATTGTACGTGGGGTTGAAAGGGGCATGAGCGTAAGTGAGTGCAGCGCACAAAGTGCGCCCTATCAGTCAATTTTTTTTATAATAGATAGACAAGCGAGCGCAGTGAGCTAACCCATTGTACATAGGGTTGAAAGGGGCATGAGCGTAATCGAAGAAGTGCACGAGGTGAACCTATCTGTCAATGTTTCTTGATAATAGATAGACAGGCGAGCGCAGCAATCTAACCAATTGTACGTGGGGTTTGAAGGGGCATGAGGGTAAGCGAGTGCAGCGCACAAAGGGCCCCCTATCGGTCAATGTTTGCTGATAATTGATAGACAGGCAAAAGTGGCGAGCTCACCCATTGTACATGGGATTGAAAGGGGCATGAGCGTAAGCGAGGGCAGTGCACGAAGTGCGCCCTATCAGTCAATGTTTCTTGATAAGGGATAGACAGGCGAGCACAGCGATGTAACTCATTGTACCTGGGGTTGAAAGGGGCATGAGCATAAGCGAGTGCAGCGCACAAAGGGCCCCTATCAGTCAATGTTTCCTGATAGTAGATAGACAGGCGAGCGCAGCGAGCTCATGCATTGTACGTGGGGATAAAAGGGGCATGAGCACAAGCGAATGCAGCGTGCGAAGTGCTCCCTATCAGTCAATGTTTCCTGATAATAGATAGACAGGCGAGGGCAGCAAGCTATCCCATTGTACACGGGGTTGAAAGGGGCATGAGCGTAAGCGAGTGCAGCACATGAAGGGCCCCCTATCAGTCAATGTTTCCTGATAATAGATAGAAAGGCGAGCGCAGCCAGTTCACCCATTGTACGTGTGGTTGAAAGGCCCATGAGCGTAAGCGAGTGCAGCGCATGAAGGGCGCCCTATCAGTCGATGTTTCTTGATAATAGATAGACAGGCGAGCGCAGCGGGCTCACCCATTGTATGTGGGGTTGAAAGGGGCATGAGCATAAGCGAGTGCAGCACAGGAAGTGTGCCCTATCAGTCAATGTTTCTTGATAATAGATAGACAAGCGAGCGCAGTGAGCTAACCCATTGTACATGGGGATAAAAGGGGCATTAGCACAAGCGAATGCAGCGCGCGAAGTGCTCCCTATCAGTCTATGCTTCCTGATAATAGATAGACAAGCGAGCGCAGTGAGCTAACCCATTGTACATGGGGATAAAAGGGGCATGAGCACAAGCGAATGCAGCGCGCGAAGTGCTCCCTATCAGTCTATGTTTCCTGATAATAGATAGATAAGCGAGCGCAGCGATCTAACCCATTGTACGTGGTGTTGCAAGGGGCATTAGCGTAAGCGAGTGCAGCGCATGAAGTGCGCCCTGCCAGTCAATGTTTCTTGATAATAGATAGACAGGCGAGTGCAGCGATCTAACCCCTTGTACATGGGGTTGAAAGGGGCATGAGCGTAAGCGACTGTGGCGCATGAAGTGCGCCCTACCAGTCAATTTTTCTTGATAATAATTAGACAGGGAGCGCAACAAGCTATCCCATTGTACATGGGGTTGAAAGGGGCATGAGCGTAAGCGAGTGGAGCGCATGAAGTGCGCCCTACCAGTACCCTAGCTATCCCATTGTACGTGGGGTTGAAAGGTGCATGAGCGTAAGTGAGTGCAGCGCACAAAGTGCGCCCTATCAGTCAATTTTTTTTATAATAGATAGACAAGCGAGCGCAGTGAGCTAAGCCATTGTACATGGGGTTGAAAGGGGCATGAGCGTAATCGAACGAAGTGCACGAGGTGAACCTATCTGTCAATGTTTCTTGATAATAGATAGACAGGCGAGCGCAGCAATCTAACCAATTGTACGTGGGGTTGGAAGGGGCATGAGGGTAAGCGAGTGCAGCGCACAAAGGGCCCCCTATCAGTCAATGTTTGCTGATAATTGATAGACAGGCAAAAGCGGCGAGCTCACCCATTGTACATGGGATTGAAAGGGGCATGAGCGTAAGCGAGGGCAGTGCACGAAGTGCGCCCTATCAGTCAATGTTTCTTGATAAGGGATAGACAGGCGAGCACAGCGATGTAACTCATTGTACCTGGGGTTGAAAGGGGCATGAGCATAAGTGAGTGCAGCGCATGAAGTGCGCCTTATCAGTCAATGTTTCTTGATAATAGATAGACAGGCAAGGGCAGCGACCTATCCCATTGTACATGGGGATTAAAGGGGCATGAGCGTAATCGAACGAAGTGCACGAGGTGAACCTATCTGTCAATGTTTCTTGATAATAGATAGACAGGCGAGCGCAGCGATCTATCCCATTGTACATGGGGTTGAATAGGGGCATGAGCTTAAGCGAGTGCAGTGCACGGAGGGCGCCCTATCAGTCAATGTTTCTTGATAATTGATAGACAGGAGAGTGAAGCGATCTAACCCATTGCACATGGGGTTGAAAGGGGCATGAACGTAAGCGAATGCAGCCCACGAAGTGCGTCCTATCAGTCAATGTTTCTTGATAATAGGTAGACAGGCGGGCACAGTGATCTAACCCATTGTACGTGGGGTTAAAAAGGGCATGAGCGTAAGCGAGTGCAGCGCACAAAGTGCGCCCTATCAGTCAATTTTTTTTATAATAGATAGACAAGCGAGCGCAGTGAGCTAACCCATTGTACATGGGGATGAAAGGGGCATGAGCGTAAGCAAATAAAGTGCACGAAGTGCACGTACCAGTCAATGTTTCTTAATAAAAGATAGACAGGCGAGCGCAGCGATCTAACCCATTGTACGTGGGGTTGAAAGAGGCATGAGCGTAAGCGAGTACAGCGCAGGAAATGCACCCCATCAGCCAATGTTTCCTGATAATAGATAGACAGGCGAGCGCAGCGAGCTCACCCATTGTATGTGGGGCTGAAAGGGGCATGAGCGTAAGCGAGTGCAGCGCAAGAAGTGCGCCCTACCAGTCAATATTTCTTGATAATGGATAGACAGGTGAGCGCAGCGATCAACTCATTGTACATGGGGTTGAAATGGGCATGAGCGTAAGCGAGTGCAGCGCACGAAGGGCGCCCTATCAGTCAATGCTTCCTAATAATAGATAGACAGGCGAACGCAGCGAGCTCATCCATTGTATGTGGGGTTGAGAGGGGCAAGAGCGTAAGGGAGTGCAGCGCATGAAGTGAGCCCTACCAGTCAATGTTTGCTGATAATAGATAGACAGGCGAGCGCAGCGAGCTCGTCCATTGTACATGGGGTTGAAAGGGGCATGAGCGTAAATGAATGAAGCGCTCGAAGTGCCCCTATCAGTCAATGTTTCTTGATAATAGATAGACAGGAGAGCGCAGCGATCTAACCCATTGTACGTGGGGTTGAAAGGTGCATGAGTGTAAGCGAGTGCAGCGCATGAAGGGCGCCCTGTCAGTCAATGATTCTTGAAAAGAGATAGACAGGCGAGCGCAGCAATCTAACCCATTGTACGTGGGGTTGAAAGGGGCATCAGCGTAAGCGAGTGCAGCGCACGAAGGGCCCCCTATCAGTCAATGTTTCCTGATAATAGATAAAAAGGCGAGCGCAGCAAGCTCACCCATTGTACATGAGGTTGAAAGGGGCATGAGCGTAAGCGAATACAGCGCACGAAGTGCCCCTATCAGTCAATGTTTCTTGATAATAGATAGACAGGCAAGCGCAGTGATCTAACCCATTGTACGTGGGGTTGAAAGAGGCATGGGCGTAAGCGAGTGCAGCGCACGAAGGGCGCCCTATCAGTCAATGTTTCCTAATAATAGATAGACAGGAGAGCGCAGCGAGCTCATCCATTGTATGTGGGTTCAAAGGGGCATGAGCGTAAGCGAGTGCAGCGCATCAAGTGCGCCCTTCCAGTCAATGTTTCTTGATAATAGATTGACAGGCGAGTGCAACTAGCTATCCCATTGTACATGGGGTTCAAAGGAGCATGAGCGTAACCGAATGCAGCGCACAAAGTGCGCCATATCAGTCAAAGTTTCTTGATAATAGATAGACTGGAGAGCGCAGCGATCTAATCCATCCTACGTGGGGTTGAAAGGGGCATGAGCGTAAGCGAGTGCAGCGCACGAAGGGCGCCCTATCGGTCGATGTTTCTTGATAAAAGATAAACAGGCAAGCGCAGCGATCCAACCGATCGTACGTGGGGTTGAAAGGGGCATGAGCATAAGTGAGTGCAGCACACGAAGTGCGCCCTATCAGTCAATGCTTCTTGATAATAGATAGACAGGAGAGCGCAGTGATCTAAACCGTTGTATGTGGGGTTGAAACTGGCATGAGTGTAAGCGGGTGCAGCGCACGAAAGGCGACCTATCAGTCAATGTTTCCTGATAATAGATAGACAGGAGAGCGCGGTGATCTAAACGGTTGTACGTGGGGTTGAAACTGGCAAGAGTGTAAGCGGGTGCAGCGCACGAAAGGCGACCTATCAGTCAATGTTTCCTGATAATAGATAGACAGGAGAGCGCAGCGATGCAATCCATTGTACGTGGGGTTGAAAGGGGCTTGAGCGTAAGCGAACGAAGTGCACGAAGTGCCCCTATCAGTCAATGGTTCTTGATAATAGATAGACAGGCCAGCGCAGCGATCTAACCCATTGTACGTGGGGTTGAAAGGGGCATGAGGGTAAGCGAGTGCAGCGCACAAAGGGCGCCCTATCAGTCAATGTTTCTTGATAATGGATAGACAGGTGAACGCTGCGAGCTATCCCATTGTACATGGGGTTGAACGGGTCATTAACATAAGCGAATGCAGCCCTGACTTGCGTCCTATCTGTCAATGTTTCTTGATAATAGGTAGACAGGCGAGCCCAGCGATCCAACTCATTGTACGTGGGGTTGAAAGGGGCATGAGTCTAAGCGGGTGCAGCACACGAAAGGCGACCTATCAGTCAATGTTTCCTGATAATAGATAGACAGGAGAGTGCAGTGATGCAACCCATTGTACGTGGGGTTGAAAGGTGCATGAGCGTAAGCGGGTGCAGCGCACAAAGTGCGCCCTATCAGTCAATTTTTTTTATAATAGATAGACAAGCGAGCGCAGTGAGCTAACCCATTGTACATGGGGATGAAAGGGGCATGAGCGTAAGCAAATAAAGTGCACGAAGTGCTTGTATCAGTCAATGTTTCTTATTAAAAGATAGACAGGCGAGCGCAGCGATCTAACCCATTGTACGTGGGGTTGAAAGGGACATCAGCGTAAGCAAGTGCAGCGCATGAAGGGCCCCCTATCAGTCAACGTTTCCTGATAATAGATAGACGACTGAGCGCAGCGAGCTATCCAATTCTACATGGGGTTTAACTGGGCATGAGCGTAAGCGAATGCAGCACACGAAGTGGCCCTATCAGTCAATGTTTCTTGATAATACATAGACAGGCGAGCGCAGCGATCCAACCCATTGTACGTGGGGTTGAAAGGGGCATGAGCATAAGTGAGTGCAGCGCATGAAGTGCGCCTTATCAGTCAATGTTTCTTGATAATAGATAGACAGGCAAGGGCAGCGACCTATCCCATTGTACATGGGGTTGAAAGGGGCATGAGCGTAATCGAACGAAGTGCACGAGGTGAACCTATCTGTCAATGTTTCTTGATAATAGATAGACAGGCGAGCACAGCGATCTAACCAATTGTACGTGGGGTTGGAAGGGGCATGAGGGTAAGCGAGTGCAGCGCACAAAGGGCCCCCTATCAGTCAATGATTGCTGATAATTGATAGACAGGCAAAAGCGGCGAGCTCACCCATTGTACATGGGATTGAAAGGGGCATGAGCATAAGCGAGGGCAGTGCACGAAGTGCGCCCTATCAGTCAATGTTTCTTGATAAGGGATAGACAGGCGAGCACAGCGATGTAACTCATTGTACCTGGGGTTGAAAGGGGCATGAGCATAAGCGAGTGCAGCGCACAAAGGGCCCCTATCAGTCAATGTTTCCTGATAGTAGATAGACAGGCGAGCGCAGCGAGCTCATGCATTGTACGTGGGGATAAAAGGGGCATGAGCAAAAGCGAATGCAGCGTGCGAAGTGCTCCCTATCAGTCAATGTTTCCTGAAAATAGATAGACAGGCGAGGGCAGCAAGCTATCCCATTGTACATGGGGTTGAAAGGGGCATGAGCGTGAGCGAGTAGAGCGCATGAAGTGCGCCCTACCAGTACCCTAGCTATCCCATTGTACATGGGGTTGAAAGGGGCATGAGCGTATGCAAGTGCAGCACATGAAGGGCGCCCTATCAGTCAATGTTTCTTGATAATAGATAGACAAGCGAGCGCAGTGAGCTAACCCATTATACATGGGGATAAAAGGGGCATGAGCACAAGTGAACGCAGCGTGCGAAGTGCTCCCTATCAGTCAATGTTTCCTGATAATAGATAGACAGGCGAGGGCAGCAAGCTATCCCATTGTACATGGGGATGAAAGGGGCATGAGCGTAAGCGAATGAAGCGCACGAAGTGTCCCTATCAGTCAATATTTCTTGACAATGGATAGACAGGTCAGCGCAGCGATCTAACTCATTGTACGTGGGGTTGAAAGGGGAATGAGCGTAAGCGAGTGCAGCGCACGAAGGGCGCCCTATCAGTCAATGCTTCCTAATAATAGATAGACAGGCGAACGCAGCGAGCTCATCCATTGTATGTGGGGTTGAAAGGGGCATGAGCGTAAGCGTGTGCAGCGCATGAAGTGCGCCCTACCAGTCAATGTTTCTTGATAATAGAAAGACAGCTGAGCGCAGCGAGCTATCCCATTGTACGAGGGGTTTAACTGGGCATGAGCGTAAGCGGATGCAGCACACGAAGTGGCCCTATCAGTCAATGTTTCTTGATAATACATAGACAGGCGAGGGCAGCCATCCAACCCATTGTACGTGGGGTTGAAAGGGGCATGAGCATAAGTGAGTGCAGCGCATGAAGTGCGCCTTATCAGTCAATGTTTCTTGATAATAGATAGACAGGCAAGGGCAGCGACCTATCCCATTGTACATGGGGATGAAAGGGGCATGAGCGTAAGCAAATAAAGTGCACGAAGTGCCCGTATCAGTCAATGTTTCTTGATAAAAGATAGACAGGCGAGCGCAGCGATCTAACCCATTGTACGTGGGGTTGAAATGGGCATGAGCGTAAGCGAGTGCAGCGCATGAAGTGCACCCTATCAGCCAATGTTTCCTGATAATAGATAGACAGGCGAGCGCAGCGAGCTCACCCATTGTACATGGGGTTGAAAGGGGCATGTGCGTAAGCGAGTGCAGCGCAAGAAGTGCACCCTACCAGTCAATATTTCTTGATAATGGATAGACAGGTGAGCGCAGCGATCTAACTCATTGTATGTGGGGTTGAAAGGGGCATGAGCGTAAGCGTGTGCAGCGCATGAAGTGCGCCCTACCAGTCAATGTTTCTTGATAATAGAAAGACAGCTGAGCGCAGCGAGCTATCCCATTGTACGAGGGGTTTAACTGGGCATGAGCGTAAGCGAATGCAGCACACGAAGTGGCCCTATCAGTCAATGTTTCTTGATAATACATAGACAGGCGAGGGCAGCCATCCAACCCATTGTACGTGGGGTTGAAAGCGGCATGAGCATAAGTGAGTGCAGCGCATGAAGTGCGCCTTATCAGTCAATGTTTCTTGATAATAGATAGACAGGCAAGGGCAGCGACCTATCCAATTGTAGATGGGGATGAAAGGGGCATGAGCGTAAGCAAATAAAGTGCACGAAGTGGCCGTATCAGTCAATGTTTCTTGATAAAAGATAGACAGGCGAGCGCAGCGATCTAACCCATTGTACGTGGGGTTGAAATGGGCATGAGCGTAAGCGAGTGCAGCGCATGAAGTGCACCCTATCAGCCAATGTTTCCTGATAATAGATAGACAGGCGAGCGCAGCGAGCTCACCCATTGTACATGGGGTTGAAAGGGGCATGTGCGTAAGCGGGTGCAGCGCAAGAAGTGCACCCTACCAGTCAATATTTCTTGATAATGGATAGACAGGTGAGCGCAGCGATCTAACTCATTGTACGTGGGGTTGAAAGGGGCATGAGCGTAAGCGAGTGCAGCGCTCGAAGGGCGCCCTATCAGTCAATGCTTCCTAATAATAGATAGACAGGCGAACGCAGCGAGCTCATCCATTGTATGTGGGGTTGAAAGGGGCATGAGCGTAAGCGTGTGCAGCGCATGAAGTGCGCCCTACCAGTCAATGTTTCTTTATAATAGAAAGACAGCTGAGCGCAGCGAGCTATCCCATTGTACGAGGGGTTTAACTGGGCATGAGCGTAAGCGAATGCAGCACACGAAGTGGCCCTATCACTCAATGTTTCTTGATAATACATAGACAGGGGAGGGCAGCCATCCAACCCATTGTACGTGGGGTTGAAAGGGGCATGAGCATAAGTGAGTGCAGCGCATGAAGTGCGCCTTATCAGTCAATGTTTCTTGATAATAGATAGACAGGCAAGGGCAGCGACCTATCCCATTGTACATGGGGTTGAAAGGGGCATGAGCGTAATCGAACGAAGTGCACGAGGTGAACCTATCTGTCAATGTTTCTTGATAATAGATAGACAGGCGAGCGCAGCGATCTAACTCATTGTAATTGGGGTTGAAAGGGGCATGAGCATAAGAGAGTGCAGCGCACAAAAGGCCCCTATCAGTCAATGTTTCCTGATAATAGATAGACAGGCGAGCGCAGCGAGCTCATCCATTGTACGTGGGGTTGAAAGGGGCATGAGCGTAAGCAAGTGCAGCGCATGAAGTGCGCCCTACCAGTCAACGTTTCTTGATAATAGATAGACAGGCGAGCACAACGAGCTATCCCATTGTACATGGGGTTGAATAGGGGCATGAGCTTAAGCGAGTGCAGCACACAAAGGGCCCCTATCAGTCAATGTTTCCTGATAATAGATAGACAGGCGAGCGCAGCGAGCTCATCCATTGTATGTGGGGTTGAAAGGGGCATGAGCGTAAGCGAGTGCAGCGCATGAAGTGCGCCCTACCAGTCAATGTTTCTTGATAATGGATAGACAGGCGAGCACAACGAGCTATCCCATTGTACATGGGGTTGAAAGGGGCATGAGCATAAGCGTGTGCAGCGCACAAAGGGCGCCCTATCAGTCAATGTTTCTTGATAATAGGTAGACAGGCGGGCATAGTGATCTAAACCATTGTACGTGGGGTTAAAAAGGGCATGAGCGTAAGCGAGTGCAGCGCACAAAGTGCGCCCTAACAGTCAATTTTTTTTATAATAGATAGATAAGCGAGCGCAGTGAGCTAACCCATTGCACATGGGGGTGAAAGGGGCATGAGCGTAAGCGAGTGCAGTGCATGAAGGGCCCCCTATCAGTCAATGTTTCCTGATAATAGATAGAAAGGCGAGCGCAGCCAGCTCACCCATTGTACGTGTGGTTGAAAGGCCCATGAGCGTAAGCGAGTGCAGCGCATGAAGGGCGCCCTCTCAGTCAATGTTTCTTGATAATAGATAGACAGGCGAGCGCAGCGGGCTCACCCATTGTATGTGGGGTTGAAAGGGGCATGAGCATAAGCGAGTGCAGCACAGGAAGTGTGCCCTATCAGTCAATGTTTCTTGATAATAGATAGACAAGCGAGCGCAGTGAGCTAACCCATTGTACATGGGATAAAAGGGGCATGAGCACAAGCGAATGCAGCGCGCGAAGTGCTCCCTATCAGTCTATGTTTCCTGATAATAGATAGACAAGCGAGCGCAGTGAGCTAACCCATTGTTCATGGGGATAAAAGGGGCATGAGCACAAGCGAATGCAGCGCGCGAAGTGCTCCCTATCAGTCTATGTTTCCTGATAATAGATAGATAAGCGAGCGCAGTGAGCTAACCCATTGTACATGGGGATAAAAGGGGCATGAGCACAAGCGAATGCAGCGCGCGAAGTGCTCCCTATCAGTCTATGTTTCCTGATAATAGTTAGATAAGCGAGCGCAGCGATCTAACCCATTGTACGTGGTGTTGCAAGGGGCATGAGCGTAAGCGAGTGCAGCGCATGAAGTGCGCCCTGCCAGTCAATGTTTCTTGATAATAGATAGACAGGCGAGTGCAGCGATCTAACCCCTTGTACGTGGGGTTGAAAGTGGCATGAGCGTAAGCGAGTGTGGCGCATGAAGTGCGCCCTACCAGTCAATGTTTCTTGATAATAGTTAGACAGGGAGCGCAACAAGCTATCCCATTGTACATGGGGTTGAAAGGGGCATGAGCGTAAGCGAGTGGAGCGCATGAAGTGCGCCCTACCAGTACCCTAGCTATCCCATTGTACATGGGGTTGAAAGGAGCATGAGCGTATGCGAGTGCAGCGCATGAAGGGCGCCCTATCAGTCAATATTTGTTGATAATGGATAGACAGGTGAGCGCAGCGATCTAACTCATTGTACGTGGGGTTGAAAGGGGCATGAGCGTAAGCGAGTGCAGCGCACAAAGTGCGCCCTATCAGTCAATTTTTTTTATAAGAGATAGACAAGCGAGCGCAGTGAGCTAACCCATTGTACATGGGGATGAATGGGGCATGAGCGTAAGCAAATAAAGTGCACGAAGTGCCCGTATCAGTCAATGTTTCTTGATAAAAGATAGACAGGCGAGCGCAGCGATCTAACCCATTGTACGTGGGGTTGAGAGGGGCATGAGCGTAAGCGAGTGCAGCGCATGAAGTGCACCCTATCAGCCAATGTTTCCTGATAATAGATAGACAGGCGAGCGCAGCGAGCTCACCCATTGTACGTGGGGTTGAAAGGGGCATGAGCGTAAGCGAGTGCAGCGCAAGAAGTGCGCCCTACCAGTCAATATTTCTTGATAATGGATAGACAGGTGAGCGCCGCAATCTAACTCATTGTATGTGGGGTTGAAAAGGGCATGAGCTTAAGCGTGTGCAGCGCATGAAGTGCGCCCTACCAGTCAATGTTTCTTGATAATAGATAGACGGCTGAGCGCAGCGAGCTATCCCATTGTACATGGGGTTTAACTGGGCATGAGCGTAAGCGAATGCAGCACACGAAGTGGCCCTATCAGTCAATGTTTCTTGATAATACATAGACAGGCGAGCGCAGCGATCCAACCCATTGTACGTGGGGTTGAAAGGGGCATGAGCGTAAGCGAGGGCAGTGCACGAAGTGCGCCCTATCAGTCAATGTTTCTTGATAACGGATAGACAGGCGAGCACAGCGATGTAACTC
The DNA here is from genome assembly GCA_013076295.1 of Sanderia malayensis. Taxonomy (NCBI): domain Eukaryota; kingdom Metazoa; phylum Cnidaria; class Scyphozoa; order Semaeostomeae; family Pelagiidae; genus Sanderia; species Sanderia malayensis. Next base: position 13,611 of record RQOL01000428.1, on the reverse strand, counting down.
ATTGTACCTGGGGTTGAAAGGGGCATGAGCGTAAGTGAGTGCAGCACACGAAAGGCGCCCTATCAGTCAATGCTTCCTAATAATAGATAGACAGGCGAACGCAGCGAGCTCATCCATTGTATGTGGGGTTGAAAGGGGCATGAGCGTAAGCGAGTGCAGCGCATGAAGTGAGCCCTACCAGTCAATGTTTGCTGATAATAGATAGACAGGCGAGCGCAGCGAGCTCATCCATTGTACATGGGGTTGAAAGGGGCATGAGCGTAAATGAATGAAGCGCACGAAGTGCCCCTATCAGTCAATGTTTCTTGGTAATGGATAGACAGGTGAGCGCAGCGATCTAACTCATTGTACGTGGGGTTGAAAGGGGCATGAGCGTAAGTGAGTGCAGCAAATGAAGGGCGCCCTATCAGTCAATGCTTCCTAATAATAGATAGACAGGCGAACGCAGCGAGCTCATCCATTGTATGTGGGGTTGAAAGGGGCATGAGCGTAAGCGAGTGCAGCGCATGAAGTGAGCCCTACCAGTCAATGTTTGCTGATAATAGATAGACAGGCGAGCGCAGCGAGCTCATCCATTGTACATGGGGTTGAAAGGGGCATGAGCGTAAATGAATGAAGCGCACGAAGTGCCCCTATCAGTCAATGTTTCTTGATAATAGATAGACAGGAGAGCGCAGCGATCTAACCCATTGTACGTGGGGTTGAAAGGTGCATGAGTGTAAGCGAGTGCAGCGCATGAAGGGCGCCCTGTCAGTCAATGATTCTTGAAAAGAGATAGACAGGCGAGCGCAGCAATCTAACCCATTGTACGTGGGGTTGAAAGGGGCATCAGTGTAAGCGAGTGCAGCGCACGAAGGGCCCCCTATCAGTCAATGTTTCCTGATAATAGACAGAAAGGGGAGCGCAGCCAGCTCACCCATTGTACGTGTGGTTGAAAGGCCCATGAGCGTAAGCGAGTGCAGCGCATGAAGGGCGCCCTATCAGTCAATGTTTCTTGATAATAGATAGACAGGCGAGCGCAGCGGGCTCACCCATTGTATGTGGGGTTGAAAGGGGCATGAGCATAAGCGAATGCAGCACAGGAAGTGTGCCCTATCAGTCAATGTTTCTTGATAATACATAGACAGGCGAGCGCAGCGATCCAACCCAATGTACGTGGGGTTGAAAGGGGCATGAGCATAAGTGAGTGCAGTGCATGAAGTGCGCCTTATCAGTCAATGTTTCTTGATAATAGATAGACAGGCAAGGGCAGCGACCTATCCCATTGTACATGGGGTTGAAAGGGGCATGAGCGTAAGCGAGTGGAGCGCATGAAGTGCGCCCTACCAGTACCCTAGCTATCCCATTGTACATGGGGTTGAAAGGGGCATGAGCGTATGCCAGTGCAGCACATGAAGGGCGCCCTATCAGTCAATGTTTCTTGATAATAGATAGACAAGCGAGCGCAGTGAGCTAACCCATTATACATGGGGATAAAAGGGGCATGAGCACAAGTGAACGCAGCGTGCGAAGTGCTCCCTATCAGTCAATGTTTCCTGATAATAGATAGACAGGCGAGGGCAGCAAGCTATCCCATTGTACATGGGGATGAAAGGGGCATGAGCGTAAGCGAATGAAGCGCACGAAGTGTCCCTATCAGTCAATATTTCTTGACAATGGATAGACAGGTCAGCGCAGCGATCTAACTCATTGTACGTGGGGTTGAAAGGGGAATGAGCGTAAGCGAGTGCAGCGCACGAAGGGCGCCCTATCAGTCAATGCTTCCTAATAATAGATAAACAGGCGAACGCAGCGAGCTCATCCATTGTATTTGGGGTTGAAAGGGGCATGAGCGTAAGCGTGTGCAGCGCATGAAGTGCGCCCTACCAGTCAATGTTTCTTGATAATAGAAAGACAGCTGAGCGCAGCGAGCTATCCCATTGTACGAGGGGTTTAACTGGGCATGAGCGTAAGCGAATGCAGCACACGAAGTGGCCCTATCAGTCAATGTTTCTTGATAATACATAGACAGGCGAGGGCAGCCATCCAACCCATTGTACGTGGGGTTGAAAGGGGCATGAGCATAAGTGAGTGCAGCGCATGAAGTGCGCCTTATCAGTCAATGTTTCTTGATAATAGATAGACAGGCAAGGGCAGCAACCTATCCCATTGTACATGGGGATGAAAGGGGCATGAGCGTAAGCAAATAAAGTGCACGAAGTGCCCGTATCAGTCAATGTTTCTTGATAAAAGATAGACAGGCCAGCGCAGCGATCTAACCCATTGTACTTGGGGTTGAAATGGGCATGAGCGTAAGCGAGTGCAGCGCATGAAGTGCACCCTATCAGCCAATGTTTCCTGATAATAGATAGACAGGCGAGCGCAGCGAGCTCACCCATTGTACATGGGGTTGAAAGGGGCATGTGCGTAAGCGAGTGCAGCGCAAGAAGTGCACCCTACCAGTCAATATTTCTTGATAATGGATAGACAGGTGAGCGCAGCGATCTAACTCATTGTACGTGGGGTTTAAAGGGGCATGAGCCTAAGCGAGTGCAGCGCACGAAGGGCGCCCTATCAGTCAATGCTTCCTAATAATAGATAGACAGGCGAACGCAGCGAGCTCATCCATTGTATGTGGGGTTGAAAGGGGCATGAGCGTAAGCGTGTGCAGCGCATGAAGTGCGCCCTACCAGTCAATGTTTCTTTATAATAGAGAGACAGCTGAGCGCAGCGAGCTATCCCATTGTACGAGGGGTTTAACTGGGCATGAGCGTAAGCGAATGCAGCACACGAAGTGGCCCTATCACTCAATGTTTCTTGATAATACATAGACAGGGGAGGGCAGCCATCCAACCCATTGTACGTGGGGTTTAAAGGGGCATGAGCGTAAGCGAGTGCAGCGCATGAAGGGCGCCCTATCAGTCAATGCTTCCTAATAATAGATAGACAGGCGAACGCAGCGAGCTCATCCATTGTATGTGGGGTTGAAAGGGGCATGAGCGTAAGCGTGTGCAGCGCATGAAGTGCGCCCTACCAGTCAATGTTTCTTGATAATAGAAAGACAGCTGAGCGCAGCGAGCTATCCCATTGTACGAGGGGTTTAACTGGGCATGAGCGTAAGCGAATGCAGCACACGAAGTGGCCCTATCAGTCAATGTTTCTTGATAATACATAGACAGGCGAGGGCAGCCATCCAACCCATTGTACGTGGGGTTGAAAGGGGCATGAGCATAAGTGAGTGCAGCGCATGAAGTGCGCCTTATCAGTCAATGTTTCTTGATAATAGATAGACAGGCAAGGGCAGCGACCTATCCCATTGTACATGGGGATGAAAGGGGCATGAGCGTATACAAATAAAGTGCACGAAGTGCCCGTATCAGTCAATGTTTCTTGATAAAAGATAGACAGGCGAGCGCAGCGATCTAACCCATTGTACGTGGGGTTGAAATGGGCATGAGCGTAAGCGAGTGCAGCGCATGAAGTGCACCCTATCAGCCAATGTTTCCTGATAATAGATAGACAGGCGAGCGCAGCGAGCTCACCCATTGTACATGGGGTTGAAAGGGGCATGTGCGTAAGCGAGTGCAGCGCAAGAAGTGCACCCTACCAGTCAATATTTCTTGATAATGGATAGACAGGTGAGCGCAGCGATCTAACTCATTGTATGTGGGGTTGAAAGGGGCATGAGCGTAAGCGTGTGCAGCGCATGAAGTGCGCCCTACGAGTCAATGTTTCTTGATAATAGAAAGACAGCTGAGCGCAGCGAGCTATCCCATTGTACGAGGGGTTTAACTGGGCATGAGCGTAAGCGAATGCAGCACACGAAGTGGCCCTATCAGTCAATGTTTCTTGATAATACATAGACAGGCGAGGGCAGCCATCCAACCCATTGTACGTGGGGTTGAAAGCGGCATGAGCATAAGTGAGTGCAGCCCATGAAGTGCGCCTTATCAGTCAATGTTTCTTGATAATAGATAGACAGGCAAGGGCAGCGACCTATCCCATTGTAGATGGGGATGAAAGGGGCATGAGCGTAAGCAAATAAAGTGCACGAAGTGGCCGTATCAGTCAATGTTTCTTGATGAAAGATAGACAGGCGAGCGCAGCGATCTAACCCATTGTACGTGGGGTTGAAATGGGCATGAGCGTAAGCGAGTGCAGCGCATGAAGTGCACCCTATCGGCCAATGTTTCCTGATAATAGATAGACAAGCGAGCGCAGCGAGCTCACCCATTGTACATGGGGTTGAAAGGGGCATGTGCGTAAGCGAGTGCAGCGCAAGAAGTGCACCCTACCAGTCAATATTTCTTGATAATGGATAGAAAGGTGAGCGCAGCGATCTAACTCATTGTACGTGGGGTTTAAAGGGGCATGAGCGTAAGCGAGTGCAGCGCACGAAGGGCGCCCTATCAGTCAATGCTTCCTAATAATAGATAGACAGGCGAACGCAGCGAGCTCATCCATTGTATGTGGGGTTGAAAGGGGCATGAGCGTAAGCGTGTGCAGCGCATGAAGTGCGCCCTACCAGTCAATGTTTCCTTATATTAGAAAGACAGCTGAGCGCAGCGAGCTATCCCATTGTACGAGGGGTTTAACTGGGCATGAGCGTAAGCGAATGCAGCACACGAAGTGGCCCTATCACTCAATGTTTCTTGATAATACATAGACAGGGGAGGGCAGCCATCCAACCCATTGTACGTGGGGCTGAAAGGGGCATGAGCATAAGTGAGTGCAGCGCATGAAGTGCGCCTTATCAGTCAATGTTTCTTGATAATAGATAGACAGGCAAGGGCAGCGACCTATCCCATTGTACATGGGGTTGAAAGGGGCATGAGCGTAATCGAACGAAGTGCACGAGGTGAACCTATCTGTCAATGTTTCTTGATAATAGATAGACAGGCGAGCGCAGCGATCTAACCAATTGTACGTGGGGTTGGAAGGGGCATGAGGGTAAGCGAGTGCAGCGCACAAAGGGCGCCCTATCAGTCAATGTTTGCTGATAATGGATAGACAGGCGAGCACAGCGATCTAACTCATTGTAATTGGGGTTGAAAGGGGCATGAGCATAAGAGAGTGCAGCGCACAAAGGGCCCCTATCAGTCAATGTTTCCTGATAATAGATAGACAGGCGAGCGCAGCGAGCTCATCCATTGTACGTGGGGTTGAAAGGGGCATGAGCGTAAGCAAGTGCAGCGCATGAAGTGCGCCCTACCAGTCATCGTTTCTTGATAATAGATAGACAGGCGAGCACAACGAGCTATCCCATTGTACATGGGGTTGAATAGGGGCATGAGCTTAAGCGAGTGCAGCACACAAAGGGCCCCTATCAGTCAATGTTTCCTGATAATAGATAGACAGGCGAGCGCAGCGAGCTCATCCATTGTATGTGGGGATGAAAGGGGCATGAGCGTAAGCGAGTGCAGCGCATGAAGTGCGCCCTACCAGTCAATGTTTCTTGATAATGGATAGACAGGCGAGCACAACGAGCTATCCCATTGTACATGGGGTTGAAAGGGGCATGAGCACAAGCGTGTGCAGCGCACAAAGGGCGCCCTATCAGTCAATGTTTCTTGATAATAGGTAGACAGGCGGGCACAGTGATCTAAACCATTGTACGTGGGGTTAAAAAGGGCATGAGCGTAAGCGAGTGCAGCGCACAAAGTGCTCCCTATCAGTCAATTTTTTTTATAATAGATAGATAAGCGAGCGCAGTGAGCTAACCCATTGCACATAGGGGTGAAAGGGGCATGAGCGTAAGCGAGTGCAGTGCATGAAGGGCCCCCTGTCAGTCAATGTTTCCTGATAATAGATAGAAAGGCGAGCGCAGCCAGCTCACCCATTGTACGTGTGGTTGAAAGGCCCATGAGCGTAAGCGAGTGCAGCGCATGAAGGGCGCCCTATCAGTCAATGTTTCTTGATAATAGATTGACAGGCGAGCGCAGCGGGCTCACCCATTGTATGTGGGGTTGAAAGGGGCATGAGCATAAGCGAGTGCAGCACAGGAAGTGTGCCCTATCAGTCAATGTTTCTTGATAATAGATAGACAAGCGAGCGCAGTGAGCTAACCCATTGTACATGGGGATAAAAGGGGCATGAGCACAAGCGAATGCAGCGCGCGAAGTGCTCCCTATCAGTCTATGTTTCCTGATAATAGATAGACAAGCGAGCGCAGTGAGCTAACCCATTGTTCATGGGGATAAAAGGGGCATGAGCACAAGCGAATGCAGCGCGCGAAGTGCTCCCTATCAGTCTATGTTTCCTGATAATAGATAGATAAGCGAGCGCAGTGAGCTAACCCATTGTACATGGGGATAAAAGGGGCATGAGCACAAGCGAATGCAGCGCGCGAAGTGCTCCCTATCAGTCTATGTTTCCTGATAATAGATAGATAAGCGAGCACAGCGATCTAACCCATTGTACGTGGTGTTGCAAGGGGCATGAGCGTAAGCGAGTGCAGCGCATGAAGTGCGCCCTGCCAGTCAATGTTTCTTGATAATAGATAGACAGGCGAGTGCAGCGATCTAACCCCTTGTACGTGGGGTTGAATGTGGCATGAGCGTAAGCGAGTGTGGCGCATGAAGTGCGCCCTACCAGTCAATGTTTCTTGATAATAGTTAGACAGGGAGCGCAACAAGCTATCCCATTGTACATGGGGTTGAAAGGGGCATGAGCGTAAGCGAGTGGAGCGCATGAAGTGCGCCCTACCAGTACCCTAGCTATCCCATTGTACATGGGGTTGAAAGGGGCATCAGCGTATGCGAGTGCAGCGCATGAAGGGCGCCCTATCAGTCAATATTTGTTGATAATGGATAGACAGGTGAGCGCAGCGATCTAACTCATTGTACGTGGGGTTGAAAGAGGCATGAGCGTAAGCGAGTGCAGCGCACAAAGTGCGCCCTATCAGTCAATTTTTTTTATAATAGATAGACAAGCGAGCGCAGTGAGCTAACCCATTGTACATGGGGATGAAAGGGGCATGAGCGTAAGCAAGTGCAGCGCATGAAGTGCACCCTATCAGCCAATGTTTCCTGATAATAGATAGACAGGCGAGCGCAGCGAGCTCACCCATTGTACGTGGGGTTGAAAGGGGCATGAGCGTAAGCGAGTGCAGCGCAAGAAGTGCGCCCTACCAGTCAATATTTCTTGATAATGGATAGACAGGTGAGCGCCGCAATCTAACTCATTGTATGTGGGGTTGAAAGGGGCATGAGCTTAAGCGTGTGCAGCGCATGAAGTGCGCCCTACCAGTCAATGTTTCTTGATAATAGATAGACGGCTGAGCGCAGCGAGCTATCACATTGTACATGGGGTTTAACTGGGCATGAGCGTAAGCGAATGCAGCACACGAAGTGGCCCTATCAGTCAATGTTTCTTGATAATACATAGACAGGCGAGCGCAGCGATCCAACCCATTGTACGTGGGGTTGAAAGGGGCATGAGCATAAGTGAGTGCAGCGCATGAAGTGCGCCTTATCAGTCAATGTTTCTTGATAATAGATAGACAGGCAAGGGCAGCGACCTATCCCATTGTACATGGGGTTGAAAGGGGCATGAGCGTATGCGAGTGCAGCACATGAAGGGCGCCCTATCAGTCCATGTTTCTTGATATTAGGTAGACAGGCGGGCACAGTGATCTAACCCATTGTACGTGGGGTTAAAAAGGGCATGAGCGTAAGCGAGTGCAGCGCACAAAGTGCGCCCTATCAGTCAATTTTTTTTATAATAGATAGACAAGCGAGCGCAGTGAGCTAACCCATTGTACATGGGGATGAAAGGGGCATGAGCGTAAGCAAATAAAGTGCACGAAGTGCCCGTGCCAGTCAATGTTTCTTGATAAAAGATAGACAGGCGAGCGCAGCGATCTAACCCATTGTACGTGGGGTTGAAAGGGGCATGAGCGTAAGCGAGTGCAGCGCAGGAAATGCACCCTATCAGCCAATGTTTCCTGATAATAGATAGACAGGCGAGCGCAGCGAGCTCACCCATTGTACGTGGGGCTGAAAGGGCCATGAGCGTAAGCGAGTGCAGCGCAAGAAGTGCGCCCTACCAGTCAATATTTCTTGGTAATGGATAGACAGGTGAGCGCAGCGATCTAACTCATTGTACGTGGGGTTGAAAGGGGCATGAGCGTAAGTGAGTGCAGCACACGAAGGGCGCCCTATCAGTCAATGCTTCCTAATAATAGATAGACAGGCGAACGCAGCGAGCTCATCCATTGTATGTGGGGTTGAAAGGGGCATGAGCGTAAGCGAGTGCAGCGCATGAAGTGAGCCCTACCAGTCAATGTTTGCTGATAATAGATAGACAGGCGAGCACAGCGAGCTCATCCATTGTACATGGGGTTGAAAGGGGCATGAGCGTAAATGAATGAAGCGCACGAAGTGCCCCTATCAGTCAATGTTTCTTGATAATAGATAGACAGGAGAGCGCAGCGATCTAACCCATTGTACGTGGGGTTGAAAGGTGCATGAGTGTAAGCGAATGCAGCGCATGAAGGGCGCCCTGTCAGTCAATGATTCTTGAAAAGAGATAGACAGGCGAGCGCAGCAATCTAACCCATTGTACGTGGGGTTGAAAGGGGCATCAGCGTAAGCGAGTGCAGCACAGGAAGTGTGCCCTATCAGTCAATGTTTCTTGATAATACATAGACAGGCGAGCGCAGCGATCCAACCCATTGTACGTGGGGTTGAAAGGGGCATGAGCATAAGTGAGTGCAGCGCATGAAGTGCGCCTTATCAGTCAATGTTTCTTGATAATAGATAGACAGGCAAGGGCAGCAACCTATCCCATTGTACATGGGGTTAAAAGGGGCATGAGCGTAATCGAACGAAGTGCACGAGGTGAACCTATCTGTCAATGTTTCCTGATAATGGACAGAAAGGCGAGCGCAGCCAGCTCACCCATTGTACGTGTGGTTGAAAGGCCCATGAGCATAAGCGAGTGCAGCGCATGAAGGGCGCCCTATCAGTCAATGTTTCTTGATAATAGATAGACTGGCAAGCGCAGCGGGCTCACCCATTGTATGTGGGGTTGAAAGGGGCATGAGCATAAGCGAGTGCAGCACAGGAAGTGTGCCCTATCAGTCAATGTTTCTTGATAATACATAGACAGGCGAGCGCAGCGATCCAACCCATTGTACGTGGGGTTGAAAGGGGCATGAGCATAAGTGAGTGCAGCGCATGAAGTGCGCCTTATCAGTCAATGTTTCTTGATAATAGATAGACAGGCAAGGGCAGCGACCTATCCCATTGTACATGGGGTTGAAAGGGGCATGAGCGTAATCGAACGAAGTGCACGAGGTGAACCTATCTGTCAATGTTTCTTGATAATAGATAGACAGGCGAGCGCAGCGATCTAACCAATTGTACGTGGGGTTGGAAGGGGCATGAGGGTAAGCGAGTGTGGCGCATGAAGTGCGCCCTACCAGTCAATGTTTCTTGATAATAGTTAGACAGGGAGCGCAACAAGCTATCCCATTGTACATGGGGTTGAAAGGGGCATGAGCGTAAGCGAGTGGAGCGCATGAAGTGCGCCCTACCAGTACCCTAGCTATCCCATTGTACATGGGGTTGAAAGGGGCATCAGCGTATGCGAGTGCAGCGCATGAAGGGCGCCCTATCAGTCAATATTTGTTGATAATGGATAGACAGGTGAGCGCAGCGATCTAACTCATTGTACGTGGGGTTGAAAGGGGCATGAGCGTAAGCGAGTGCAGCGCACAAAGTGCGCCCTATCAGTCAATTTTTTTTATAATAGATAGACAAGCGAGCGCAGTGAGCTAACCCATTGTACATGGGAATGAAAGGGGCATGAGCGTAAGCAAGTGCAGCGCATGAAGTGCACCCTATCAGCCAATGTTTCCTGATAATAGATAGACAGGCGAGCGCAGCGAGCTCACCCATTGTACGTGGGGTTGAAAGGGGCATGAGCGTAAGCGAGTGCAGCGCAAGAAGTGCGCCCTACCAGTCAATATTTCTTGATAATGGATAGACAGGTGAGCGCCGCAATCTAACTCATTGTATGTGGGGTTGAAAGGGGCATGAGCTTAAGCGTGTGCAGCGCATGAAGTGCGCCCTACCAGTCAATGTTTCTTGATAATAGATAGACGGCTGAGCGCAGCGAGCTATCACATTGTACATGGGGTTTAACTGGGCATGAGCGTAAGCGAATGCAGCACACGAAGTGGCCCTATCAGTCAATGTTTCTTGATAATACATAGACAGGCGAGCGCAGCGATCCAACCCATTGTACGTGGGGTTGAAAGGGGCATGAGCATAAGTGAGTGCAGCGCATGAAGTGAGCCCTACCAGTCAATGTTTGCTGATAATAGATAGACAGGCGAGCACAGCGAGCTCATCCATTGTACATGGGGATGAAAGGGGCATGAGCGTAAGCAAATAAAGTGCACGAAGTGCCCGTACCAGTCAATGTTTCTTGATAAAAGATAGACAGGCGAGCGCAGCGATCTAACCCATTGTACGTGGGGTTGAAAGGGGCATGAGCGTAAGCGAGTGCAGCGCAGGAAATGCACCCTATCAGCCAATGTTTCCTGATAATAGATAGACAGGCGAGCGCAGCGAGCTCACCCATTGTACGTGGGGCTGAAAGGGCCATGAGCGTAAGCGAGTGCAGCGCAAGAAGTGCGCCCTACCAGTCAATATTTCTTGGTAATGGATAGACAGGTGAGCGCAGCGATCTAACTCATTGTACGTGGGGTTGAAAGGGGGATGAGCGTAAGTGAGTGCAGCACACGAAGGGCGCCCTATCAGTCAATGCTTCCTAATAATAGATAGACAGGCGAACGCAGCGAGCTCATCCATTGTATGTGAGGTTGAAAGGGGCATGAGCGTAAGCGAGTGCAGCGCATGAAGTGAGCCCTACCAGTCAATGTTTGCTGATAATAGATAGACAGGCGAGCACAGCGAGCTCATCCATTGTACATGGGGTTGAAAGGGGCATGAGCGTAAATGAATGAAGCGCACGAAGTGCCCCTATCAGTCAATGTTTCTTGATAATAGATAGACAGGAGAGCGCAGCGATCTAACCCATTGTACGTGGGGTTGAAAGATGCATGAGTGTAAGCGAGTGCAGCGCATGAAGGGCGCCCTGTCAGTCAATGATTCTTGAAAAGAGATAGACAGGCGAGCGCAGCAATCTAACCCATTGTACGTGGGGTTGAAAGGGGCATCAGCGTAAGCGAGTGCAGCACAGGAAGTGTGCCCTATCAGTCAATGTTTCTTGATAATACATAGACAGGCGAGCGCAGCGATCCAACCCATTGTACGTGGGGTTGAAAGGGGCATGAGCATAAGTGAGTGCAGCGCATGAAGTGCGCCTTATCAGTCAATGTTTCTTGATAATAGATAGACAGGCAAGGGCAGCGACCTATCCCATTGTACATGGGGTTGAAAGGGGCATGAGCGTAATCGGACGAAGTGCACGAGGTGAACCTATCTGTCAATGTTTCCTGATAATGGACAGAAAGGCGAGCGCAGCCAGCTCACCCATTGTACGTGTGGTTGAAAGGCCCATGAGCATAAGCGAGTGCAGCGCATGAAGGGCGCCCTATCAGTCAATGTTTCTTGATAATAGATAGACAGGCAAGCGCAGCGGGCTCACCCATTGTATGTGGGGTTGAAAGGGGCATGAGCATAAGCGAGTGCAGCACAGGAAGTGTGCCCTATCAGTCAATGTTTCTTGATAATACATAGACAGGCGAGCGCAGCGATCCAACCCATTGTACGTGGGGTTGAAAGGGGCATGAGCATAAGTGAGTGCAGCGCATGAAGTGCGCCTTATCAGTCAATGTTTCTTGATAATAGATAGACAGGCAAGGGCAGCGACCTATCCCATTGTACATGGGGTTGAAAGGGGCATGAGCGTAATCGAACGAAGTGCACGAGGTGAACCTATCTGTCAATGTTTCTTGATAATAGATAGACAGGCGAGCGCAGCGATCTAACCAATTGTACGTGGGGTTGGAAGGGGCATGAGGGTAAGCGAGTGCAGCGCACGAAGTGCTCCCTATCAGTCTATGTTTCCTGATAATAGATAGACAGGTGAGCGCCGCAATCTAACTCATTGTATGTGGGGTTGAAAGGGGCATGAGCTTAAGCGTGTGCAGCGCATGAAGTGCGCCCTACCAGTCAATGTTTCTTGATAATAGATAGACGGCTGAGCGCAGCGAGCTATCACATTGTACATGGGGTTTAACTGGGCATGAGCGTAAGCGAATGCAGCACACGAAGTGGCCCTATCAGTCAATGTTTCTTGATAATACATAGACAGGCGAGCGCAGCGATCCAACCCATTGTACGTGGGGTTGAAAGGGGCATGAGCATAAGTGAGTGCAGCGCATGAAGTGCGCCTTATCAGTCAATGTTTCTTGATAATAGATAGACAGGCAAGGGCAGCGACCTATCCCATTGTACATGGGGTTGAAAGGGGCATGAGCGTAATCGAACGAAGTGCACGAGGTGAACCTATCTGTCAATGTTTCTTGATAATAGATAGACAGGCGAGCGCAGCGATCTAACCAATTGTACGTGGGGGTGGAAGGGGCATGAGGGTAAGCGAGTGCAGCGCACAAAGGGCCCCTATCAGTCAATGTTTCCTGATAGTAGATAGCCAGGCGAGCGCAGCGAGCTCATGCATTGTACGTGGGGATAAAAGGGGCATGAACACAAGCGAATGCAGCATGCGAAGTGCTCCCTATCAGTCAATGTTTCTTGATAATACATAGACAGGCGAGCGCAGCGATCCAACCCATTGTACGTGGGGTTGAAAGGGGCATGAGCATAAGTGAGTGCAGCGCATGAAGTGCGCCTTATCAGTCAATGTTTCTTGATAATAGATAGACAGGCAAGGGCAGCGACCTATCCCATTGTACATGGGGTTGAAAGGGGCATGAGCGTAATCGAACGAAGTGCACGAGGTGAACCTATCTGTCAATGTTTCTTGATAATAGATAGACAGGCGAGCGCAGCGATCTAACCAATTGTACGTGGGGTTGGAAGGGGCATGAGGGTAAGCGAGTGCAGCGCACGAAGTGCTCCCTATCAGTCTATGTTTCCTGATAATAGATAGACAGGTGAGCGCCGCAATCTAACTCATTGTATGTGGGGTTGAAAGGGGCATGAGCTTAAGCGTGTGCAGCGCATGAAGTGCGCCCTACCAGTCAATGTTTCTTGATAATAGATAGACGGCTGAGCGCAGCGAGCTATCACATTGTACATGGGGTTTAACTGGGCATGAGCGTAAGCGAATGCAGCACACGAAGTGGCCCTATCAGTCAATGTTTCTTGATAATACATAGACAGGCGAGCGCAGCGATCCAACCCATTGTACGTGGGGTTGAAAGGGGCATGAGCATAAGTGAGTGCAGCGCATGAAGTGCGCCTTATCAGTCAATGTTTCTTGATAATAGATAGACAGGCAAGGGCAGCGACCTATCCCATTGTACATGGGGTTGAAAGGGGCATGAGCGTAATCGAACGAAGTGCACGAGGTGAACCTATCTGTCAATGTTTCTTGATAATAGATAGACAGGCGAGCGCAGCGATCTAACCAATTGTACGTGGGGTGGAAGGGGCATGAGGTAAGCGAGTGCAGCGCACAAAGGGCCCCTATCAG
>RQOL01000427.1:0-108573 GCA_013076295.1 Sanderia malayensis | reverse complement strand
GGACTAGGGTGATGATACGCCAACCAATCATAACTTGTCTAACTGGAACTGCCCATAGTAGAAAACAGTATTGAACATCGTGGTCCGTCATCAAGCCCACATCTGTTTTGTGACCGAATAGAAGACAATTATGGTTCATGAATTATAATTTCAACTAAATGAACCTTAAGTGCGCTAAAAATAACTAGTAAAACAAAATACTAAATCAGGAGAGAAGGGGTTTGCGAGCATAAAATCAAATGACATACAATGGGATTTAAAAAAAAATATAGACTGGGAATGGGATTTTGAAGAAAAATAAACTGGGAAATGGGATTAGATACCCCCTTCAGGACCCTCTACGAAGAGTCTTCGTAACAAGTCGCACGAAGCTGTATGAAGTATAGTTAAGTTAAGTTAGTTCTTGTTGATTGCCCATGGCAGAAATTCCACTTGTTCGCTTTTCAAATGAAAATTCTATTGGCCAGTGCCTAATTTAGTGTGGTCTTGTACACTAATAGTGGTTTCGAAAATCCAAATTGTGGTCTTGAAATCAAGAATTAGTGGGAGGATTTCCTTGAATTTAAAACAAGGTTTTTCGAATCTTTTCATTGAACCTTGCTTTGCCACTTAAACAGCTAAAGGATTGACATGTCTGGAGTTACTCCAGCCATGTCAATGTGAAACAATTACACAACAATTACACAATACACAATAACCACCTAGAAGCCAAAGTTGTGCACCAAGATGGCAGTGATTCCCTTTACTTTCTTGGCTTTGGAGAATCAGAGGAAAGAGGAGCTAAGGGGTATCTTGCAGCGATAATGGAAGCTTGCAGTCCACTCTCATGGGATGACTTATTCGGAAAGACATCATCCTTTGTGACTGATGGCGAGAATATGAACACGGGTGCAAAAAATGGCCTCTGGGCACTTTGTGATGATTACAGAAAAAATCCAATTCAAATCTTCCGCTAATAAAGGTCTGGTGTGCTGCCCACAGGATCAGTCTCGCATGGAAATCTGTAACAAAGGAAGTGATAGAGCTGGATAGGCTGATTAAAGATGCGTCTTCATTGAGTACTTACTTTCACGTATCAGCAGTGAGAACCAAGAGCCTCCAGAAAGTAGCAAAGGAATGTAACTATCAATATTTGCACTATCCCAGATATTTTGAAGTGCGCTGGACTCAATTCCGTCACGAACTGTTCGAATGTGTCTTGAAAAATTGGAGAGCATCGATCAACTACTTTGAAAATGAGGCTGATAAGGAAGCTAAAGGCCACCTAAATACTTGGCTAGACAAGGATACTATTCATCTGACGAGCATAGTTGCAGATATCTTGTATGTGTACAAAAGATTTCATCAGGCATTTCAAGACGACGACATCTTGATTTTTGACATCTCAAGGAAAAAGCCGTCTGTCCTTAAAAGCTAGAAGAGATGAGCCACAATCCCCTAACTGGTGGGTGGGAAGAAACATTTTTGTCGGAATTAGAGGAAGGAAATAAATTCAAGGGTGTTGTTTTGACAGAGAAGGAGAGAAGAGGAACATACAATAGATATGTATCTGACCGTCGTAGCTTTGATGCGATAAGAAATGAAGTCATTCAGTCATTAATCAATTTCCTTGGTTAGTTCGTCTTGATGATGATAGTTTGGCATCAACAGCCGCACTCAGTCCTCTCAAGCAGTTAAGTTCCAGCCCAACAAATGAGCAACTGCGAGCAAGCCACAAGGTTATTTGCCCCGACTTACCACTTGTGGATTTTGTAAGTGAATACAAAGAAGCTTCAGAAATGGAACATCTGCAGTCGCTTTGTACCAAGCCCTTACTGAGTTGTCTGGCATCAGAAGAGCAATATCCAGTGCTGACAATCGCGATTGCTCGTCTTGTAGCTGCCAAGCCACACTCTGCTGATGTAGAGAGGCTCATTAGTACATACAATAAACTTAAGACTTCAGATAGATCATCCTTATCATCCACCACTTTGCGAAACTATCTTCATGTGGTCCAAAATATGAGCGACTTACACACTTTTGATCCATCACAGGCTGCTCTTGATTGGATCACAGACAAGGAAGGAAGAGCAAGATGCCCAGAGAAAGCAAAACAGCAAAGCTGGTTCGTTGGTGTATTCAAAGAGCAGAGGATTTCCGTCAGCGGCAAAAGACTGAAAAAAGCCAAAAACCAAAGCAAGTCAAGTTTTGAATCTACATGGAAACTGTTACCCTTGGACATTTAATGTTAGTTAATACATGAAATTTATTAACTTTAGTTAATTAGGCACGGATTTTTCATATTGCGTGACTGTTTTTTAATGCTAATCAACAACCAAAATTAACAGGGCCACACCAAGGGTGCGTTGATTACTTGACACATGCAAGGTATTTTAATCTGGCACCAATCGTAAAATATCACGCATAGCGATGCTGCCTGTATCTAATCTCAGCTTGATGAAAGTGACAAGCACAATAAACCAATCAGAGCTCCCAACACAGCAGGCTAACCAGCGACAAGCCAATCAAATTAAGCGAATCACCACGCAAAATACTCCCTTTATAAGACAATGCAAAGCCCTCAAAGGGCAACAATTTACAAACAAAGCAACATATACATAGTTGCCAAGCAAATCAAGGAAACAAAAATTTAAAAAATCTGCACGAAAGCTAGATGAGATGCCTCAAAGCAAGTCAACTAAACAAAGCATAGGAAGAAGTACGCGACCATCTACGGCGGTGAATACTGCCAGTTCATGTCCCAGTGTTGCAACCGAAGCCAACACGGCAATAGAAGGTTCTCTGGCTACCATCGTCTGCGAACTGATGACCGCCAACAAGCCACTACAGACGGATAGACCAGCCAGTACGCCGCAGCCAGTTTCACTAGCAATGTCGGATCCTACAAGCTGTCCAGCCCCACCGATGCCTGCCACGCAGTCAATCAATGCCTTCTTGCCGGAGATTTCCAGCAGCCTCGTCAGACAAATCCAGAGCGGTGAGTTTTTTGAATTATGAAAATTAGTCACTGAGAACCTCCAGAAATTATCTCCCCCGGCATCACAAAAGTTTTCCATTTGAATGGGGGATGATATGATAACGAATTGAAGATTGTTAAGAACGATGGACTGGGGAAGGATCGACCAACAACTCTGGTTGATGACGTTTACAGCCGGCCCACAAGATCAAGAGGATCGTATTTTTAACAAAGAACCCTTTACCAGTAAATCCCTTGCGGCAAAAAGGCACAACGTATGCCGCAGGTTTAATATCGAACGATTTTGTAACGAGGCTACCTGCCGATTTAAACATGTATGCAACAGACCGGGCTGTGGGGGAAAGTATGCTGGAAACAGATGCACCCTCGCCATCAACCCCGGTTCTGGACAACGTTCATAATTCCTTATCTAGTATTTTAAAGCCGTTGAGTAGAATTAATGTTGTTAATCTAGAACTCACTTTGGACACCTATCCTGATCGTTTTTGTCTGAATTGGCTACAGCGGTCCTAGAACACCCAGACGTTCTCCGAAATGAGTCTGTTGTTTATATCATCAACTCAAAACGTCCCCCTTCCCCAAAGTGATGGCTCTGGCCCATCACCTAACGCTTCTCACTATGCAATATAATTTCTATTTTTTGCTAAACACATCCCGGGAGCAAAAAGCGAAATAGCTGATTCTCTATCACGTTTCCCGGTCGCTTGTTTCCGACAATTGGCTCCATGGCCCGACCCCCTGCCTCAATAACTCCCGGAGGAAATTTCGCACCTTTAACGCCTTTGTTACACCATTTTCAAGTATTTTCACTCGCCCAAAATACACAAGACTCACACCGCACGGGGGTCAAGCAGTTCCTTACTTTTGCTACGCATTCAAAGCTCATGAATTTGAGGGTATTTTGTCCGCCGACGAAATTACTCTCTGTTATTTTGCTACTCACATGGCCCCAACCGTCTCACATGACACAATAACAATGTATCGGACGGCAGTGAGAGACTTTCATTTACAACACGTTTTTACTTGCAATTTGCCAGATTTCTGTCGACAATATATATTCTTCGATCACTTTCACATTTCCGGGCTGCTTCAGCTGGACACTGCACGTGATCTCGATAACAAAATGACATGGGCCTCATTTTCCACAGCATTCCTAGGGTTTCTTAGAATTAGTGAATTCACGTGCGATCGAGACTTTAATTCCGACGTGCACCTTTCTGTTTTCGATGTTTCGTTTTATCCGGACTTGAACACCGCCCAAAGTTTTTCATTGTTTGTAAAACGGTCTAAAACAGACCCATTTAAAAAAGGATTGTACATCCATATCGGATTAACCAACTCTACTGTCTGTGCTGTCCGCTCGCTTCAAGCCTACCTCTTGTCCCGCTCCCCACCCCCTGGCGGCCCACTTTTCATTTTCAGGTTCGGGCAACCCCTCACTCGAAACCGATTTACAGCTGAACTTAGGTCCCTCTTAAAGCAGCTGGGCTTACCCCCTGACGAGTTTGCTAGTCACAGTTTCAGACGGGGGGCTGCGACGGCGGCCGCCGCGGCCAACATGCCCCACTGGCTTATCCAGACTCTGGGTAGGTGGTCATCCGACTGCTTCAAGCGATACATTGAGCTTCCGATTTTGCAGCTACACGCTGCGTCCAAACAACTTACTGGTTCCTGAATTATAGTTCATCTTATATATTTCAATTACAATTCTACTTTGCTTACACTAACACGTATACGACAGACAATGTGCGATACTATTCATAATGCTATGAAAAAAAAAATTTACGTTATTCTCTGTACTCGTTTTTATGGGCAATCGCTGGACGCAATTTGTGGGCAAAAGTGCAAACACTTCATATCACAAAAACTCGGAATAGCACATCAATAAACAATTAACGGACAGCGTCCGTAAATTCGCACCCTATGTTAAACAAAACGGACAGCGTCCCTAAATTCCGAGTCAGGGACAGCGTCCCTAATTTCCAAGTCAAGGACAGCGTCCCTAAATTCCGAGTCAGGGACAGCGTCCCTCAGGGACAGCGTCCCTGCCCCTCCGCTCGCACTTCGTTCCTTGCAAATGCGTTTCCTACACCGCCCACAATATCGTAATTAACTGTTTTAATTTATGTATAACATCATTGATATATTTACGTATTATTACCTAACAATTATGTTGTAAATTATGATGATGATGAAGATGACTATGTTGTAAATTATGATTATGATGATGATTATGATGACTCAAAGCATATCGCAATGGTTTGTTCTTGCGATTCTCTGCGGTAGGAGTGAATAATTAAGGTTTATTGTTGGTAACTAATGTTATTTGCTTTGATTAAATGTACATGTGATTTCAGTTTTATGATCCGATTAGTTGTGACTCTCTATGCGTTATGTTTATTAGAAAACCTTAAAAGTAAATGTAAACTTCATTCCTCCATGAGGTGTTTTTTCACATCATATTCTAATCACTTTATGTGTCGGAAATGCATTTTTAGTCAATCTATGGCATTCGGTTTTAAAATTTTTTGCCCCCCCCTAAAGGGGCCCTAAACATTTTTAGGCATAATTAGTGGTATTGTGAAAGTCCCTTAAATTAGGCACTGCTATTGGCAATCATAAGGTGTATTCCCTCACTGTCGAGAGGGTAAGAAGCAGGGAAGCGAGACGGAAAAAAAGATGACCGACAACCGAAAAGAAGTCAGTAAGTAAGTAAGTACGAATGTTGATATTGGATAGCCACTTCAGCCATGACATCTGTTACCAATGTGGGTCCAGTTGGTATAAACCCTTACCCCAGAAATTCTGGGTACTCATTTACCGACCTCGGAAGGATGGACAGATGAGTTGGCTGACGGCTTGTAGTTCGTGGTTCTGATCACATTTGGATTTGAACCACTAAAGGCATGGCCTCTGAAGGGTCAAACCAGCGCTTTAACCACTAGGATACACCACACCCACACCGTACTAACTACCTGGATCTAGGCACAGCACCTATTCACACAAATTCCTTTTCCGCAATCTCCATAAATTATGAACTTTTAACGTTCCAAAATTTGTCGTGACACCATAATGTTTCGAGAAGAACATAATTTTTTCGATACTCTATTCCCTGATCAATATATTTGGTTTTGAAAAGAAAGATTTGGTTTGCACTTGTGAGCTACCATAAATGGAAAACGACGCTACAGCGAGGTTAAGTAAACAAAATGCATAACAAGTGGTAAAATAAATGAACACAAAACGTAGAGTTATATATTTTGCAGATGGGTCAAGTGGAAACTTGTTTAATCCCCAAGAAAAATGGCCAACAATAAAATTGTTGGTGTCGGCGTACAATAGAGTATTTGTTATCTCTAAGATTTGAGCTCTGAAAGGTGATGTGAAATTTCTATTTTCAAAAGCAACATATAGGATAATTCCTATTTATTTTATTGTCTCAGAAATCCCAAAGATACAATAGTATCATATTAACAATTTCTCAGGGGGACTGCGCTCCCTTGATAAAGATCCAGGGCCGCCTAAGGGCCCCAGTCCCCCAAATCAACGCTTATGATGATGAACACAATTACTGGGTTGGGCTGACGAAGCAAAATGTGATAGCGCCAACAGTTCATTAATTATTCAGAACTCACGGTACATGTACATCAAATTTTACAAGAATCTACCTCACGATAGTTCAAAATCATGAAGCATACCATTCTACAACCCTTAACAATATATATTGAGGGTCGCAGAAATAGAAGATACCAGTACCTTTTTCGGCACAAGTTTCACGAACTATTTGGCCAGGTCTCCCTTCCCCTGATAATGTAATATTGCCATAACTATGGAAAGAAATCCTCAATATTTCTGGAAACATCAAGATATTTGGTTATCTTGGATGGATGGGATTGGTGCGGAAAGAAATGGGATGGAAGTGCCAAGCAGGAGAAGGCCTCTGCGGAGGAAAAAGGAAGAAACTTGTGCGCTTTTATCACATATGAGCATGAAAACAAAATAAAGTTTAGCAAAAGTTTATTTTAAATGTTGCAGACAGAAACGGACCTTTATTCAACGGTGAGCTGAAAGCCTGTTATACATTACTTTGTCATGTAACAATAATTCATGCCCCTTTTCCACATAAGGTATGTTTAAAAAATTAATTAGTTGAAAAATAAATAGGAATTAATCCTAAAAATGTACTGCAAACTGTTAACTCGCCATGATTGGGCTTCTTTTGTGAAAATAATTAAACTACAATATCAGAAAATTATTTTTAACTGCGATAGGCGATGAATTTGTCATTCACTGAATAAATAAATGATTTATGATGCCACGATAAGTGTTTGGTATTCTATTGTTCTATAGAGAGCCATCCTAATCACTTCACAGATCGTTGTTAGTGAATTTTTGATGATCGACATTAGTTTGATCGCCATTTTTGCTGATTTCAACTCGATTTTGCACAGAAAGCTCACATAGATGTCATCTGATGCCACACAAAGTTATCCTACGTTTGTAGACTTGAGCGCTTCGCACATGACTGTTTCAGATGGTGATGATCAAAACATGGCGATCACTGTTTTCGTTGATCAATCTCCCAGCCCTGCCATCACTGATTCCCAATCAACAGCAGCGAGCACAACAAACGAAAAAGGACCCAACTACAAATCGACAAAATTTTCAGTCTCCCGATGAACAAGACTGCTACGAAAATGATGTCAACTCAGCAGATGACTCGACCCATGTTTGGGTCAAAGAAGAGGTTTATAGCAATTATTTCTGTTGTCTTTCATACCTCTAGCTGTTATCTCGGCGAAGGAAAGTTTGTCTTGCTTCAGTGCGGCAAGCCTAGGCCCATTAAGGTCACCAAATCACGAAACCCCTTCAATGGTTTTGACACCACGTTTACTCAAACACCTCTTGATCTAGCTAGCATATTTGTTTGTGTTTACATGCTGGTATGGTGTAAATACTTTAAATGTTACGAATTGTTAAATGAGCTTACCTGAAGTTCACTTTTGTCCATTTTCTGATTCCACAAGTTACCCTACTCTTCAAGCTTTACAAAGAGCGACAAAAAAGAATCAACGACCCACATAAAAAAATGAAAGACACGTGGTTGGAAATAGCAGCCCAATTGAAGAACTACGGCTACAACCCTACCCCAAAACAATGTGACAGGAAGCTAAGAAACATGAAAGCTACATACATAAAGACACTAGACAGAATGAAAAGGGGTGACCACCTGCAACATGTCAATATTACGACGAGCTTTATGATATTTATGGCTTCAACCCCCCTCTTCAAACTACCCCAAGACTCTTGCTTCAAAATAGAAACCGCCCTGTTCCACGGCCAATAATCAGTAAATCAGAATATGGCAATAGCAATGTAAACCCAAGTACAGTATCAAATGATTGCTTCGAACCATCTACTAAGAAATTCATGCATCCCCAAGTGGCTCGTTAGCTGCCTCAAAGCAGGAGCTATATCCAGAACACATGGTCAATGCAGCAGGGACGAGTCCATTTCAAAGAGACAAATGTGGCTCACCAATGGGGTACATTGGGCAATCCCCACCAAACCATCATAAAATAATCACTGATTTCCAAGAAGAACTCAAAGCTGTGAAAGCAGCACTTAATGCAGAGAAAGAGGACGAGAAGCATGATAGGAAAGCATTTGAAGAAGAAAGAAAAGATTTTCACAAAGAACGAATGTCCATGCTAAGTTCCATTGATAAATTAATTGGAAATAGAGATCAACAGCTAAGTTAAAAATGATTAAATTATATTTAGCATTAATAAAAATTAGTTATAAAAAGTGTTAATTATCTCCAAATATCTATGTTCAAGTGCACACTTTTTAAGTCTAGTTAGCTCATAATATATCTAATTTTATATTAATAACCGGGTTATAGATTTCTAGTGTATTGTTATTATTTGATAGGGTGTTTGTTGTCGGTACTTTATTACCATGAGCTATAATTTAGTTAATATTATCAGGAGTATGTGTGAATATGAAATTGAACATGTAAATTGACAATGAATGCTTAATGATGGGAAAAACATAGTTGTAATCTAATCATTCTTTCCAAGAGTCACTTTTATCAGCAGCATATTAATAAACCAAAATAGTCGAATTCACTGCATCAATAATTCATGTAAAAAATATACTGAACTAAAAGATATTACTGCCACAGCAAATAAAATGGAATTATTTACAGCTATATTTGAAACCCATCAGCTAAGCTATTACAAAAAACATGACTTTAACAAAATCTAGAGAGTTTGAGAAAAATTAATCAGAATAAAATGATGGTAAACATGACTACTTCTTTGGTGGCAAAAAAGCTAGGAGCAAGAAGAACCTTTTTCTTTGCTTTATCCTTTGATGGCTTGGCTGCCACATCTGAAGCATCGGTAGCCTTTTCTTTACCTCGAACTTCTGCATTTTCTGTGCTGCGTTCAGCTGCCATCTTATGTGCACTGGTAGAGAATTCTTTTGCTGTTGATTTATCTGTTTGCTTTGTCTTCACATCTTTTTTGGCAACTTTGTCTTCATCTCTGCCAGTCTATTTAAGAAATATCACCCAGAAAATAAAACCAACCATGTTCTGAGGAGGTCAATCACATTTATCATGCAAACAACAAGGAGGTGATTGTGAGTAATTGTTTGCATTTGCTTTTATAGTGACAGTCATCAAGTCATGCCACAAACAGAAGTTTTCACAACTGCGGCAGTTTGATGAATGCTTCTGCCAGCATCAAGCAAAATGATTATGAAAACACAAAATGGGTGTCAGTTCAACAAACATGCAAAATTTACATCTCACACTCAGTGATGAGAAGTATCTCTCAAAACGTTGCACACATTTAGAAAACTCCTGTTCATGACATGACAAACCATTCTCCAATAAAATACTTACATTTGATCCAGAATGAGTAGACGTCTTGATTGCCTCTTATTTGCACGATTGACTTGCAAAGGAATAAATGCAGCCTTTGCTTCTATATCGCCACCTCTTTTCTTTTGTAACGATGCTTCACTTGATACTTCTTTATCACTACAATCTGTTTTCTTTCTTGTCATGTCAACATCACTGCTAGTAAGTTCTTGATTTGTAACAGGATCTGGCTGGGGAGGACGGTGTGCCAAGTGGGGGCCAGAAAATGGGATTCGCTGATTACCAAGTTGTTGCATGAGAAACCTTTGTTGATGCTGCATTTGTTGAGCATGTGTGTGAAATAATTGCTGTTGTTGCATGCGAGGAGACATGTGGTGCTGAGGAGGAGGTCGCCATCTTGGTACCACATTCTGTTGTTGCAACAACATTTGCTGCTGTGGGTTGATAAAAGGACGTGAGTTACCAGGGTGATGGGGTTGCATTGGTAGAAACGGTGGGACAATTGAAGGGCTACTCGAGGCCATTAATTTGTCGACTTCAGTCTGCCTTGTTAGCTGGTGAAGACGAAACAATAAATTAGAGCAAGGTGTAAGGAAAAAGAATAAAAAAGAAATACAAAAAGAAATAAACAAGGAAGAAAAGATTGAAGAAGAGCATGATAGTAAAATCAATAGAAATAGCTTCCAGTTACTATGCTCGTTACTGAAGGTAATTGAGACAAAAGGCAAAAGACTAAAGATTTGCCTGTGAAGATACTGAAAATAATGAAGGAAGAAAAGTTGACCAACAATCTTGAGATGAAAGAGAAAAAGAGTGAAATAACACAAAAACAAGCCAGGAAAATTCGAAAACAAACAAAAATGAACAAATAAAAAAGCAGTGAATCATGGTAGAGAGACAATAGGGATAAATGAAAAGAAATAGATGCAACAAACTTGCTCACCAACTGTTTCAATGCAACTCCTGCCGCACTTTCAGCCGCATCTGGTTTACTTTTGCACATCAAACCACCATAGCAGATGGCAGGACCAATCCGAACAACTGCATGGACACCCTGCATGATTGAGATCAAGTTAGCTTTTATTCACATCGCACAAAAACAGTTACAAAAACGACAAAACGTCCTACAGCGGACACCAGTTAATAAGAGAATGGTTTTATAAATTAATTAATTAAATAAAATTCAATAATAATATCAATTAACCATTAAATAAAACAATGGTTTTATTCAAGTGTAGAAACTATGGTTATCAACCTCCACACAACGGATGACAACACAATGTGGACATTGGGACTTTTGGCCCACAAATGTCCATCACACCCTGATTCAGTTTTGTAAGGTGACGAAAAGAAGATACATGGCATCAGTTTAATTCCATCTGAAGCCTTGGAACAAACTAAGAACAAACCTATCTTACCTGTGGTGTAGACGAATAAGTGTAATTTGGGACAGGCATTTGGTTTTCATGACACCAATTTTGAAGAGATGCAGTTGGAGAAAGAAACGTAGATCTATGGAAAATAAAACAACAATAAACAATTACAAAATTAAACAGGAAAACAAAAGGATATCAAAAAGATAGGGAACCCACACGATATTTACAGCATTAAAAAATGTATTTTTAGTTAATGGGATTCACCTACAATAAATCCTCGAATTGCCCCCACCCCTCCCCACATTTTGACATTTGCCACAATGTCCTTGTGGCACACCAGGTCATCTCCTACATCAGGGCAACCTGTTTCCTTATATGCATGATCTCTACATTGTATTGGAAATGCGACGAGATCATAATGAGGAAATTATACATATGTATTGAATTTTTTCTGTGGCATGTCTCTGATAATTTATACCCCCCTGCTCTTGAATGAGCCCCCCCTATAATTTTATTAATGGGGGCCAATGCAATATTTTACGGTATGTATATATAAAATGTAAATGAACATTCAATATTGGTATGAAAACATAAAATTAAATGTTCACCCTTTCACGAGAGGACTTGTTGGACTAGCAGGAACATTCACCATCGCTTTGGCAGGTTCTAAACCAAAAAAAGATTTAATGCAAAGAAGAAGTGCACAACACTACAGCTTCACTGTATTTGGAGGTATGTGCGCCTTTGTGTGCAAGCCTTGAATTAAACTTAAAAACAAAATATCGCACACTGTCCATCCAAATAAACCCTTTTAAAACGAGCTTCTCAGTATAACCAACATGTACCCCGCACCCCACACAACTTCATAGTACAAGCTATCTTTGACGTAAGAATTCTTAGCCTTGAGATCACATTATAATGAAATCCAACTTCAGTATTAGGAAAAACTGGTTGCATTTAAGCCTGTATACTTACGTGGAGATTGGAAAAGCTGGTTTAGAACATTTACAGGTTGTCTCGGTGGAGTGTGCATTGATGTTGAAAAAGGGGCAGGCATAAGAATTGTCTCAAGCGCATCTGAAGGCTGGTGATGTTTTGATGAAGACTTCATACCAAGCATTTCTTGCAATAAGGCAGTTTCTTCTTCCAAAGTCTAGATAATAAGAGAAAACTGTCAAGCTTTATATCCCAAAAAACTGCATTGCCGCAAAAAATAAACTGAGCCAAGTTATTGTAAATAAAAAAAAAACAGAAATTTTAACAGCACAGATATAAAATTGGAATGCTTAATACTACTTAAGATAAAGACACTTTCCCAAATTAATAATTCCGAACTTAAGTTATCATTTATTTTTAGAATTTTTTTATTAGTTTATTTGTTGTTATTAAATCTTTGTTATATTGTTGTTATATTTCTTTCTCGATAATTTATCCTAGGTTAACTTACTAAATTTATTTACTTTCTCATACAGTGTGGTAATTTGGTATAAATTGTTCGACTAAAATTGTAGTTGTTTGACCTTACAACGGTAAGACTTAAAATAAAACGGTAAAATAAAATAAAATAATAACAAAATACCTTGGCTCTACCCTGCGACTTCTTTTCAACCTTCTGAGGTGGATCAGTCTCTTGTTCAGGCTGCTTTGCCGCATCTGTAAACAACAATCAACAAACAAATAAAAAGTAAATAAACAAACAAAGTTTTGTTGACTAATTTGTCGACTCTGTTGAAGTAAATAAATCTAAACTGGTGACTGTGTGTAGCTTTGACTCATTACAACAATCGAAAAGGCAATCTTTACATGAGAACCATCTTACTTTCACATAATCTCTAGAAAAATGTATATATATATATATATAGTGGATTAAATAAATAAACAAAAAACGTTTTATAGACTAATTCATGTGGATCATACCTTTTTTGGTGGCTTTGTGTTCATGTTTCGCACTCAACTTTTCACTACTATCACTCGATTTATTAGGACCGTCTTCAGGTTTCGTAATTTTAGACAACAGTTTAAGAAAATCAGTATCAACCTTCTTCTCTCTGTCCAAAATCAAAACAACATAGAATCAGTCAATAAACAAAACATAAAAAACACACGGTCGGTAAATATTACTCAGGTCAATTAGCATAGCGAGTTATAACGAGTCGCATTGACACACCATGGTATGTACACACGATGCATACATTGTAATGACATACCTTGGTTTAGCAGGCTCACTTCTCCACGATGATGCCTCATCCCGTTTTCTCACAGAATACCCCTTGTTGTTACTGTTGTTTGGTGATTCATTCCCGTAACCTTTCAACCAATAGTCATTTCTGTAATTACCATCATCACTACGGTCACCTCCTCTCCATGGTGCAGCATCCGACCTGGTGCCTGAATCGTAGGATCGTCTCCCATCACCCGATTGATTTCGCCAGTTGGGGGAACCAGATGGTTGTTGCGGACTCCCATATCGACCGCTACTCTCCCCGCGTCTGTTGCCCCTTTGGGGTGAGAAGGTCGAGCGGTCAAATTTTGATGTTGATGGGGACGTGAATGACTTTGTCTCAGCTTTGCCTTGCAAATGGGTCAACGATTTTGACGCTCTGCCTTTCTTGGCGGCTTCTTTTCTTTCGCCGTGTGAAATGTTCAATATGTTGCTGCTTGTCAAGTAAGCTCCTTTAGTCTCTTCGCACCTGAATAAGAACCATTCATAATTATCAGACGAAAGCAGAGTCAAGGGGCAGAATACATGGCATCAGGTCAAAAGTAAAAGGACAAATCCATTGTTTAGTGTAAAAGAACATAACGCATCAAATAAAACCCCACGGACAGCACAAACACTGTTTAAGATAAAACTCGGAAAACAGTCAGATCAATCGCTTAAGGTCAAAGGCCACAAGACAACAAATAAGGTAAATCCAGTGAACAAATATAAGATCAACGTTAAATAACACAATGGCTGCGTTAAAAATAATATACCTGAGCATTAATCCACCATGGAACGGTTCGTCAAATATTACTTCATATTTAATCTCCTTTAGGGAATCTTCGTTGTTCTCGTCATCCTGAACTAAAAATAGAAATCATTCTTTGCATTAGAGGGTGTGCACAAAACTCATCTGAGCAAAAACTCCCTCTTATTAACCCCACCTCCAATGCGCAACCAGAATAATCACTCATGCTGAATTTCAATAATTCGACTGCCATTGAAGTCGAATTCTTTGATTTGTTAAACATCGTTATTTGCCATGCGCAAACTCTAGATACCTCGAACCTAACCCAAACAACCTTTTCACCCCCATGCGTTCTTAACTCATGTAGGCTCAATTGCCATGGAGTAATAACTGTCTGTAGCTGTATATAACAAACCTTCGTGTACTCCAATGATGGTTCCACGAAGCCCAAATGGTACCAGGCCACCATCTCTTACATTTACCACACGATCAAATAAATAATACTCTGTAGCTGGATCTGGAACAAGACGACCAAACTCAGCTGTCGGCTGGAATGAAACAATTGAAAACAATTCAATAGAGTCACGATCTAACAATCAATTCAATACAGTAACTAATCTAGCATCCCAACAAAACCTGTGGAAACCTGACAGGACATGAAACGTATGAATTTTATTCAACTAACCTTGAACAAAACATGCGGTTTCACTTTTACTTTCACTTGTTTTGCTAGATGCTGTTGCAACTGCAAAATATAAAACAAATAAACATTAAGCTTAGCATGTCAAACGTTCTTGGCTTTAATCAATCAGCCAATGTCTATGCATCGAAAAAAGCCCAAGTTCACTAAGCTGCCTATTTTTCACAAAAGACGTCCATAAGAGGGGCGATTATTAAAAACCTTACTGTAGCCAGGGAGCGTTTAACATAACGCCTTCAAAAGAAAGGGGCATTCAAGTATTACAGTAATAAACATCAACTTAAGATGTGCTGTCCATCAAATAAAATTGACTTAATAATACACAACTACCCGAGTTGTTGTAGATTAAGAATTCTGCCAGCAAGGTCATCAGCTAACAAAGGTTGTCAGGTTTGCACCCATTGTCACAAAGGTTCAGGATTGAATACCTACTTACAAGTATATATCCGAACAAATTTTGAAAGCATAAAGCTTCAGATCATATACACATTTCACTGAATCAATGGAGCCTTTTATACAACATGACTCCAATTCAATAGATAAGAGATAAGAACCTTGGCATCTGCGACAGCTCTTTCAATAGCCAGGACAATCTTTTCATCCAGAACCATACTACCACACTTTACAGGATCAGATTTATGGCAAGGCAAGTCTCGAATAAAACTCAAAACTTCCTCAAAATCATTCTTCCTATAAAATGAAACATAATACTTAAATTTTTAAGTGTTTGATATGTTTTGATTCGCAGATTAATGCGACCAACAAACTAAAGGTATACGAAGGAGCTTATGACAGTTGCTTATGTTCCCTTATAAAGCTTCTAAATTACCCCCACTTTATTTGTTTGAGCTAATTTATTGACTACAATATCTTGACTAAGCCCCTCTTTAAACGCCTCCTAATCCTCACGCAATCTCTATATAAGCCCAGGACAATTATTGGAAGCACAACAGAATTTGTGGAAATGCCGAAGTGTGACTCACCCAGTCTTGCCAGGAAAGATGTCTTCTTCATCATATATTTCTTGTTCGGGTAAATGTGCGAGCTTTCCAAATATCTTGGGAAATCTATGACCAAAAACAAGCCCCATTAAAGGGGACCAAAACCACAGATATGGGGAAAAATAAGCCAAAAGGAATTCATATCAAATCAATGTATGACTAAAAATAAGTAAAGTGTCAATAAATGAACGCCTCGCTAAAGCAGACAGTGAACTTGCCAATACTTGACATATGGATCAATGTGATAAATTGATCGATAGAGCAGACAACTGGCAACATCGAGCAAGATACTCGGGTTCCGATGGAATCTACTTTAAGGGAGTTGATGAACAATTGAAAAAGGCCCGGATTAAACTTGAGCAATAAACTTTTTAATTAAACAGAGAAAATACAGATACATGAAGATTGGACATTGCAGGAAATAATTAAAAAAGAAACTACTAAGTAAGAGAGCAAGGAATTGACTGAGCATCAGTCTAATCCTAAGCAAATCAACTGGTTACCTTTTAACGTAAGAGCTGAGAATATCGATCGCAGGTTCCGAAAAAGTCCATCCATTTTCAGTACGCCTCGCATATCCCAAGACCTAGATATGCAAATGCACAAAGAAAAAATTAAAAAATAAAAGCCCAAAGGCTGAAAATGCCATGTAATCAGATCATTTTACGCGCATTTCTTTTTATAAGAAACCGTAAAAAAAGCAGAACCCTCAGATGAGAAAAAGGTAAGAAACCGTAATAATGATGACCCTCAAACTTACGAAACTGTTGGAAACTGTTGGAAAATAGAACAGTCAAACCATTAAAATAACGAGTGGCACGTAAGATGGATGCTTTGCTATAACAAAGGAATTAAACAGTTTTGGCTATGTATTGACCATGCTGATGAGGACTGCATTAGTTACTACGAAATTATTAAATACCACGATTATCATAGTAATTAACAGTATAAATAGCAGTGTAAATAAAAACTAACAACTTCTACATCAAAGAGCATTCTAGTATAAAAAGAGAATCGTTAATTAGGAGTTGAAACTGTAAATAGGACCCCAGGTGAACTTCAATACCGAATCTAATGCTGTGGTTCCTTAAGCACCAACAGGCAATAGAGAGAGAGAGAAAAAATGCAAGTGAGTGCAGAACAATATCATCTTAATTGGATTCCATTGTACTAACCTTACCTCTTTGTTCCTGCCAGAATACTTCAACTTCAATCCGATATTACGCTTCTCAGGATTTTCTTTATACACACTAAACGTAAAAAAATACACTGATGAAATATGCACTGCTGCAACGTATATTTTCTCACCTTTTACACATGCTGCACCTAAAACTGACATCTTCCATCCTTTATTTTGACCTCTGTGATCTCCTATATTTTGTAAGATTTGCCCTATGCTCTTTGACAAGCAAATTCTCTCCGCTTACTGACATAAAACTTGTCCTCTGACCTCTGAAAAACACCTTAAAATTTAATTGGTAACCATTGGACAGTGAACCTGATATTTGCTCTTTGCCCTTCGATTCAGCAATTTGTCTTTTGTCCTCACCCTCACATGTTGACCTTAAGGGTCACATATCATTTCATGCCAATCATGTTAAAACACAGGATTATACTCACTCTACATTTTTGCTGCCTTTCCTCACAAACAAATTGCCAGTTATTCTGCTTAACAACTTTGGGGAAATTCCAACTTTCTGGCCAACCCTATCACTTGGAAAGTATTTATCAGCAAGGTCCTGCAGATAAAAACAAAAACAAATGTACAGCCGTGAAACATCTGCATAACGACCACCTCCTTAGAGCGCACAGTACACCTCTCCATAAAAGAATTGCAGTATATCCATACAATGACAGAAGTATTGCAAAGAGTCTCAAACAGAGGAACCAGAGCTCGCACTGTGGTCAAGCGATAGAATGTAAAGATAATTTATCATTACATTCGACCGACATTAAGAAACATTGCTGATGATCTAATTACCGATTGATTAGTAATCACTTCAGATAAATCTGGTTCCTTTGATGCAGAAAGCGACACCCTCACTCTCCCATTGTCAATTTCAAGAACCTGAAAAGAGAAAAACAGCTTTGTATTAATACAAGATTACGTCATTGTATTTCTTCCACTAGATGTTCAAACATATTGAACAAACAATACTCTCACAAGGATATGCTTGCTTAGAAAACATCATCTGTATATCATAACGAGCCTAACAGCTCATATGACAATCCCCAAACATTTAATGCAACCTAAACAGTTGATAGTTTTCAACAATGCACAATAAGAACGATGAACGATAAACACTAAAGTTCACACCTCTCCTGTGCAGCCATAGTATGGATTTGCCATCATGAAACATTTTGAATTTACTGGAAATAGCTCTTCTAATGATTTCAGCTCTTTTTGAAATCGTGACGTATGAACGGAGAGACCCTGAAAAAGTAGAAAGAATTAGCTCAAGGCCACAGTCTTCAAGAGCATTGCCATATAATGGTAGCTGGCACATGCTCACAAATTCACGTCTTTGAATACCGCAAAGGCTCATTGGAGACTGCTTATTGGCTTAGGTTAGATAGCATGAAAGAAGCTACCATGTAGATGACAAGAAAAAGTATGCATGTAAGCAAGATCACCTGTACAATCGATTGGTATGGATAGAATGAATGTGAGTCTGCCCATTCTTTTTCGAGTGTGATAACTCCATCATGACCACACACATATCTGAACAAATAACAAAACTGGATGTCAAATAATCATAATTTCTGGAATTGCAAACATTATTGAACTACAGTAAATTATATCATTATATAAAACGTAAACGGAACCAGAATTCATCTAGATACATATAAGAAAACTGTTAAAATGGGAGAAAACAACTTCATGAAGCATTTTAAGTGAGGAGTTACTTGGTTCGTTACAGCTCACAATTGCCATCTGCCATTTATTAAATTTGGCATCAAATCAACTAATCAAATAATTATAAAACCCACTTACCTTTTTCCTTTCAGCTGCTTTGCTTCGACCAAAACGTCAACATCACCGACTTCGATGCCTTTCTTTTCCAGATATCTACAAAAATAAAAATAAAACCTAAAACATCGTGTCCAATATGAAACTATACTTGGGATGGGACAGTAACATTCCCAAGTAACAATCTTATATCTGTAAATGGTGATTTCAATCAAATCCAAAACACTTTGGGATGTTCGGAAAACAGTTATTAACCCACCAAACAAATCATGCTATACTCCGTGATTTAACCCCACTGCAATTGAACACTATTGATGTGACAAACCTTACACGATATGCCTCATGACACACTTAACTCTCAACTCAACATGCTTCACATACAACAACAAGTATCTCCCCCCCCTCCATCCAGTTTCATCAAATAGAGGCTCGGTCGTATATTGCCTCGCATTAACATACTTTACACTGGGATTCACATCACGTCTCACGTCTAAGTTCGCTCAAACAAATGATGAGACCAAGACTACACCGCAAAACTCTGTTCTCTTCATGCCACATCAAATCGAGGTTCGATTGCTTTAAATAAACCGGTTCTTACCTTGTCTTTGCAATATTCATCCATCTTTGAGCATCTTCAATTCTGCTTTTGTCCAAAATGTCCTTTTGCACCGTGTTTTCTGGCTCTTTTAAAATATACCTTGAAAATGCGATAACAACACTCGTAAATATAGACCCGATCATGTCAAAATACACAAGGAATAATACTGCTGCAAAAAGATGGTACCAAGACATAAAAACAGACAGTGTAGAAACTCACTTGACTTTTTCATCGGTTACAGCAGTGACTAATGCTTCAACGAGATAAGGCCATTCAACGTGGACGACTTTGCCGACCAGATCACGCATTTCATCAGTATCCTGCCATAAAATCGTCAATTTCAAATACACCACACACACACGTCGTACTTGACCTTGACACTGATAAAGCGGGTTGACTTTTAAAGTGAAAGTTCAATCAGCTTTACACATCCTCAATCGCAAACAAGATCACAATGACACTGATCTTTCAGGTCAAAGGTTAGAAATCAAAAATCAAAGGTGAGACTAAATGCCTTTTGCATAGTAAAAAATTAGGAACAAGAGAGTTTTCCGCATAGACACGCATGGTTTCTTTGTCTCCCGTGAAAGCTATATTAAGCCCGGGGCCACTTAAGCTTCGAATTTTCAGAAGGGGGCTTAATAAAGAAGGCAGCTTAATAAAGATGGGCCTTAATACCGTGGTATTCTTGTGGGTCCACAAAAAATCTTTTCGTGGCCATGTATTCAAATTGCACCAAGGCAATGATGCAGGTAAAGAGAGGTTGTCAACACGTACCGGCTTTTCGCATTCACCAATATGAACGACCATGTTATTTGATTTGCTTGAATACTGGAACACTCGAACGCCAGCCTTACGCAAATCACTCTGCAAAATACAAATCAACAAAGCACTTACGACTTGCCATAATTTCATGATAAATTCCTCACAATTCTACCCTTTGACAATGTACTTTAGCTGGAAGCTTGAATAAGAACATGAGCCACAGCTGGGGACTAGCTATCACTCATACTCTTATTTAAAGTCTTCAGTAAAACGTTCATGGCGTAACGATGCCAGCTAGGCCATTAACGTCCAACTTTTGCTCTCAGCTTATGGGTTTTCCCCACCTTATTGTATTGCAAATAGCTGGAATCAATCAATTGTCGTAACTAGGAAAAACTAACCAACTGCAAAAAAGTCTTTTTATATTTGATATATTTGAAATCATCCAAGAAAAACAAGAAATTTCGCTTACATAATGATTGATGTGTTTCAATGTTGGAAATCCAGGAAAATACACATCTTTCTTCACACCTTCACATAATCCTAAAATAAATATTAAAAAGGAAACACTATAAAAATGCAGAACAATACATGAAAACTTATAAATAAACAAACAAACACTGCAAGAGAATACGATTGGAAGAAGTGGATTGATCTTTGACCTTTCTATGTATTAACCTATGACTGATGCCCTCTGATTTGCAAAGTCATCAAAAGGTCACAGTGAGATGTCGTATGTAACAAAATAATGAAACAGAAACTACTCAGTTTCTGAGCAAGTGCAAAACTCTAATTATTATAAATTATAAGCACTAAGATACAAGTACATAACTGAAGGTTCAATTTCGGCAAATGGCAATCAACATAGCTTACCCTTCTTCAGATCCTTTATGGGAATCCTGAATAAATCTTTATCGATTCGCTGGCACCTGTAGAAAAAAATAAATAATAACATCAGGTTAAGTATTTCACACTAAAAGGCATTTCAACCTACACTGTTCTCAGCAACAACCAACGAGGCTACAAAGGAGCTTGTGTTAATCACCCTTCATCAAAGTAGCAGAAAAAAGCATTTAACAAACAATTGATTTTAAGTTTAAAGAATGCAAGAAACAACACAATCAACCTCTGTTGATAGAAAAACAACATATGCAGTAAAGTCACCTTTCCTATAGGCAAATGGACAATATGTTGTATGATACTCAGCTCGGGACAACCCTATCGCTTCTTAAAGCAAATCTACATAGGACGATTGAATGGGAGAGTGTTACATTAACGTTTCACCGTAGTTACATTAAGGTTTCATCTCGCTTCTTGTGTAATGCAATGATATTCATGGGATGGTCGAACAGACAATTTCATGAAATCAATTTGATAAAAACAAATAAAGAGTACTTACTTTGCCCTGCAAGGCTCAATGTCGTTGAACACACCGGGAAAGGTAGAAGGAAAGCAATATTCAATGTGATCAGAGTAGTTGTATTTCATGCATGACCCATACGAGTTCCTTGCCTTCTCTTCATCTGTCAATCGCATGTTGTGAGTCTTCATGGCCGATAGCAAACGTTTCTGGAAATAATCACACAAAAACACGTGAATAGATCTGGCAGGCATCAAGAGACATATACGGGTAACTATACGAAGCCAAGCCTCGTATACAGCAAGGCAGAGGAGTGAGGGGAGGGGGCAAATTCGCAAATACAGCAACGCTATGATACACAATCAGACAGTATGAATACAAAGAAATCATCAGAAGCATTGCTCCTTTCAATCGATACGAAATATATCTGCATCATTTTGTGCATCTTACCGTCTTATTACATATAGCAATGATCTATAATGATCAGCATGCTTAGAGTGTAACCCATCGACCGTGCAACTAGTTGACTGACACTTCGTTTGATTGGCGAACAGTAAAAGACACGGGGGTAAGTGCAGCTATATATATGAATATTTTACCTCGTCAATGAATGGTATCAATACGACAGCCTCCCAATCCTGTTGCTTCCCATTGAGGTCGGTTTTGAATGACGTTGGGTAATAGTCAATGATAGGTGATGTGTCCATTATCATTAAACTCTGCAAAACATAAAAAAAAACATCTCATTAACATCTACTTGAATCTCAAATGCAAGCAACACCAACACAGAGCCTATCCTCTCGCAACATAAATATCCAACATTATAAGAAACAACTTTATAAAAAACGTACTAGTAGAATTTGTGCTAAATTACAATAGATTCCTTCGTTCTATTGTTTTCCTTGACAACAGAAAACAATAGAAAACTTAAGAAACTTTTACTAGTTGGGTTCGAGCTAGGTTTCTTATAAAATAAAAAACGCGTGAGCAGCACATAAAAAGCTTTTGGATTCGAGATAAAGCTGTATAGGTGTTTGCAGACACCAAGTTGCAACTATCAAGAATTCAAAACGTGCAAAGCCAATTACTTTAGATCTAATGAAACATGCGTAGAAAGCAGTTCCAATTGTTCGTTGCAACAATATAATTTTTGATGAAACAATGGAAACATTTTCACATTTCGACAGCCTGACGTAAGGATACAAACCTGAAAGGCTTCGGGCAAAAGTTTCTTGCTTGCCGATGGCAAAACAGCAAGCAACTGTTCGAATGGTTTGAATGGCCTTCCTTTGTCAAGCTTCAAGTCGAATGTCTCCAACTTCGTCAAGTCTGATACGTATGGAGCATAGTGATAGGGATAATACCTGCAAATTGAATGGCAGAAATGCAATGTTATACCAATGCTAAGTTAGACAAGCAACATACGATACAGATAGGATCATGTTTATACAATACTGTCCATTGAAAGAGAGAATACAGTAACTGTTTATACTCTATTCATCGTGTCCGTACTGGAATATGTACTTTGAAGGATAGAGTCTCGGGGCATAGGATTAAACCTCATGTTTCACCAATCATAGTACACATACACAGCAAGCGCATAATCAGATACACGATCAGACAGTATGAATACTTGGCGCATCATGAAGAGAGAGTCTCTTTCAATGCAATTTACATCTGCATCACTTCGCGTAACTTGCAATAGACTGGCCAAACATTACGTAACACTGGTCAAATATGCATAAAAAATACAGCATGTAGCACACAGATAGGACACAGTTAAAGTACACAGCTACACAATGCAGCCATAGAATACAGTAGGCATACAACAATCAATATAACGAATGCAGCAATAGAAACGCACGTTTAGAGAATGGAGCTTGTAACACAGCGAATAGGGAAATGAGATCAGATAGCAAAAAGAATGTATAATGCAATATACAGGATATCGTGAAATGGTTAGACTATTGATTACATTGTGCATAGATGCATAGGACAACAGTTGATATCAGAGTAGAATTGCATATGAGAATCATACCAGCTCCAAGACTGCAACCCATTGAAGTAATAGTGAAGAATCCATTGGATGGCAAGGATGTATTCATGGGCAACTTCAGCAATGAACGAACTGTAGGGATCAATAGGGAATAACAAATCAGAACATGAAATCATGTCGTATCTATGAGCATATAGAAATCGTTGCATTACGCTGTGTGGATTCGTGGATGTCAGATTCAAGTAGTAAACATCAGTACACTTGAATGTATGCATGTATGAATGTATGTATGTATGTGTGTGTGTATGTATGTGTGTGTGTATGTATGTATGTATGTTTGTTTGTTTGTATGTATGTATGTATGTATGTATGTATGTATGTATGTAATTATGTCCAGTAAGGGATATATATGGAACATTTGGGCCTTGAAGGGGCAAAATGAAAACACCCAAAACTATTTGAAGCACAGTTCTAGAAATATAAGCATTCGGTCACTTAACCAGGGTAAAATAAAAAGCATCAACACCTAATTCAACTTTAAAAAACACACAGACTTTCAAAACGTGCAAAATGAAAAACAAAACTTTAAAATGTATCAGTTGGCGTTGATTATTTCCGTGAAAAACGAGTAGACAAGCCCTCAAAAAA
The DNA here is from genome assembly GCA_013076295.1 of Sanderia malayensis. Lineage (NCBI taxonomy): Eukaryota > Metazoa > Cnidaria > Scyphozoa > Semaeostomeae > Pelagiidae > Sanderia > Sanderia malayensis. The sequence continues at coordinate 84,338 of RQOL01000427.1, read as the reverse complement.
TTACATTTCATTAAACACTTACTCATCAGCGGTAGGAACATTAAACTTCTCGATGTAATATGCTCTCTTGTTTTGTCTGAATTCCAGTTCGAATAACTCCTCTCCTCCATCCGTTTCTTTGACTCCCATGTCGCCAAACATTTCAGCCAGTTCCCTGGCCTCTCCATCATCAAGAGACCGCGACGAAGCACTGTCTGCACCAGAGTCATCTGCGCTATCATCAGCCAATGCCATATAAGGATTTTTCACAGGGAATAGAATGTCGTCATCCATTTGTGAAAGAAGCTGGGAGAATTTCTATAAATCAATCAAATTTGGTCAATCAGATTCACTCGATGGCATGTACTGTAAAACCTTCATTAACATATAATGGTCTCTTTGTTTTATGATCTTTTTACACAATGATCTCTTTGTACAATGATCTCTTTACACGGTGATCTCTTTGCACAGTGATCTCTTTAAAGTGACTCATCAGCAATGGGGTACAGTGTTCTGCAATTTACTGCTTCGCAGGTCAGTTTATACTCAAGACGTAACAGAGTTATATGCTGAATTCTGGTCCCATTAAATGCTTATCATACAAGGCATTCGCTGCTCAACTGGAGGTGTAAACCCCACTCAAATTCCATTGCATTCAAACAAGTGAGATCCTTCTTGAAACAATGCACGCAGGCATTAAGCTAATCACAATTACCTTCTTCCCTGATCCATTCTTCTTTCTTCTTCCAGATGACAACGATCTACCAGTTCTTCCTTCCAACCACTTCATATCAGTGTAGACATCTTCGAATCTCTCTCGATCAAACTTCAAAACAAAACAGCATAAAAAAATCAGAATTAACATTCTTTAAAAGCAGCTATCCATCATTCGTTGACAATCATCGGTTCATTACAATACATATTACACAATCAGACAGTATGAATACTAACAAATCATCAAAAGCATTGCTTTTTCAATTGTAACTAAGTTATGTTTGCATCATTTTGTGTAATCATTATCTTTATCATTATCTGAATCATATGCTGCTTTAAAATGTCAATTTGCCACGTCTTACCTTCGACACGGCATCCAGAAATTTCTGAAATCTCGTCAGAGAAAGAGATCCACCGTCGTGCAAGTATCCTAAAAAATCAAATTTGTAGAAAAATTCCCAATTAACAATATACTACGAATGCTCTGTTATGCTGTGACTAAACAGCACACCTGAACATCGAAGACAATCAAGCGTAATAGCATGCATGATACATTAGTTCAGTTTGAAGCTGGCAGACGAACGAAACAATGGAATAAAGATCAAGACAACTAATGGGTGCAACTTTTTGCCCAGGTGAACAGCAGAGCAGAAAGATGTAGTTGATAGCATAACCGAATTTAGCAAAATTTGTCTGACTGAAATTCCAGCGTGCAGCTGTCCCCAGTCTCCGTAGTGAGAATAGAAGAAAAACTGGCTAACATGAAATAACATTAACAAGAAAATTGTACAATTAATTACCATCTAGCTTCGGCATTGTTTCAATGTATACTTTGTAAAGGTATGGCAATGCATCCTGGTAGAAAAAAACACTTAACTCAAAAATTCAAGACATAATAAAGTTGTATGTTAGCATTAAGTTTTAATAACCTGCACCACAAAGTCATGTAAAACAAATTTATATTTTGCATTTACCAGGGAATATATCAAGTGGATATCTTAACAGACAGTATTATTATAGAAACAAATCGTTTAACATCTGGAAGCAGCTTTTTCACAAGTTCTGCTTCCCATGGATGTTCAACTTGTCAAATTTTAAGCGTATCATTCTTTGCACCAGCGCAACATAATGTCTTAAACAAAACAACAAAAACTCACGTGGTTGATGTGCAAATTGGGTAAATGTGGAATGAAATCGTTGCCAACAAGAAAGCCAAGCAAAACCCAATCGTCAATGATTTTTTCCAAATCATATTCAAATGGAAGAGTTTGCTGAAACACAAACCGTCTCAAATCAGTACATTCTCAAAAAACTTCAATGTAACATGTTTCATTAAACAATTCAATTAATAAAGGAGGCTATTATTTCGTTGTAAAAATATTTCTACTACAGAGAAACTTGCTATGGAGACTACACACAATGGACCGTGTTTCACGCCACTCAAAATGTAACTAAAAAAAACCTTGTTAATTGATTGGTATTTTAAACACTTTTACATCATGACATCAATTTTAATTTTGTTAGTCACAAAAGGGGTGGCATAAAAAGGACTGATAAGGTAGCATTAAGTAGTTATACTGAAGTTTCACTCTATCTTCAAGCTTCATGTGCTTACCTTCAGCTCACTAAACTCAAAATCCAAATATTCCCTCATGAGGGACAGATGCAAAAGATGAAACGTTGTTTCTTCTGGTTTCGAAACTCTAAAAAACGAAAAAAATCATCAATAAATTCACATCTTTGATTAATCATGCTTCTCAACATGATAAAGCAGTACAATACCTACAGCACAGTTCCTCAACACAAGGTACAGCATACCATAGTACAAGATGGAAGACAAACATTGACAGTGCTGGAGATAATACACATTGCAAACAAACCTTTTTGACTTTTTACCAAATCTTACTTCTTCTCGCAACAATGAAAAGTGTGGTTCATGACACGCCATCCCAAGAACCAGCTTGCAAAACAAAGAAAATTAAAAAAATTAATAAACCAAATCTTCGTGTTTTGCATTCTTACAAGAAGTCAGTTAATAATAAAAATTAAAATTGAAATGAAGTATCTGTCATAAATCAAAATCTAATTTCTTAACATGTTATTCATCATCATAGGAATCTAAGATTCCTATGATGTCACCCTTCATGGTAATCCATTAGGAGTGCCTTAGTATAGCAAACAAATGGAAATGACTTTACAAACATACCAAATCTGCATCCAAGCCATAAAGACAGTGTCTAATGTTAGGATCATAGTCTTCTTTTGATTTCTCATATCTTATAAAATCCATTATTTTATGCTCCCCTTCTCCTGGTACCTTGAGAAAGAACAAAAAACAACTGTAAGAGAAATGGTCTCACTAATTGTGGTGATTCAAGCATACCATACTTCCTCAAATGAGCAGCCATCTCAAAAGAATGGCCCCATAAAGGTACCTATATTGTTACTGCAACAGACATCTATTGCACAGAAACTGTTTACAATCACTGTTAATATGACTGTACAGAAAATTGTATCATAGAGACTCCATCATAGATACAAGTCTCTTATGCAAGATATCTGTGAGCAAAGGCCTCACTTTATATGTATTCAGCACAGTACTTACATCATGTCCAGACAAATACACATTGCATGATTTCCAAAGGGGGTCTGCTGAGACTTTCTTGTTTACAAAGTATTGCAGATGGTCATTGAGTCTTGCCATGAATTCAGTGCCTATCAATGAAAAGCAAATAAAAATAAAATCATCAATAAACAGTATGCATAAAGTTTCTCAAATCAAAAGTATAGCAACATTCTGTAAGACAAGAACTGGATCAATATATTTAACATTGTATTTAATAGAAATAATTATTTTACCGTGCTCAAAGTCACGTGTGAGCAAAGTTTCATCATAATACAACAGAAATAAAGAGAGGTTATCAGTTCTATGATGATAACAGCCAGCATTGAGCTCTGAGTAACAATTCACAACATCTTTATCAATTAAATTGATAATTTTATTCAATATTAAACATACCTGGAGTGATACAGTTAGAATCAAATCGTTCCTCCTTAGGCAATGTCTGTCCTTTCTGAAGAGCTTTACGAATATTGTCTTCAGCTTCCTTTGCAGTCCTAAACAAAGACAATAACAAAACTGTACAGTCAATATCCAATGGGCAGCAATTAAATAGAATACATTTCACAGACAAATCTGTCTTGCTATTCTCATTGCCAAGCAAATGCTTCAAAATTTGCTAATGTTTCAGGCTTACAGCTCACTGAATTAAAAACCAATTTCCAATAGCTGACGCGAGACTTGACAGACAAAATTTGATGATGAGATGACACAAGAGTTAAATTTTTTTGATAAATGATACCTGTATGATAAAAGAATTGCATCATACAGGTTATCTCTAAAATCTCATAAATTGATTTGGGTGACTTAAATTGAGTAAATGACTTGCCTGAATCGCCTTCCTCTCTGTTGATTCATCTTTGCTCTTGGGGCCACTCCATCTACAGCCATAAAAAAGTTCTGTTTTGGCTTGATGATTCTGAACAAGACCTTTAAGAAATAAAAATGTAATGATACTCAAATCAGGACATGAAAAATTTCCAATAAAACAAAACCAACATATTCTAAATTCGCACTGCAAATCATCTTCATTTTAACAAACTCATTATAAAAGAGTAATGTATTGTTGTATCACTCATTATTACCTACTTTAATCGGAGAAACTTTCGCGGGAAGAAACTTTCGCGATTTTCGCGTTTTTGGCCAAATTTCGCGAAAGTTTATTCTTGATAAAAATTTCAAAATTGGAAATTGGCGAAAGTTTATTCTCGCAAAAACTCTACTGTGAGAAAGTGGTAATCCCAGAGTGAAAGGTGATTAACAAAGAAAAATATTTATTCATTAGTTAGTTTCATGGGAAGAAAAGGGAAGGCAGAAAAGGCAGAATGAATATGGAAACCAAGCTGAATTATTTTAATATTGTTCTTCTTCTGTTAACGTTGTAAAAATGAGAAAAATTTATGAAAAAGTTTCACTTTGAATAAAAACTACTTCAAGGCTTCTGTTTAAAGTTTCTGTTCAGACTTGGAATTCGCGAAAGTTTATTCTCGCAAAATATCCGATTTTGCCTAAAACGCGAAAGTTAATTCCAGAAATTTCGGTTTTTTTCGCCTCGCGAAAGTTTCTTCCCGCGAAAGTTTCTGTGATTAAAGTATCTGATAAAAAATTTGTTTTTCAAGCTTCCACGGTATGAACTCTACACTAAACATGTCAGTCTACACTGATATGTGCATATAATAGCATAATTTATTCATTAATATATCGTACACATGTTTACCTCAATATAGTGGAAAATATTCTTGAATATATCAGCTTCTGAGATTCGGAAATGCGGGTCATCGTCATTGGGATGAGAGCAAATGTGGATGATTCCATTCATATCCAAGTAAAGATTGTCAAACTCTGGAATCTGAAAGAAACAGTCACACAAAATTATTAATCTGGAAATCCCTGGTGTAGAAGGAGCATGCTTCCAATACTCTGAGGGGAAGGGGGGTTATGTTACTAAGTAAGTTGCAAATAATTATGCTGGATAGCAACTTTGTGTGTCAGACAACTATCAATGATCATTACTATAATTGTATCATTACTATCTTTCTGATTGAACAAAGAGCAGAATGGTGTAAAAGACAGGCATTGTCCAAGTGTAACCCAAGAATTAGACCATCTGCACAAATAGAAGTGCATAAAAAGTAAAAAAATGTTGTAATATAGGGGTAAAGTTACACTCTGCCAGCATAAAATTCAAACATTATTTCCCAAGTGCATGTGAAGTCTCATTGAGTTCAACCATGCCTTGTAGAGTGGACTGTGCAGTTGATATGAAAACTAACTCCCTGTCTGTTTTATACCCATATTAAGGAGCTCTTTTATTTGTCCCTCATTTTTTCCATTGTTCTATTGTCCTCTTTCTATTGTTCTATCCCCAGTGTACAACTGCCATTCTCTAAACAATAGACTCTCTTCAGGTCTGTTTGACCTCTTTTTGCAATACAAAACCTTTCTGTTGGATCATTGACAAAACTGACAAGATTCCCCAAAACATTTGACGCGTTTTTAAAATATAAAAACATTCATTACATCTACAAAGAGCTTGTTATATGTTATATGTGATGCAGCATGAAACATATCATACAACAAACAGCGTGCGTTCACAAACCCCACACCCAATGCCACGCCCACTTGAGTGGCCGCTTTGTCTCTAGTGATACTGACCTGATGCTCTTTGATAACTTGGCTGAGACATGGATATCGTTCGCTTGTCCAACGGTAGAATTTTGGAACTCCCATCGCGTTTTTAAATTATATATTGCTTGCAAAGGCAAACGTTCGCAGACACGCGTCACGTTTTTCCTGCTGAACTTGTGTTGGCTAAAACCGTTGAAAGACGACAGAAATCTCCTATAATTTGTAAATACAGGTAGAATAAACTAACAATGCACTGTTCATACTAATACATTACTGGTATATGGTGACAGAAACATGAATTTCAAGATTATTCTCCGCCTTTTTGTTGTGACCTTTCACTTCATTGCATGCTTTCCAAGGAGGAAGAAAGCAAGCGAAGCGAAGCACCACGTGAAAAAAAAGAAAAGGCCTGAGTTCTAGAAACAAGCCTCGATTTAAGGATGATCATACTGAGGCTGCATGAAAACAATTCAGCTCAATTGAAGGCGAAACAAAAGTGTTGCGGTTGGTGATAGATATCAAAGGCCAGAGGGAGGTTGGCGAGAATTAATATTTTCGTGGCTCAGGACCGAGACCGAGAACAATATTCGTACGACAATAAACGTCGTTATTGTCGTATCGGTCTATCGGTCTCAGGCTCAGAATTATAGACAGTCTTTTGGCGGAATTTAATTTCCCGGTGTTTTCGTTTGAATTGTGTATGGGGTTGTGCAATTTGGCTGCTATCTGATGCGTGCAAACATTACAGGCTTTTTTTTTATAAGGAACCGTTTATAAGGAACTACATGTAGAAGGTCAAAAAACTTAAGGAACTTTTGCTACTAAAGGCCAAATCACTAAGGAACTTTTTAATTTTGAATATATTTATATTTCCGCACAATTTACAATTAGGAAGCCGGCTCCATTGATTTTCAGTACTTTTACATTATATGAAGCTTCTTCATGTTTTTACCTGTATCTTTTCACAAGTTATAGCAAAACGTTGAATTTAAATGCTTTTCTTGCGTCTGTACTAATTATGTCACCAAATGCGAACTTAAAATTAAGGAACTATTAAGGAACTTTTAGAACTACAAATGGTCAAAAGAGGTCTCAAAATAAGAATTTAAAGAACTAGGCCCGAGCTAGGTTCCTTATAAAAAAAAAAGCGTGTAACGCAATCCATGTAACCCTTTTCCCAAATAAATACAACAACGAGCCTTGTAGCATTAAAAAGACGGCTTGTATATCAAGTGTGTAAGTATGCGAAGTCTAAATCAATAATCATGGCTGCGGGAAAACAGGTAACAATGGCCTATGTCTTTTCATATTATCATACCTAAATTTAATTTTGCTGTAATTTTAACTAAAGAAACATCCTGCTAATATTTGCTCAACAAATAAGAACAACATGAGAAACAAAGCCGGTTGACATTCAACGAAACTCAAGAAATATAAGCAACAGCAATCAAAAAATTGCAAATAGCTACAAGCCACATTTCAACACTGACACAGATTCATTAATTACTTTATTAAGCAATTGTTATTGTAATTGTAATATTATGATAATTTCAATGCAATTGCACCCCCGTCTTCCCCTGTCATTCAATTCATCACGAAATTTTGTTGTTTCTATGAAAAAGTGGCCTAAGTGTTTCGCAGCACTGTGAGGTTTTAAAATGCACTAAAATATTACTTATATTATTGGAAATTTGTTTAAACTTGGCAAAAACCTGCAAAACAACATTCCTGACGTCTTAGAAGTGTTTCTGGAAGATAATCAACAACAAATAAGCAAGAAAACAAAGATTTCTCCATTTTCTGGGAGCCTCAATTTCTCTATTTTCTGGCTTCTCCATTTTCTGGCGCTCCGAGCCAACCCCACTCCCAAATGGTGCTTTAGATCCGTAAAATAGTTTTATCGTCTTGCTGTCAAGTTCGTTAGTCCACCCACCCCACAGTTTTGCGGTTTTCGGTCCAGTATCTATTATTTTCCGATTTCTCGTCGGTTGGTTAGGTTTGTCGGCCACTCCATCAATCGGATTTTTCCGATAATTAACCTCCCTCTGGCCTTTGATCAGTACGGCCTCCAGTGTGTAACGGATCTATATTCTGTTTCAAAGTTTATGTAATAACGGAGAATAAGTCCGTTAAATGCTCACATATGAGTTTGACAACTGCGCAATTTATTAGCGCACTATTGGCTTTCTTGTCCTGTGTTTTGTAGTAATGGCGGATAGTTTAGGTAGCGGCAGCAGTGGCTCGAATTCAGAAAAAAAGAGACTCGAGAATATAAATACAGCAAGCTTACAAGCCAATTAAGGGAGTCATTCGATAAAGTAAAGGGTAAGGATAAAAGTAGAAGAGGGGGGCGTAGCCGATCGTTGACAGCGAGTGGTGTTGTGGATGAGGTAATTGGGCCCAACGCCAGTGAAGAAAAGCAGGTTGCAGTTTATGGTGTTGGTAACACTGACAAGGCCCGTCTTCTATATAACAAAAGGACAACGCCAATGGTATGAGGCGAGAAAACAACTCCCAAAGACTCGAAAGGAGGAAAGACCTCAGAGCTCTGCCATAGTGGTACAAACATTTGGTGATGATGACGACAGTGATGCTGATGCTTGCAATTCTGATGACCATATGGATAACGAAGCTCCTGTACATGGTCACTTCAATATCCAGATAAAACATCAAGAAATTTAGCTGATCTGAGCAAGGTTTGTACAATAATTCAGCATGTCTAAAGCAATACAAGAACATTATTTTACCATAAGGCTGTCGTTTTAAATTTTGTGAATCATAATTGTTATTGTATTCAATATTAGAATTAGAAACATTAACAGAAGAATGCAGGGATGCCCTTTCAGTGGGTGATAAATTTAAAGAAGGTCCAAGAACATGGAAAGAGCGAATGGAAGCATTAGAAGAGAGCTGGTCATGTAAAAGAGAGGAGCTATTTGATGTTGTTCTCGAGTGTGAAACTCGCCATGCAATGGTATGTGAGATGGGCTGTGGTCGAGAAGCTGTAATAGAATGCAGAGATTGTGAGAAATGGGGTTACAGTTTATGTGAATTGTGTGATGCTGTGAAGCACAAAAGTAGACCTTTTCACAATAGGAAAGGTTTAAAAGATGGATTTTTGCAAAATTTATCTCCAAGTAAATTTTTCCAAGAAACAACAAGAGACATAGTGGTGAAGGTAAATATTATTATTATCAGATGATATTATTTTGTTGTCCAAAAAAATCATACAAGCTACATAAAAGGCATGCTAATGAGCTTTTGTTGTAGGATAGTGCACATTTACTTTGAAATTAGCTTACAACACATCTGTGGTGTAACTGGTAACACTTTTTTCTGATACGAAAAAAGATTCAGGTTCAAATCCTGACAGATGCAGCTAATTTTGAGATTTTGTGCAGTACAATTGAATATTTAAACATGTAGATTAACATATTAAAGTATTGTCTTTATGCATTGTTCGTGAGAATAAGTTGTCATGTTTTTATTTGTGCAGATACATTTCTTATACTGAAACCTCGGAGATGCACTTCATGCAAATCAAAATTTCAATCCAACACTTTTCAAGCTGGCACTGTTGTGAGCGATGCATTGTTATAACAATGAAAGGTGTGTTGCAACTTTAAACACATGATCATTTTCATTCATTTTTCATTGTGTATAAAATGACCATATGAAAATTCTTAATGTTTACCAGGTCGTTATGATTTGTTTGTCCCCAATTTGATATGCCAGCACTGCAAACAATCCATATGTGCATTAACAGCAAGAACAGTGATTGAGAATGGCTTTTGGCCTTGTTCAGTTGAGAACATTTCAACTATTATTGAGGTTGAAGTCCTTGAATTTTGGAATGCGTTTCAAAAATTGCAACAAATTCTGCAGATCATGTTTCTTCGTGTGCTTGAAGATTTATCTGAAAACTTTGATAGGGTAAGTCTGTAGGAATTAAATCACAAACTCCTCTTTAGATTATCAATGGGCTTGAATAAAGTTAGATGCAGATGCAACACTTTACTTTCCTGCAATAATTTCAGATCTCTTCAATTAATCGATCAATATTTGCAAGAGCTTTTAAAGAGTGGAAGTACTGCAAATACGAATTGGATAGGTTACAAGAGAAAGACTGGATGATTTGCCACCTTGCCATGAAAATATGCATTCTATTCATGTTGATGGAAACAGTAAACTAAAGCGTTTTCAAAAGGCTGGAGTGTAAGCCTTCACTTATCATGTTCGCTTCTTTGCTCACTTTACCTTGCAAGAGATGTGAAATTTTATATTTCTATTTAATTCCAGATCCATGTGTGACTCCTACTATGCTAATCAGTATATTGTAGCAAAAGAAGATGTTGAAGCACATGTTCAACTGATTGGAAGCTCAAATCGCGTAAGACCGTTTTGAGTGCCCCTTGCAAATAATGTATTCCATGAAATATAGATTTTTTAAATATACGTAAATGCTTTGTACTTTGCATGTTGATCAAGAACTTTATAGCGGTGTAGACAGCACTTTATGATGTTCATCTGACAGTTTGTAGAACCTGATCATATCATTAGAAAACTATTTGAAGTATATTTTGAAATTATAGTTGTGGATAAAGATAATACTTGCGGTAATAGCGTTTGGGAAGCTGCATCGAATGTTGCTCGTCGTAAAGCTCAGCTAGATGAAACAGGACTTTACCTGAGCAGTTGTCGGCATCAAGTAACGCCGAAAGCATTAAGGCATGTACCGAGGAGAATCTATGCTTATCCTCTGCTTCTTCACAGCATTTTATAACTGAGAGAACTGTTTTGTTTTTCTGGCAAGATGTTATTTGTAAATACTGGCCTGGTTAAAAAAGGTTAAGCCCAATCTCGTTGATGCCATGACTCCAGCGCTTTCTGTCATGCATGGAAAAGGCCATGCTTGGCATTGTGAGGTAGACATGCTTTCTCATTTTCCAAGGGTGTGGCTCTACATAAAAATGTGTATTTTAATGCATTTAATCAACCATGTAATCTTACAACTATATTCATCCTCAGTTATATTTGGCGGCAGGTGGGTAGAGGGGACAGCAATGGCTAATGGTGAGGAGGTCGAACAAGTCAACAGCTACTTGTCAAGAGCTGCACATATCACAAAACGAATGTTGCCAGAAAGTAAGAAACATTACAGTTACCTCATACATTGAAATTCATCTTTTTGCAGAGATAATTATGTAAAGTTCTTTGCAGATAGAGAAGAATTGTTGACTGAATGTGCTGTGAGCTGGAATAAAAGAAAGATCCAGAATATGTCCAATCAGTTAGCAAAGAAATATACTCGGGTAACTCCAATTAATAAGGTTGAATTCATCATGATGTAGTGCTTGCTTCCAGGCATAATTTTATCCACAAAACATCAATAATTTATTGTGGCGTGAATTTGAATTCGTTTTTCAGACTAGAATGTCCTTAACTAAACTTGAAAAGATTTGTCGAACACATGTGCTGACTTAAAATTAAATAAAGACAAAATTAATTTTTTGGAATGGAAGAATGAAATTCAACAGGCTGGACTTGGTAAGGATGTAACTCGAAATTGTTCTTAATTGTTTGGATTGAATTTAATTGCAGTTTTGTCTATATTTTACTATTGGTGCTTGCTTCGTTGCAGCTGAGGCAAGCAAGCGCTCCGATATTGAATTGTCAGACCCTGAACGTTATGTAATAAACATAGCTGAATTGTATGCGATTGGTCAGCTTCCTGAAAATCTGAGAAGTGATAGTGGTGGTGATTTTTTAAAATTTGTGTGGGAAATTGGGATATTTCCAAGATCTATTACAAAGAAGAAGTCCGTGGAAGAGAAGAAAGCTTTTGTTGTGGCTTTTCGTGGGAAGATGCCAATGGATGCAGATGCATATCAACAGCTTATATCTTCATGTATTCAAACAGTTCGGAGAAAGTTAGGAATGCCTTTCAGTTAGATATCGAGAAGACGTATCTCTCTATCTTCAGTTATCCTCCAATGCAAGACGTTTAACAGGTAACAATGTAGTATTTGCTTTCTTTGTCAAGTGACATCATTTATCAATTTTATTTTCTTCGTGCATCATTTATACCTCATAATTACATAACTAGATTCATCGAAAGGCTTTGTAAAGATCATCAAGCGATGCAAAAAAGAAAAGAAGCTTTGAAGCCAAAAGTGGAAGCATACAATTCCATTGCCACAGATTGCAAATTGCCAATTGCTAAATTTGAAGATGTTTGTTTGGCACGATCCCATGGCATGAATATCAGCTTACGGAAGGTATTTTACAACACGCACGTGCATATGGTATATACAAGGTATGGTTATTAAAATGCTATTTACCACTTGCTACATCAGTTGTGTAGAATGTTGAGTATTTGATTTGCAGGTCCTGGTTTAAGAACGAAAAGATTGGTGGTAGAGAAGATGTTGCTGATAAGACGGTCTGAAGAAGAAATGCTTCTACTTCTCAGAGAAATGAAAGACCACATTGTGTATTATAAATCAAAAGTTTTACCTGAGCTCAGTGAGCATGAAAATCAGATGCTCAGTAGACTAGAAGAAATAAGAAGTAAGATGATACATAGAACATGCTTTTACCTTAGTTTAATATCTTTGATGATATAATGTACACTTATAAGGATTATCTCTGTCACTGCAGGATTGGGCGTGGATGCTGTTGGTCAATTGGAGGAAGACAAAGGGTCTCGCAATGTTCCAGTGTAAGTAGTAATGTAGTGAATTGAAATGCAATGAACCAATAAGGTCTTTTTTCTATTACCTTTTGATTCCGTATTTTATTAACAATTGAATACTTAACCAATAGGTGAAAGTCAAATATCGCACAAAGGCCATGGATATTCCCGTTGTAGAAGGAATGATTGCAGTAATCAGAAAAGGGCAGCACTTTGCTAGACAACAAATTTCTATGGCATCCATGAAATACCGAAATGCCATACAACAAAATAATGATTGCTTCCATGAGATGGTGGATGAAAGCAACGACGGAGATGCTGTTGATGATTTTAATCAACACGATGTTGAATTTGCTGTAGATTCAACAGAGAATGAGAGCCTTTTGCTTAACATCACTACGTCAGGGTACAATGCCAGCACGAAACATAAATATTATGAAATCGTCATGTCGAAAACGGGCAAAAATGAAGAAACTGAAATTATCATGTTGTCTGGTACATTCTCCAATACAACGTTGGCTGTGGATTGTACCCGGCAGTGTATTTTTCAAAACCTTCTTTTAGGACACTACTTTGTAAATAGTACTTACAAGTTAAATTCTTTGGAGCGTGATGTTGGTGAGCTCGTCAGTCAGATGGTCGAGTCAGTTATTGAAGGACGCCGGCTCAATCAGTTCATCTCACAAGACATCAGCATTGTTGATATTTCTATATCAGAAGCTGTGGCTGTTTTGGCTGAGTGTAATGTAAAATGCTCTATTGCACTGGAGTCAGATGTATTTCTCGAGGACAGTGAGGATGAAAATTTGCTCTTGTTCCACCTGCAACGCTTGACTGACTTTCAGAAGAATATGCAGTTGTGTTTATCACTTCCACAATCACGTCGTTGTTTTTATTAGATGGATCCAACATGCTTTACGTTGACATTCACATGAACAATGTTGACTCTATTCCAGGTGGTGCGATTATTTTGAAAACAATTATACACTGCGTGCATTTTTATCTTATTTAAATCGGTTATCTCCTATGACAAGCGGCAGAATCGTAGTAATGAGTGCACCAAAGCATTGACATTAATGAGATGTCTATTGGTGATATTTTGTTTTCGTTTCATTCTTTTGTTCTTTTAAGTTATGGTGGAATAAAGGAATTAGTTTACTGATACGCTTCATGCGGAACTATTTTTCTTGCATACCACGCGCAAAATGTCTCTTGACATACTTCCTACCCTAGAGAATCAAGAAGTTGTTTAAATTCAATTGCGAATCACACATGCTAACATCAAAGTTTGCAGGACAGTAGAAGCTAGATTGATTAATATTGATTGAAAGTGACAAATGCTGTCGTGTTCAAAGACCTTACGAATGGTATGTTTTCAGCACAATTATATTTATTTTCGCATATCTTGGTTGCATATTCACATATTGTCCCGCAATTCGTATTCGTATCAAGCTTAAAAGTGTCTTTCAAATGAACGACATTCAATTATTTTCTATAATTCCGACCATATCCAGCTAATCTTAAGATTAATACTAAATGAAAACGCAAATAACATATGGTGAAGGTTCTGTCACTCCCACCTTTTCATTGTAAAGTATACCTCGATGGACATTCAGTACTTTATGCCACTTTTTACACACCAAAATCTTTGACAGACATCAATATTCTTCAAAAATTTTTGTTTTCAGCTTGAAATTTTTGGTGACCGGCTTAAGGTGTAAATTCGCCTAAACACCGATCAAGTCAAATTGAATGAAGATGACTAGTGGCGCAAGTGTTTTCTAAACCCAACCCTATTAAGGTTGTCCCCGAAATAAACCATACTCATTTCATTCTTTCAATTTTAATTATGTTGAAATATAGGATTTCTTCTATTAGGCGCCCGGGCGCTTATTAGATATTTTGCAAAATTGTGTGGGCGCTTATTAGAGGGGAGCGCTTACAAGGTGGGGGCGCTTATTTCACAGTTCTGAAATTTTAAGATCAGGCAACCTCAAAAGCAAAGAATAATCTTATATAGTTCCGAATGTTATTCAATATTAAACAGTCAAGATCAAATTCAACTGCTGATCTTGAATGCATTGCATTTTCCAAACGCCCAAGACGCGATGGAAGACGCGAAAAAAAAAGTGAACAGTGAAAAGTGAAAACTGAACAGTGAACTGAACAGTGAAAATGTAAGGGTTTATTAACCGCCCTGGGCGATTAACAGAGGGGAGCGTTTTTTCACACTTCTTGATGTTAGGGGCGTTTATTGGAGGGGGCGGTTAAAAGATGGTGGGCGCTAACTGGAGGAAATACGGTATATGCTTTTAGTACAAATAAGAAAAAAACTAAGTTTTGAACAACAACACACCAAAGAAGATAAATCCAGTTTTGTCGACCCCAACCTTTCAATACCCCAAAGTAACACTTGAACAGCCTCAACATTCTGAAAGCTTTGATTTCATACCTAATGTTACTATGAAATTATTCATAGCCGATGCAATGTGTAAGTTTGCTTGAATATCCAGGGTTGAGTGAAACCATAGTTAACGACTCGTACAGCGTTTGAGTGTGTTTCAAACCAAATTGCATTCAAATGAGAGTTCCTCGCTTAGGACTCGGATAAATAGCAGTCCTTGTCCGTATGAAGTTTGAATCTGATTATATTTTGAAATCTTCGAGTCGTAAAGCCTTGATCGTTGTTGTACATATATGGCATATTTCAAAGGTAGTATGAATACTATGAAAAAATGGGTAGTATGAAAATGGGTATGAAAAAAAAGTAATGCAGCTAAGTATCCAAAAGTAGACACAAATTCAAGAATTGTTTAACTTCTTTAGAAGGAGCAAAGTTAATACTTACTGGTTTCATTAACATCAAGGTTTCACAGAATTCTTGATACCAACTGGTTCTAAGATAACATTAGGGTCTTCAAAGGCTGAAAAGTCCATAGACTTTCGAATGGCGCATCCTGTCGTCAACAACCATTGCAAATGGCGTTACCGCTATTTTGAAAATAAAATTCTTAGGGAAACTGTGAGTCCCAGGAGGTTGAAATCAATATTGGATATCAAAAGTAGTAACCATGAAAAGGACCCAAGGGATATTCTATACATTCGAGCACACGTACTTCGACAACAAATAAATTTAATTACTTCAATTTTATTGTTGAAGACGTATTGTTGAAGACATATAAGGAATCCGCATTGTAAATTAAAATGAATATAACAAAAGAATAAATATTTCCAAAGTCGCTAAGAACATTTCAAAAATATTTCTTTTATATAATTTAATCAATATTACAAAAATTGCCAAAAGAACATTAACTGCAACAAATCGTTGTAAAATAATTGTTGCTCTAAATGGGCTTCAATTTTTCTGCATATTCTTCAACAATTCTTTAAAGCTGGGGTTTGCATTGAAAACTAAAACAAAATAAAGGGAAAACAAATATAAACATAAAAATTTACAACTTTATGATGGTTTAATATCAAATATATTACACCATCCAATCACAAATCTAACAACAATTACAACTACAAAAACAACATTACTCACAATCACTATCCAATTTAAAAACTTTCACACGGCTACCTAAAAGATGGACAAAAACAGAAACAAATATAATGCAGGCAAAATAAATTTTGAATTGAGATATATCATCAAATTCGGTAAAAGAAAGCGTGGAAGCTCCATGAGTGCAACGGCATATTACTCTGAGCCAATGATCCTTGAATTGGTTCTAGAAGAAGAAAGATGACCATTTAGCAGTGGAAAGGCCACAAACTGTGCAGTTACAAAAAAGAATTGAATTAAGAATAAACAATGAAGATAAAGTAAGCATACGCTGAGTCGATGATCCTTGAATTGGTTCTAAAAGAAGAAAAATGACCATTTGGAACAAGCAGTGGAAAGGCCGCAAACTGTGCAATTACAAAAGAAAATTGAATTAAGAATAAACAATGAAGATAAAGTAAGCATACGCTGAGTCGCTGATACTTGAATTGGCTCTAAAAGAAAAAAGATGACCATTTAGAGCCAGCAGTGGAAAGGCCCCAAACTGTGCAATTACAAGAGAGAATTGAATCAAGAATAAACAATGAAGATAAAGTAAGCATACCCTGAGTCGATGATCTTTGAATTGGTTCTAAAAGAAGAAAAATGACCATTTAGAGCCAGGAGTGGAAAGGCCGCAAACTGTGCAATTACAAAAGAGAATTGAATCAAAAATAAACATGGAAGATAAAGTAAGCATACGCTGAGTCGATGATCCTTGAATTGGTTCTAAAAGAAAAAAGATGACCATTTAGAGCCAGCAGTGGAAAGACCCCAAACTGTGCAGTTACAAAAGAGAATTGAATTAAGAATAAACAATGAAGATAAAGTAAGCATACGCTGAGTCGATGATCCTTGAATTGGTTCTAAAAGAAGAAAGATGACCATTTAGAACAAGCAGTGGAAAGGCCGCAAACTGTGCAATTACAAAAGAGACTTGAATTAAGAATAAACAATGAAGATAAAGTAAGCATACGCTGAGTCGATGATCCTTGAATTGGTTCTAAAGAAGAAAGATGACCATTTAGAACAAGCAGTGGAAAGACCCCAAACTGTGCAATTACAGAGAGAATTGAATTAAGAATAAACATGGAAGATAAAGTAAGCATACCCTGAGTCGATGATCCTTGAATTCGTTCTAAAAGAAAAAAAATGACCATTTAGAGCCAGGAGTGGAAAGGCCGCAAACTGTGCAATTACAAAAAAGAATTGAATCAAGAATAAACATGGAAGATAAAGTAAGCATACCCTGAGTCGATGATCCTTGAATTGGTTCTAAAAGAAAAAAGATGACCATTTAGAGCCAGCAGTGGAAAGACCCCAAACTGTGCAATTACAAGAGAGAATTGAATCAAGAATAAACAATGAAGATAAAGTAAGCATACGCTGAGTCGCTGATCCTTGAATTGGTTCTAAAAGAAAAAAGATGACCATTTAGAGCCAGCAGTGGAAAGGCTGCAAACTGTGCAATTACAAGAGAGAATTGAATCAAGAATAAACAATGAAGATAAAGTAAGCATACGCTGAGTCGATGATCCTTGAATTGGTTCTAAAACAAGAAAGATGACCATTTAGAACAAGCAGTGGAAAGGCTGCAAACTGTGCAATTACAAAAGAGAATTGAATCAAGAATAAACATGGAAGATAAAGTAAGCATACGCTGAGTCGATGATCCTTGAATCGGTTCTAAAAGAAGAAGGATGACCATTTAGAGCCAGCAGTGGAAAGACCCCAAACTGTGCAATTACAAAAGAGAATTGAATCAAGAATAAACATGGAAGATAAAGTAAGCATACCCTGAGTCGATGATCCTTGAATTGGTTCTAAAAGAAGAAAACTGACCATTTAGAGCCAGGAGTGGAAAGACCCCAAACTGTGCAATTACAAGAGAGAATTGAATTAAGAATAAACATGGAAGATAAAGTAAGCATACCCTGAGTTGATGATACTTGAATTGGTTCTAAAAGACGAAAAATGACCATTTAGAGCCAGGAGTGGAAAGACCCCAAACTGTGCAATTACAAGAGAGAATTGAATCAAGAATAAACAATGAAGATAAAGTAAGCATACGCTGAATCGATGATCCTTGAATTGGTTCTGAAAGAAGAAAGATGACCATTTAGAACAAGCAGTGGAAAGGTCGCAAACTGTGCAATTACAAAAGAGAATTGAATCAAGAATAAACAATGAAGATAAAGTAAGCATACGCTGAGTCGATGATCCTTGAATTGGTTCTAAAACAAGAAAGATGACCATTCAGAGCCAGCAGTGGAAAGACCCCAAACTGTGCAATTACAAAAGAGAATTGAATCAAGAATAAACATGGAAGATAAAGTAAGCATACGCTGAGTCGATGATCCTTGAATCGGTTCTAAAAGAAGAGGATGACCATTTAGAAGAAGCAGTGGAAAGGCCGCAAACTGTGCAATTACAAGAGAGAAGGCAAAAGAATCAATTGTGTTATCAATTCGATTTGTGTTCTTTATTAAGAAGATTTGAATACACATATAACAGAAATAATAGTCAGCTTAAATGCTTACCATTGAAAGATGTAGAAGATTGTTTCTGACCTTTAAAAAGATAAAACAATTATGAAATGGTGCACTCGTAAAATGGTCAAGTTTGTCTAAAAATTAATGTATAATTATAAGTACACAAGCTTACATTGTTCCTTTTGAATAAATGTTTTGAATATTTTGGTAACCAAAGTTCCATTCTCACTGGCTAAAAAACTACTTCCACATGATTCATCTGGGCTATATGTCCACAATGTGTTTTTTTTTTCGTTGATGTGAAAGCCAATTACTATCAACTCACAGTTTTGATTTTGAAACATCATGTCAATCTGAAAATTGAAGAAAAGAAGCTGAGCTGCAAAGGATGCAGTAATTTTGATTAGAAGTAATGCAGTTGATATTCTTCTGTAGCTGCTTTAATACTACAATTTGTAAGCCCAAAAAGTCAACATTATGCCACTTGTCTATTGCTGATTTTATAACATATTGGAATAATTCAATTTGTAAAAGCAACCATGAAAATTTTGGCTGCTCTAATTTGCCATACCCACCCTGTTTTTCAATATACGTTTATCTTCATGAAAACTGTTTTTTGTCTTTCTGATGGTTTTTTTCCGCTTGGGGAATTCTTGCAAACATCCAATACAACTTAGGCGTCTTATATTGTTTGTGGTATTGCAATTTGGACATACTTTTAAAGTGTTGTTCTGGGAAATCATCAATAAATCCATGTATACATTAACAATTCATATTATATCAAATTAGTTGATTGCAGATTCTTCATGTATCATATTGTCAGGATTTACATTTCGAAATAAAATACATGTAAATTCAATGAAAAAGGAATGTTACTCTATGTTACTCTTCAACTTGGCAAGAAGGCTTTTTGATATGTGGGGTGGGGGCCTATAGCAATTACATAGGTAATTGCCCTGGACAGAAAAGAGACAATTTTAAGGTGACAGAATATAAAAACAAACTCCTCTTACAGACGACATGCTGAATTCAAAAGAATCGGTAATTTTTCCAATCCAAAAAATATTGTTTTGTTCCAAAATCTCAACAATACACGTGTTCACTGCGCAGAAAGAACAATTTATTCGACTACAGCGCAGTGGTCAATCTTACAGACATGTTTTCCGTAATGTGAACAACTTTGAAACGGAATATATATCCGTATCCGTTGTGAGACGGAGTTGCTTTGATATCTATCACCAACCAAGTGTTGCAACTTGCCTTCATTTGTTTCCATCTCGTTTTCGTACCACCTTGTGGGGTGAGGTAGTGTTGAGTATTTCTCATTCAAAAATGGAAAAGGAGACACTCATTGATAATGTTTCAATTTCAACGAACTTTACAGAACCAGTGGAAATTGAACAGTCGCAATCTACGTATTTTTCTATAGTCGATGTTGATAATGATATTTTATCAGATCGAGTTTTACAACTTGCTCTACTTTTGGAGAAGTCCGCAAAGCAGCTCAGATATCAAGCCGCTAGGTCGGCAGAAAAAGACAAAATTTCTACTCCTAAAAGGTTATTTTCATTTATTTCTGTAATTGTATGTGTTAATACTGACTTTATGCTAATCTCATTCCAACCTTAGCCTTAGAAAATATTTATTTAGTCGATTGATTATATATAATTCATCTTTATCTATGTGTTATTTTCTGTTCAGAAATAACCCCTCCTGTGCACCCCACCCAAATCGCTGTTTAGTCACAGTTTTAAAGTAAGTTTGCTTTGCAGGAAACAGATATTGTCACCAAGAATCACAGAAAACCTCTTCCCAATAACAGCACTATGGCAGGTATAGTGGAGAGATTTTATTCCCTTGACTTGAGAACTGTCATTCACAATTAATCATCACTTGAAACACAACCAAATCACTCTGCATTGAATACACTCCAGTCTATAAAATGTGGTACTTTTTGCTGGGATCTCGTGTGCACAATTTTCAAAAGCGAAAATTGTACGGTTTTGTTTAAAAAAATTTAGTTGGCAAAAAGTGGCATGGTTGTTGTGCCTCCAGGTGCACCTTTTGTGAAGCTGACATTTTGTCCTGGGTGCACTTGTGCCACACTCTGCAGAATGAAGTACACACAATATATGTTAAGATATTTTATTATATGGTAATATATGTTAATGTATGTTAATATATTATATTTGGTATTCTTTTACAAAGGTTTTGTGTATCATTGCCCTCACTGCCGTTGATTACTTTGATGCTCACATTGAAAACCGCAATATTACATACAAACTTGTGAGTCATTGCAACTACTTTTGACTTTTTGCCTTTTAATAACTCCAATTTCATCTCAAATTCCATGAAATGTTTATTATCTTCCAGGGTGTTGCTTTGGTGTGTGCCTTTCAGTTTGCTAATCTGGTATTAGTATTGTCTGCTACAAGTAAGTGAATCAAAAATCATTTTTGTGTTTTACATTGTACAACATCTTATTCTATTAAATGTATCAACTGTTAACTTTTAGTTAAATTGACGAAACAATACTTACACAAAACTGCAAGCACCAGATTTCTCATCAATGGATATTTTGCCATAATGATCCTATTTGCTGGTTTTTACATGCTGATCTACAAAATCAAGGTTTTGTCAATTATATTCATTACTCACTGTATTTAATGTATTAATTTTCTACCCCTCTTCTTCTCTTCTATTTCATGTTCATTTCTTTGTATTACCACCACAAGTTGAAATGAAATTGGTGTGATTGAAACACACAGAGGTTGAATCTGTTACGGTCTAAACTACCAACTCGCATACTTCACTATAATACAAAATATATTATATACGTGTAGATATGTTTTGTGAGAATTTTATTTTTGCTTTAATGTGCAGCCAGAGAGTTTTCTTGATTTTGCAAAGAAAAATAACAGATTGGTTGAAAGATGGTCGGTGGTTTTGTTTATCAAAATGTTAAATCTATCAGTATCTACTGGAACTTTGTGTGGTACATTTTCCTTATCAATTTTTAATTCGTTAAAGTCTTCAACCCATTGCTCTTTTCATTTCCACTTTCAAAACCTATTGCTCTTTTCATTTCTGCTTTCCAATGTCTCATCAAAATTATTGAAAACCTCTGAACATTTATTCACATGATTACAATAATTTTCATTGCCACCCATTTACAGGTTCGGCTAATATTACAGCAAATGACTGGTACTCTGGGTTAGCCATGTCATTTCAGGTTGGTATTGCATCTGATTATATTTGGTAACAATTTACACATTTTTCAGTCTTCCTTGATATGATTTTGCCTTGTATATGTCTTATGCTTATACCTTTTAATGACTCTAACTTAGTTTAAGCAAACTCCCTACTTCTCTGGGTGTTAGCAATGCAGAATTATATGCAGTTCTAGATAGCAATGTAGAATTATATGCAATTCTTTTTATTACAGATGCTTCTGAGTTTTATTTACTTTGCCTCATTTTTGTCCCATGTGCTCAGTCCATCAACTATTGGCTCACAAGTAAGACAGCGATATCGTAGAAGAGGAGATACAAGGAGTGCTGCTAAAGAGTATGGCGCAGGTATTCACTGCCATCATTTAACACGCTCTCAAATAGCTCATTCACAAATTTAGGCAGATAACTATATATGCAGTGAGACCTCATAGACCAGACTTTAATTGTGGCAAATCAAGCAGTAATATCAATGAATGAATCTTGAAGGGGACTCATTTAGATACAATTGGTTCCTGATACTGTTACATGCAATAAAAAATACCGGGTTCAGTTGCTTTATAAAGGAACTTAACGGGAAACAAAACGTACCCGAGTGTCTCCATTACGCGATTGAGATTTACTGAAACTTCTCACTACCCTGAGAAACAATTAAATGTTGACATTACAAACCATCCATGCAACAAAGTTCTTCACTAAACTGTTTCATAGTTCATTTATCATTTATTTGTTTCACTTGAATTATAGCAAATAATATAATAACATCTAATTCGCATATTTATGATAATAGATTAGTAATGATGAATTTTTCATTCATTTATCAATAATGTCATAGAGTCGAAGAAAAAATGAAATAAGATGTTAATATTATGCTTCTCTGTTTTAGTGTGAGCTCATTTTCGTGTATTGATGCCTGGAAGACATTTCTTTTTCATGGGAATTTATTTGGATTTTAAGGAGCTGCATATTAAAGCCATTACAATAATTTCAAAATACTTTGAAATTTCTACCATGTAGCCAGATATGTGATTTTATAATGCAGGCAAACCTTGATAGGTTGAACATCAAAGGTTTAAGGAACTTCTTCACCTGGGTGATATGAATTATTTTCTGTCAAACATGAGCCATATTTTAGCCAAGTCTCAACCAAAGCAGATAAATATATATCCAACACATCAAGGAATCTGTCTTAAAAATTTTTTGAACTTTATATAACATTTAATGTTTATTATTTCAAAACTTAATATATACAATTTGTGATTTTATAATTATAATGAGCTAATAAATTTTCTAATACTTGTGTATAATATTTTTATTTTTGTAGATTTTTAAGAGAATTAGCAAATCTTCATAATAATATCTATGCATGTTTACATTATATTATCACGCCTGTCATATTTTTTGCCACATCACTACCAATTTATTTTTCTTCACACATACAAGACATTCTAAAAATCAGATAAGAGTGAAACAAATATTTAAATCAATTATCTGATTGAAAGCGAAAAGACAAGGTGTATTTCATGGAACGAAATTTTGTTAAGATGCTGAGCATGTTCCGAGCATGAACTTGTCCTTGGTGCGCCTGGTCCGTAGAATATGCTCTGCCGAAAAGTGACGTAAGGATACCTGGAACTTGTGGTGATCACATGATTCTGTTTTGTTTTGAAATGAGAAAATTTTTCAACCTTGTCAGAGTGGTATAATTGTTACAACATGTGGACTTTGTTCCCTTTATAATTTGTTTATTATGTCGCACAGATAAAGATTACTTTTAGGATAAAATGGGTCCTCCGTCTTGGATGATTTTGGTAGCTTTAATATTACAGTTTTTAGGGTTGGTCTGGTCTAATTTCCCACAGCAGCATGAGAACAAGGAGAAACGTCCTTTTTTCAAGAGGGGCAAAGTGACTGATTTTGAATCAAATGGAAATGTATCGATTATAGCATTTGGTAGCTGCAAGTACGTAATTTTCAATTTCTTGGTTGAAATCTCTCGATTACCCTTCTGTACTTTTATCACTCAAATAACTTTAATTTAAAACGGTATACATTTTTAATTGAAAATAATTCCATATTATCAAATAATAAAGTTTATTATTCTCAACAAACCTTTATTGAATTTTTCAACCATTCTCATTTCCATTTCATATCATTGATTTACTACTTAAACAGAACAGTTAATTGCAGCAATCATCATTTCGTCTCTATTTTGTTTCTATTTAATAAGCATTTCAGTCAAGTGTTTGAAATGTTTATTCTTGCCCTTCTTGGTCACAGGATTTTGGGCGGTTCAATAACCCATCAGTTATTAGTTATAGGTGACTATCCATTTACATTCGAAAGCTGGTTTTATGGGATATGTCCTGTTAAAAACCCCCAGCATATCACAGATGAAAACACACCTCTTTCCAGCATTGTTTGTTTCACCACAAAGTAATGATCTATTATTCTGTCTTACTCCTTTTTAGCAAGCAGACACACCCTCAACCGTTATGGAAGAATGTTATAGCACAAAAGCCAGATTTGTGGATCTGGCTTGGTGATGGTAAGAAAATACATCTTGTGTATTACTTCACAAAACAATACCAGAATATTGCATGAATTGCTTGCCAATAAATACATTTATACTATATTTGTATTACCTTTCCCTCCATTCTGATTAGCACCTCCTTTGAAATTCCCAGATAGCGTATCCACATGTGAAGTATTGCAGCCATAACTAACCTGTTGTATCAAAAATACATGATGATGAGTATGGCTATACCCCTTGATAAAATTTTATTATTTTTTTCAAGCTGTATATGCAGACACAAGGTTGTTGCCATTCATCTGGATAATTGCAAGTTTGAAAGAAATGCAAGCCAGATACAATGCCCAGAAGCAAATTGCAGAGTATAAGGTATGAACTAAGGTAGCAGCCCTGTAATATCTCATTACTGTGCGTTTGTTTGAACATTGGTTTGTGAATGTGATGCTTGAAGACTTGTCAAAGTGAACTGACTCATAGTACTTCCTATAATGCAGACATCTCTGCACATGCAACAGTAGATCTGATGTTTCATCACATACTGTTTGAATAACAAATTTATGACATGATATACTGAACATGGCTTGTTATCCATACAGTATACATTTATATTTAATTCTTTGAATTGATGTCTTGTTGAACATAGAGAGAGGAGTTGAAGCAGGAAACTAACAATTTGTTTTTATGATTGAATTTTCACCTACCCTGCTAGAGTGCATAATAATATCCTTATATCCTTGCTAGTGAGAACATGCATGAAGCTGAGCTCCCTTTAATTTCCCTTGTCAATGACCTGGGTCATATGTAGATTTGAACTCACAACCTCTGGTCTGTAAGCGCAGGATCTTAACCACTACACCATGGCAGACCAAGAGTGAAACACCAGAGATATTGCAGTGCTTTTAGCTATTTACTACTGTTTTATCCTCTCGTATAAACTACTGACTGCATTTAAAAATTTTTAAAATTATTTAGGAGCTGTTAGATTCTGGCATTCCGATTATTGGTGTTTGGGATGACCATGACTATGGTTCTGATAATGGCAATAAGGCAAGTCATTCGTACATAATATATTTAGATATTTTAGATATGCTTTGGTTCTTCAAAATCATCCAAGTTTTACTTTCCACCATCTTCAGCATTTCAAGTACAGATTGCAATCTCAGAATATATTTTTGGACTTTTTGGATGAACCATTGGATAGCATCCGAAGATCAAGAGAAGGCACTTATGTATCATATATGTTAGGAAGTGGCAAAAGAAAAGTAAAGGTTTGTTGTTCACTTTTACAGAACATCATTTAAAAATTTAATTTTCTATTAATCTTCTTTGCAATTTATGTTGAGTTAAATAGCTCTTCAAAGAATTTTTTACTGTTCTTGAGAAAAATATATTCCTTAGAATCCTTTTCCAACAACCCAAGTTTGTACAAAATGAAATAATACGAATGAGTCATAGTTGTTTGGTCAATCGGATCGATTGCCTGTTTTGCAAAATAGTATCCCATTGGATCTATATCTTTTAATTCTTGCAGTAAGCTTTCAT
This sequence comes from Sanderia malayensis, assembly GCA_013076295.1. Taxonomy (NCBI): domain Eukaryota; kingdom Metazoa; phylum Cnidaria; class Scyphozoa; order Semaeostomeae; family Pelagiidae; genus Sanderia; species Sanderia malayensis. The sequence continues at coordinate 58,365 of RQOL01000427.1, read as the reverse complement.
CACTGGTCAATTGATACTTGAGGTATTTGGCCAAAAACAGTGCATGCATGCCCACATTTACCATGCCTAAGTAATCAAACATTTCACAAAGGATCTCATCATGCTTCATATATGAAGGAGCTGTGGTGAGTTTTCCACATGGAATTACTAAAAATAGTGGTGTTCGTCTTTTCCAAGGAGGCATTTCTTGATATGATGAAAAGCAATGCTTCAGTGATTCCATAGCCATTTCTCTATTTGGGATACAATAGTAGAATATGGCCAAGTATAAATATCCTGAAAAACCATGGTCATTCATAATACCGGGCAAATATATGGCTGAAGTTAGCAATACCAGAGCATCATGTAACCATACCAAACGTTCTTCTAAAGATGAAGCAATATTACTTGAATCCAACATTTCCAGGGCAGTAAGTCGCCTGTGACAAAATTCAAGACATTTCTGATATGGTCTTTTTTCAATAATTTGAAGATTGCTCAAAATCGGCCCCTTTGATTCTTTCTGAAAGTGACTGTTTAGAGTAATTAATAAGTCCACTTGAATTTTATAGAGACATGTCATTTTAAACTGAAACTGACGTTCCAACATTTGTGTTGAAAACAAGTCATTAGAAAAGCTGCATTCATCATCAAGAATGTTATAAAAATGCATTGCTAACACAACTTCACACAGCTCCACGATACGTCGGCATAGCAAGATGCGCAGAAATAAATTCTTTGCCACATCCTCTATAATCTTCTGCAGTTGTTTGCATTGCTTTGTTGTATAGGTGGACATCATTAAATTCTCTGGTATGAAGTAGTTTGGGCAACTTTTCTCTTTCAAATAACAGCTGATTTTATCAATTATCTTCTTCACACACTCCAAATATGGCCGACTCCAAAACTCTTTACTTTCTTCTTCAATCAACCAAAAAATTGCAGTTTTCCAAAAGTAAGAGCAGATTTCTTTTTCTAAATCCTTCTTCAAGTAGTTTTCGTTGATTTCTTTACACAGGAAGTAGCATCCCAATTGTTTATTTGTCCAATTTCTGATTAAATATTTCTCACATGCTGAGAATGACATTCTGAATTCAACACCAGGGAACTTGCTCGATGGGTGAGGTGCTGCCACCACATAACACCCAATATTTTTGATTTCTTGCTCATTAATCAATAACTTACTTTCATTATTTGAAACTCTTTGTAAGAAACCTTTGGCTTGCGATGGCCACAGTTTGATCTTGAGGCAAAAAACAACATCCATACCAATACCAACGCGATTGGCTGGTCCTTTGGAGGAAGTAATTATCCTGTTTAGAAAATTATTTCGATGGAAGTATTTTGATCCATGTAGCATGGTATAAAAGTTCATATCGTTACATTCTGGCATCCTCAGCCTCACATAGCCAGGATAACAGTCTTGGCTGTCCAAAATCAAGGAAAACTTTACCATGTCATCAACAAGGACAAGGAGTTGTCTTATTTCTAATACATTCAACTTCGGATAAAGATGCATTACGTCGACATCGTTATAAATTCCAACACCCTCCACATGGCTTCCGCTGAGCATACTGCCATTATAATTGGTGAACTTTCCAAAAAAGTCATCTGCATCATAGCAACAGCTTCTGTACTCTGTATTCACATAACATTCTAAGCAAGCATCCAGAACGTTTTCCGCACGTGAGTCCATTATTATTCTCGCCAGAAGTGGGTGCACCACCTTCACAAGAGCAGACCAGACCAGAACCAGAACAATTTATAATTATTTATCTTTTCATATTGCTCAGTATTTAACCTTTTTCCCTTCCCCATGGAGTTTAATCAATTTTTAATCAAGTTTCGAAAATACATTTCATATTAATGAATAACCGATTTTTCCTATAGAAAGCGAAGTAAATAGCTCTGCAAGTGTCCTTGAAACTAAAAATGCACGGCATTTTTGGTAATAACAATGCTTATTCATTTTCCCATTAGCAAGTTAACAATTTATCGAAACCAAGTGCCAACGTAAACAACAAAAATTTCCCCACATTTCAAATTAATGAATAACCGACTTTCCCTATAGAAAGCGAAGTAAATAGCTCTGCAAGTGTCCTTGAAACTAAAAATGCACGGCATTTCTGGTAATAACAATGCTTATTCATTTTCCCATTAGCAAGTTAACAACTTATCGAAACCGTGTGCCAACGTAAACAACCAAAATTTCCCCACATTTCATATTAATGAATAACCGATTTTTCCTATATAGAAGGCAAAGTAAATAGCTCTGCAAGTGTCCTTGAAGCTAAAAATGCACAGCATTTCTGGTAATAACAATGCTTATTCATTTTCCCAATAGCAAGTTAACAATTTATCGAAACCGTGTGCCAACGTAAACAACCAAAATTTCCCCACATTTCATATTAATGAATAACCGATTTTTCCTATAGAAAGCGAAATAAATAGCTCTGCTGCAAGTGTCCTTGAAGCTAAAAATGCACGGCATTTCTGGTAATTAATGTTATCTCAAGAAATTGGGCAAAGGCTTGGCGATAATTGCGGTGTTTGTTTCGTTGTGTCCTCGCGGAGGACTATTGTTACAGGTATTTCGTTGTGTCCTCGCGGAGGACTATTTATACCCTTGCCAAGTTGCGGTGATTAAATTCGTGCGGCCATGTCGTTGCTTGACGCTTTTGCGTTGAAATTAGACATCGTGGTCGCAGGTGAAATATCTGGGGGGCACCATTGCTTGGGTCTGGGTACTCCGTACTTCGCAGTTGGATAAGCTGGCTGAAGTAGAAATCAAGAATCAAAAATGTTCATTCAAAGCGAGAATTCTCGCTGGTATCTGTGTTTACAACACAAGTGGGTGTGGGTATGTGATCTCACATAGCCCAACGACAGCACATTTATGCACATGTGTAACATCGCACGAAGATACATTGAAACAACAGTGTAAACGGGCTGCCAAAATATCGCTACCCAGATTGCTATTACGAGTGCAGACATGAAAGTGCCTTATGATTTCAAAAACTTTCCCTGCAACGGGGAAAACAAAGAAATGCTGTTTAATCTTCTTCAGGTTGCAATAGTTGATGATCGTAGCAAACTATTTAGCCGGACTGTTATAATTTCAAACAAATCTCAGTGTACAAAGGTTACAGCGGATCATGTGGAAGTGCTCGAAAACTGGGCTAGTGACCACGAAGAAGCAGACACGAAGTTGGTGGCGTTGGTTAAAGCTGTAAACCTTTCCCCCGATGATGCTGTCATGGCTCGATCTCCCTCTGGCGACGTTGACAACATTTTAGCATTGTTCTTATCACATGAATTTGATGGAACGAGGATTCTCGTGGATAATGGTGTTGGAAAACAAAGAAAAATAATCGACATGACATCGTCAACCCTTAAGATCGAGAAAAAAAGCACTACTTGGCCTTCACGCTTTTTCTGGCAATGACTATGTATCCAGCTTTTTCAAGAAGGGGAAGCAAGCATTTTGGAAGGCAATATCATTAGAAGCAGAGTTCATCAGGCTTTTTTCAGTGTTGGGAAGCTCCTGTCAGGTGTCAGACGATCTCGCCAACGGTTGAGAGAAGTTGGTCTGTGTGCTATATGGAAACAAGAGAATATCGTCCGTGAATCTGCTGCGACACAAGCTATTTATGCAGAAGCTCGAAAGAGAAAAGAAGATCATAGATCTCAGTCTCCTGCCGCCATGTAAAGAAAACCTCAGGCTTCATATTCTGCGTGCAAACTATGTCGCTATGATTTTCAGGCAAGCTAATGGTTTGATGCTTCAGTTGGACGCCCCAGTAGATCATGGTTGGAATGAAGCAGGATCGGTTCGTTGGAGTGATACCTGCTACCCAGAAGATATCTCGGAGCTTTTGCTGAACCAAGTTGAAGTCAACGAAGAGCTGGAAGCTGAGAGTGTCGAGTGCAGTGACAGTGAAGACGATTTTGAAGAACCGCGAAACGTTCTGACTCAGTTTGGATGATCCGCTTGCATTTCTATTAGTGTTATTGATCAGTTAGCAATAATCAGTATTAATCAGTATTAATCAATATATTATAATAATAATAATCAATTTATTTAAAGTTGGCTGGTAAATACATAGCGTGATTAACAAGTTAATTTTGCTAATTAAAGCCAACTATTTAAAATACTGAATAAAATCTATAATGTTTATTAAGATTCTACTTAAAATAGTCCATATAATTTTTTAAGTAAATCTAAAATGTTTATTTAAAATCAACTTAAAATAGCCATATAAGTTCTTAAATAAATGATTAAAACAAGCTAATAATAATTCATATAAAAAGAGCAGTGTATGGTACAATAAAAGATTTTAAAATGTAAAATGAAAGTAATGTTAAAAAGTTTACGACTATAAATATCCCAGGTTTGGAACGAACGGTCTGCAGAGTCTACATGTGCATTCATTACCGCGCCATTGTTTTATCTTTGATCTAAATTGCAAGAAGGATTCAACATTTCTTATTTCTTCAGGGATTCGATACCAAAGTTGAGGCCCTCTATATCTTACAGTTTCAGAACCAAAATGTACAGTTTTAATCCTTGGTAAGAAAAATTCATTGCCATTTCTCTAACGAGTTTTCGGTGCAATAAAAGTAAAAAGCTTCCAATAAGAAAAGTATACGTAAATCGACTAACACGCCTAAGACTTAGTCAGTTTCCTGCCTCGTTTCGAAGATGAGGCATTTGCGTAAGCGAAGTCTAAAGAATCTTCTAGAAATATGAATCATATATAGGTAAATATCACATGGCTGTGTGGTTAGGCGGTTTTTATTGATTTGCGCTCCGGAGGAGCATTTGCAAATCATTAAAAAGCATCGATTCCGGAAGTTCAACCGCCTCGGACCGGAAATTCGCAGGCTTGCTTTTATCGAACTCGCTTTCGACATGGCCAATGAGGATGTGGGATTTGCTTTGTAAACAAAGAGAAATTCAGTTCGTTTTGAAGTTTGATGTTTGACGCGTGCAGCGAACATTTTTCAGAGGTGGACGAAAAACCCCAGAAAATGTATGCGTGCGCATAAAGACAATGGGAGCAGGAGTGAGAAATGTCGTTTGTTTTTTGTTTGTTTCCTGCGATGACGGTTGAGATTTGAGAAGAAGTGAAAAAGCAGTGCTGTCGTAAACTTGAAAAACAAGAAGCGAGTTAACCAATTTATTTGTTATTTGTTTTCTTTTTTCTTATCATTGATTGATATTTTATAATATATAAAAACGTTACCGTGTGGTAACAATCAGCCAGACTTCTCTCAGGCCACAAACAAATAAAAAAGTGCCAATTTTTTCTTTTTATCAGCACATCTTACATGAAAAGAACATGACATAGCACACTGAACCTAAAATGTGCAGACTTTGACTGATATTTCCGTACTGGCGCTGTGTAATTGATGTTTTGTTGGGGTTCAGTTCAGTGGCGGATACTTTGTGAAAGATTTGGGGAGGGTGAAGTTATTGTTTCAGCTCAACAGTATTGTTTACTATCATTGTTTTTATCAAAATATTAGTGTTCTCCACAACATCTTTAGAGCAATCGCACCACTCTTACCCCTTTGTGTCTGCCACTGACTGGCTTAGTTCCGTTTGATTAACATATTAACATATTTACTGGTAGAGCTGGAAACCTAAAAACTACCGTATCTTTGATAGAGAACATCATTTTCAACTTACTGCGTTCAGTTCACTGGAATTGTACATGCAAGGTTAACTACTCACTGTCTAACTGTTGATCAAATATCAACGAAAATTGTGTTCATGCCACAAATTACAACGCTATTTTTGAATTTTTTCATCATTGAGAAAAACATGTTGCTGCCATTTTCCTGCAGGCAGTTTTCGTGTGTCGTGTCACTGTCGGTTTTTGTCTGTTTAAACTGGCTCCAGCTCTGTCAGCACAGTAAAATTTTGCAATGAGGTTTGTCCTTTTAAAGCAACTGTTTTGCGGTCACTAACTTTATGTAGCTACTTTTCACAAACCTAAGATTTCCATTGCATATTTTACTGTAGAATCGATCAAGTATCTAATCCTAATGCTGTAAATAGGTCATCTAATATTATTTTGTTATGAATATCTCCATTGATCCATTTTTTATCAACCTCTTCATATGTACTTTTGCAATAATATGTTTCGTTTCTGTCTCCATTTTCTTTCTCTGCCTTCAAAATTTCTGGCTGTAATCCCCAGTTCCGTTCGCATTGATCGCACTCGAACATTTTCCGTGTCACAATACTTTACGCACAGGCGCAAATCTTGAGATAGGAGTATCTCTTGTTGAAATTATTCTTCAACCTTGAACGCATCATGACAGCTTTGCGAAGTGTTCGATTCATGAAGGGACCATCATTTGCCCTAGCATATTTCTTCTTCATAGGGGCATGTTGATTTAAGACTTCGTCGAAACAATTTTGAAATGAATCATAATTCAGGTCCGTTGATTTAATTTTTTTGCAGCTCTTCACGAAGATGTTGTTTAAAAAATGGTTCAGAAAAATTCTTATAATTTCTATAATTTACAACAGTGGGTCCAGGTTTTTCGTATGTTGTTTTCAGAACTGTAACAACAATTTTGTGGAAATCAGAAAGTCCTGTCTCTACCGTGGTGGTATTTTGGAAGCTCCTATATTTGTTAGTTAAAATAAGATCAATGCACCTGGGATTACAAGCTTTGAAACAAGTTGGCTCCTTCACTAAATTTTTAAGGTCATACCCATTCATAAAATTATGCACCATTTGATCTGACTCCTCTGCATTAAAGTCACCTACAAACAAATAGCTGTCATACTTTCCACTATAAAGATCTACAGCTCTGCCGAGATTTTCAAAAAAGTGAGCTTGTGACTGTGACGGGGGTCGGTAGATGCTAAAAATGGCCCATTTTTTGCCCCTTAAATTGATATCAAAACATAAGCATTCAATGTCATCATCAAACTTGAAAGATTTCAACTCACTTGTTGGTATATCACTTCTGACGTATATTAAAAGACCTCCACCGTTATCGTTTCTATCCAACCGTAGTGGCTCAGCGTACCCTTCCATGAAAAATTGATTTTTCGGAAAAGAATTGTCAATTTTCGTTTCTGCGACCATTAAAATATCAATACTTTGTGAGACTATCTCCCTTAATGCATCGAATTTATTCCTAACTGAATTTATATTCAAATAGCCAACAATAATGCGACCAACGTTTTTTAATTTCAGTTTATTTAATTCAGACTTGGCGCCATTAAAATGCGGGGGGTCGTCAACCATTGAGGATACAGTTGATTCAAAATCATTGGAATCCGTTGTAAATAAAGAGTTAGCCTCAGAACCTGAAAGATTTCCTAGGTTGGATTCAGAAAGGGACATATTGGTCTCACCCGAGTAAGAGTAATCCAGTAAGCGAGTTTCATGTGAATCATCTAAAGGAACGGAACCTGAAACCTCGTTTTCAAATGATAGCTGATCAGAATCGGAAATGTTGGGAACCTTCTGCGTATTTAAAACCCCATTAGGAACATTTTGTCAAAAATACCCTAATGCATGTAAAAAATTATTTGCTAAGACTCTTGTGCCCTCCGGGTTAAGATGAACTAGACTACGGTGTTTGAATTGTCTATAAATATTAAATTTTCTTCCTGACATCGGCGTTTAATACTGCAATTAATGTCACAAACCTTTGTATTCCATCGATCACCTCTTACAACAAGACCGCTCACAAAAACAGCATTACTTGTATTTTGCAATAATTTGGCAAGCTCAAAAACTTCAGTGGCGATGTTCTCTGCAGATGTTTGGCCACGGACGTCATTCGTTCCACAGTGCAGAATTACTCTTCTTGGATTCCGTTTGATCGTTGGGCAAGCATGACTATTCATGCAGTCGCTTGTTGCTCCACTGAACGATTTCACGAATATTTGCTCTTGATTTCCAGATGCTTCCTTCAATCGATTTTCGAAATCAGCACCCTTGAATTGACCAAATGCACTTGGTCTCATAAATTTCGCCCTCGAGTGACCATTCCCCTATTCTCCGCCTGGTCTATAGTAGGCGCAGCTCCACAGGCTTTTCACTGTGAAAATCTATAGGCAGACCCGTTGCTACCACGTCGCTAAGAAAAATCGCGTTAGCCAATGAAAATTCATTTCCGGTTAAAGAGCGTATGTGATTGGTCCAAAGCATGCGGGCGCTGGGATTACGGCCATTAAATCCCAGGGGGGGGGGGGCACTCGGTACATAAACACACGGGGGGGGGTCAGTCCGAGAATTTTACAAGGAACCCAAAAATATCAGAACTGATTTTTGACTTGCGAAGCGCATGCGCGAGCGAGAAGATGTTGGTGAGTGGGGAAAAATGTTGTGTTCTGTGTCAGTGCTCTGTGTTGTGTGTTTCTGTTTACTTTACCATATAAGGTATGTGCCTCAGATTCAAACGCTCACTTTTGATTTGAAGTGAGGCTACCAGGTATGATGTCACTTTGCAAATTTTTCATTGGATGAAGTGTCAACTTGTTGAAACAATAAACAACATGACGTACCATACTAGATGCTGGGCACGCTGTGGCAGGGCGGAACCACCAGCACGATCACGCACAGCGACCGAGCATTTTTAACTCGTGCAACAATTAGATAGTATTTCATTTTTGTTTTGGAAAATGAAAGTTTTTAACCTTGATGAAACAAGATCGAAAACAGAAGTCAAAATGTTTGCTTGAGTGGTCTCAAAACAAATAATTTTTTGAATTTACTGCGTTCAATCCTGAAAATCAAATCCAGGGTATTCAGTTTTACTCATTACGGTGTCCCCAGGACAAGATTCGCAGGACAACATTCAGATTCGACTAAAGTCAAATTTCAAACGATGATTAAGGTATTTAATATTAACTTAAACGAAACCAAACACAAATTACACGTTAGGTATACCAATAAGCTTCAATCAGTGCCGCATTTACCAATGGGCCAACTGGGCCCGGGCCCAGGGGCCCCCTAAGATTCTTAGATTTAGGGGGCCCCGAGCAAAATTTTGAAAAACCTATGAACTGTTTTTAATTTTATTCTTGTGTTCGAGTTGAGAAGTAATGTCTCCAAACAACACAGTGGCTTCATTTTTTGATAATATGTGACCCTCTAAATGATACATTATTCCTTGAAGCTGGATGTCATAAACTGATTTTGGCGCCATCAGCCAGTAATCATGATTTTCTTTTAATTTTATTTCCATTAGCAAGTTGTTAGTATGCCAATAAAATTATGCTTACAGGGTACTGAGAACTATACACGTGACAAAATTTTTTTTTACATATGTCAAGGGGCCTAAATCAATTTTGGGCCCAGGGCCCCAACTGACTTAAATGCGGCCCTGGCTTCAATATAGGTCAAAAACCGAAATTAAATTCCAGGTAATCTTCACGAAATTAGAGCCCGTATGTCACGATGTCAGTTTACGTAACTTGACTAGGCCCTAAACAATGGCCCCCAGTTTAAGAAAATCAAAAATATTTTCAAACCAAACAGCAAATACATGTTACCTATTTAAATTTGCTACAATTTGAGCCCAAAACCGTTCAAATATTCCAGGTAATCGCGTCAGAATTAGAACCCGTATTTCATTATGTCATTATACAAGACCTCATGTGGCCGCGGAAAATGACCCCCGTGAACCATTTTCCTTAAAATTTTCAAATCAAAACCCAATTACCCAAAAGAAAATTCAATAAGCTACAATTTGAAAGAAGAACCGTGAAAATATTCCAGGTAATGGCTGCGAAATTAGAACCAGTAGGACTGGATGTCAGTGCATAAACGTTAGCTAGGCCGTAAATAATGACCTATTTCAGATGTAAATTCAAAAATATTCTAGATCAAACACCATTTACCCGCTAGCTATAGCAATAAGCTGCTATGTGCAACAAAAATGTTGCGAATATTCCAAGTAGTTTTTATGAAATTAGAACCAGTAGGTCTCTATGTTAGTGCATGAAAGTTGGTTATGCCGTAAACAATGACCTCTTTGAGACGCAAATACAAAACATTTCTAAATCAAACCACAATTACCCGTTAGCCATAGCAATAAGCTGCTATGTGCAACAAAAATTTTGCAAATATTCCAAGTAGTTTTTACAAAATTAGAACCAGTAGGTCTCTATGTCAGTGCATAAAAGTTAGTCAGGCTGTAAACAATGACTTCCTGCACACATAACTTCAACAAATTTCTGAATAGAATACTAATTAAATGATCATTATCAAAGTTTGTAATTAAGATCCTTTCCCGAATAGATATTAAAAAAAAAATATTGTAATAAGTCAGCTTCGTTTCCACATTCACTCTGCCTTTTCTGCCTTCCCTTATCTTTCCATGAAACTAACTAATGAATAAATATTTTTCTTTGTTAATCGCCTTTCATTCTGGGATTGCCAGTTTTTCACAATAGCGTTTTTGCGAGAATAAATTTTCGCGAATTTCCAATTTTGAAATTTTTATCAAGAATAAACTTTCGCGAATTTCATATTTTAGAGAACTTTGTTGAAGTTATGTGTGCAGGAAGTCATTGTTTACAGGCTGACTAACTTTCATGCACTGACATAGAGACCTACTGGTTCTAATTTTGTAAAAACTACTTGGAATATTTGCAAAATTTTTGTTGCACATAGCAGCTTATTGCTATGGCTAACGGGTAATTGTGGTTTGATTTAGAAATGTTTTGTATTTGCGTCTCAAAGAGGTCATTCTTTACGGCATAACCAACTTTCATGCACTAACATAGAGACCTACTGGTTCTAATTTCATAAAAACTACTTGGAATATTCGCAACATTTTTGTTGCACATAGCAGCTTATTGCTATAGCTAGCGGGTAAATGGTGTTTGATCTAGAATATTTTTGAATTTACATCTGAAATAGGTCATTATTTACGGCCTAGCTAACTTTTATGCACTGACATCCAGTCCTACTGGTTCTAATTTCGCAGCCATTACCTGGAATATTTTCACGGTTCTTCTTTCAAATTGTAGCTTATTGAATTTTCTTTTGGGTAATTGGGTTTTGATTTGAAAATTTTAAGGAAAATGGTTCACGGGGGTCATTTTCCGCGGCCACATGAGGTCTTGTATAATGACATAATGAAATACGGGTTCTAATTCTGACGCGATTACCTGGAATATTTGAACGGTTTTGGGCTCAAATTGTAGCAAATTTAAATAGGTAACATGTATTTGCTGTTTGGTTTGAAAATTTTTTTGATTTTTTTAAACTGGGGGCCATTGTTTAGGGCCTAGTCAAGTTACGTAAACTGACATCGTGACATACGGGCTCTAATTTCGTGAAGATTACCTGGAATTTAATTTCGGTTTTTGACCTATATTGAAGCTTATTGGTATACCTAACGTGTAATTTGTGTTTGGTTTCGTTTAAGTTAATATTAAATACCTTAATCATCGTTTGAAATTTGACTTTGGTCGAATCTGAATGTTGTCCTGCGAATCTTGTCCTGGGGACACTGTAATGTTTTGCTCAAGCTCAACTTTTAGGCTCGCAAGTTTGACTTTAATTTGATATTATTTTCTTCACTTTCTGGATAATACAGTGAAATAAAAGCCATCTGTCGCGAGTCACCTCAAGGTTCCTTTGATCTTGAAAACCCAAAAATATCAATTTTTTAATATCTTGTACCCAAAAATATCAAAAATTGCAATCAAGGATAAAGTGGTTTTGGAAAAGTGCAAAAGTATATTTGGGGAGAACGATTTGAACGGTCTGAGGGAGAAATTTGGCCGACTTTAAATATGCAACTGCCATTACAGGACCTAAAAGTGTTGTTTGACTAATTTGATATACCAAAAAATATCAGAATAGCCTCGACTATTTTTTAGCACCCAAAAATATCATTTTGGACAAAGTTGTCACCCAAAAATATCATTTTTGGCAAAAGTTTTACCCAAAAATATCGGACTGACCCCCCCCGTATGCCTATGTACTGAGTGCCCCCCTGGGCATTAAATAAGACTGCATCTATTTCAGTGAGACTTGAAACTGCTCTAACCATGTTCTTTGTCACGTCATTTACGAGAAAATCTTCGAAATCGGTCCTAGGGTCCTGGGGTCCTAGGGTCCTGGGGTAAAAAAGATACAGCGCGGTATAGTAGAAGCTGTCGTCCATCATATAATTAATCTGAAATGAAAACGCAAAGATAAATCTCTTATTGAACATATATGCTCGTGCTCCACGCATTATTGCATCGATTATCGATTTTTTCACAAGTTATTCAGACTTGCTATTTTGAAAATACTCGATGGAAAATGTTTGGTACATCCCGTCTTTGATCCACTCGCTCACGTATATCAATTGCTTTTCCAGGTAATTTTGCTAGACGTTCGTAGTAATTATGAGCCAGCCAGCCCATGTGATCTGCTTGGCGATAAGCAATGGCATTGGTTTGAAAATCAACTGGCAAACGAATCAGCAGAATTAACAATTGTTGGCAGTGGAATGCAGGTACAAGTGTCTCCCCCACATACATTACTATCTCACACAACATCTCGCCTATGCTGCAGTAACTCCCCACATATAAGAAACGAGCGTATAGAAACTCGATCCTACTTGCTCGCAGAGAACAATAGGAAGAACAATGGTCTTTTGTTGAAAAAGCAATAGGAAGAACAATGGTCTTTTATTCAAAAGCAATGTGCTGTACCAAAAAGTCTTGTTCCTTGCGGAGAACGTTGTCATACGTTTCTCGCTGTTCTGTCAGATTTCAGCAGTCCTATTTCGCATTCATTAAACACAACCCTAACAATAACTCTAATCAACGCCTCATCAATGTCTACTATGTAATCAGTTAGACGTTGATGAAATATATCTTCCTAGAAGATACCTTGAAAGCTCTACCAAGTCCTTTTTTTAATCATCCCTCCTTTCCAAGCGGGGATTTGAACTTCACCACCCTCTCTATGAAGCCCCCTTCTTCTTTTTTTGAAATTGTGGCCGATGATGTAATTGTGATTTATTAAGCCATAAAAGCTCGTAAAAGTTATTTTGCAGTTATTTTGCCCTGACATTTTTCCTAAGCTTATTTGAGAGTTCAATCAAGCCACCTCTCTAGAACCTCGAAAATTTACCAACCCCGGAGGCTTAATGGACCTTTTCCAGTAATGCATTTTTCTAATCTGATGACCAAAGTCTTCCATTTTCACCCACACCCCTTTTTAACTCTCCACGACTTTATCACCTTGCCATGGCTCTCTACATTCTAATAAGAACAAAATCAATATAATACAAAAGTCGTGTCCCAAAATCTCGTCTTGCCTTTTTGTAATGATTTGTTACTGTAATACCTCTATTCATCTTTCAGTTCTTATCTGATATTCCATTCATTGAGAAATGGCAACGATGTCCATCGAGCTTGGATAAACTCGTCTGGCTAACACAAAAACGAAAACATGTAAGTAAACACAATAATTCTAATAATCTCTGGCAGTAAACGCCCTACACATGACCCCATGTAAAATAATAAACGCCCTACACATGACCCCATATAAAATAATAAACGCCCTGCAGATGACCTGTGTAGAATAATAAACGCCCTTTACTTGAACAAATATCACTGCTTTCTTGGTGATGGCATTGCTTTTGTTTTGTGAAGGTTTTCTTCATCAGTGGCGATGTTCACTTCTCGGAAGTTAATTGCATGAATGCATCCAGTTCAGGTAATATGTTATTGTTGTTGCATATCATTATATCAATTTTCTCTTTGTTGTTACATGTTACTGTTTGAGCTGCAGCCTATTGCTCTCATACTACACAGTGCATTGCTCTACCATATTACCACTTTTCATGTTATCTCTATACCATGATTCCCTTTTGTTATTCTTTTGCTTCAGTACTTCTTCTTTTAATGAAGCTTATTCTTTGTCTCTTCAACGATCTCACTCCCACAAATGTTATCGTTTTCTTCAGTTTCAAATCTGCTCCATTCTGTATCAATTTTCCAATTCTTTTACGCTATTCATTGTGGAAAATGAAGGTACACAATCCATTGCTCCGATGCTTTACCATGCACCATTTTCTTTACATGACGTCTTGCAATACCTTGTGCTAACATTTCCTATCCATTGTCAGGTTATCGTATGAAATAATTCTAAACTATTATGCAATGAATTATCTACAACAATCTTTACTGTACTTCATTGATTTTCGGCTCTGTTTTTGAGTTCTATTGCTTTCGCCATATCAAGCCAATGATACTTCTTGCAGCAACTCATGATCTACTCCTTTTAGCACCACATCATCAATGTACGATATTCTTCTATTTCATTCCTTCTACCTAACAACACACGACATCTCAGCAATGCTGCATTGTTATTACATAATAAAGTGAAGTAAGGCAAACTACATAAGCTTACGACCTTTCCAATCATCATCTTACTCATTTGTCAATTGCATTGCCTACTTACGTTTCTATTTTTTCTGTTTATGTTGACTTATTTCCTTGTCGGTCAAATAGCCTGTATTAGATATCCCAGATATCCCATAGACACACGATCTTTTCAATTATCTTCTTACTATTCCGTCAATTTCATCACTTTTGTTTTTCTTTTCTATTTCTATTTTTTTATGCTAACTTTTTCTTGTCAGTCAAGTAGCCCGTGTTAGATAGGAAGTATCCCACAGTGTCATGTCCTTTATTTCACTTCTCACCAAAACATCCATCTTCCTTTACTTATATCATTTTCAATACTGATGCCTTGCTTTTCCATTTCTTTGGCCCATCCTTATTGCTGCTTTGATGTTTCCCATCAGGACTTTCCCTTATTCATTTATTTTTACATTTATAGGTTATCCATTATATGAAGTAACATCAAGTTCACTGACGCACTCTTGCTCATCTTCCTTGCTTCCCTATGGCATCTGTGACTGGACTCTCAAGTGAGTTCTCTTTTTACGTCATCTTTAACCATTAAAGCCATGTCACTATGCGAACGCTTATCTCTTAGTATGATTCAATACTATAAAGTCCATTTGTAAACAAACGACCAGATATCTAAAAAACTATGTATGGCTTACTCATGTGTTCTGACCATTAAACCAATAGGTTTCCAACAGTACCACGTTATAAAACTTGACTTACCTTTCATCAATGGCTTTAATCTGCATGCTCATTTATCATGCTCATCACATTGTTGTTGTGTTGCATTTCCCTGTCGCTTTTTATTCAACCCTTGGCAATTTTCTCCTTTCCATATTTTATATTTCTTTTCACAATACACTACATTTTTAATTGTTTCTTCTTACTGTCTGTTATGTCACACAATTTTTCTTGATACTTGTCCAAGTATTGTGTCGTATAGCTGCAGAATGCTTTCCTGACCAGACCAGTGACAGTTCTCACTAGTGACAAGCTCGTAAATGTTTCCTATGCTCTCAAATTGACAAACTCTCAAGTTTGTCAATCGTTTTCCTTCGTTTTCATTAACCTTTCAGACCCAGTGTTCATATTGTTATTATACTTTTCTTTGTACTTTTCTTTATAATTATATTATACTATTATACTTCTCGATACTCTTCCATTGTTGTGCTGTTGTCAAATTTCTCCACCTCATCATTTGATTCAAACATCTTTGCATGCGTCCTTGCAAATAGACACCAATGTACCGTTCAGTAGTGACAAGAATTCCATTGTAAATTAGCTGTGTTAATTTTAGGTTATCCATTCTATGAATTTACTTCAAGTGGACTGACCCATACATGTTCCTTACCACCACCCAATAGTCTCTGTAAATGGTTCATTAAGTAAGTTTACTATAAATTAATAAATCTCTCATGTCATGGGTGGAACTACCTCAATATGTATCCATAAACAAATATAAAACATCCTAATTACAATAAACTCTGAAAACTATGCTGTTAATTATTAGTATGTTCGTTGGCTACCAACGTAGAAATTTTTTATAATGGCAAGGAACGTTTCTTAAACTACCGTAATGCTTCGATTAAACGCCCCTCTTTAAACGGCCCCTCGAATAAAGGCCCCCTATATTAAATTTTTATCAATAAACGCCTCCCTCTTTCAGGCGCCTCTCTTGAATAGAAGCTCCTCTAAAATATCAAAAAAATTAAAAGCACCCCGGGCGTTTGGAAGCATTACGGTATATGATACTACTTGCCAAGATAACGAAAACACAAGTTCCTTTCTCTGCCAGTTGAACATCGCAGTATATTAAGTGGTTCGCTATTTTAGAAAGTGGCTCTGGAGGTTCCAGAGTGTATGAAGATACTGAGTGATGCATATTTTAATGTATTAGTATTTTGTTCATGGATTTTATCAGACTCTTGTCTCTCAAAAACTAAATAAAGTTGTTAATTCTTTGTTAAAATTTCATTCCAGGAATGTTGTAGCCTCTTGTTATCGTGTATCAAGCGTTATCACAGAAAACAACTTTGGAATAATTAGAATCAATTGGGAAAGTGAACCAGTAAGCATTCGTTTCTATTTTTAATTCACCTCTCAGCATTCGTAAACTGTTCAAGACAAATTATTTTTCTAATTACGAGTTATCACGTCTGCCCTGATTTTGCCTTTTCGAACGTGGTTTTCCTTCACTTTGTTTTTCGATGTAATTTGTGTGTAATCTTTCTGTAAAATGAAGTTATTCAGACGTCAGACACCCTGTTCTATCATTTTAGCACGAGGGCTACTAGATCTATGCCTAGATACACGACACACCTTGTAGTATAGTGTTCTCATATGAAATATCTGAGCCAGACTCATGTGATAAAGTCATTACATGCTATGCTTATTATTATTATATTATTATTATCATCATTATTATTATTACAGTAATATTCTGCTTTATGTGCTAAAGCAACAACAAGATACATGGGATTTGGGGTTAGACAGACAAGGTTCGAACCCCAGTAAAACTCAAAATACCTTGTTTCTTGTGGCTGTCCAAGGTTCAACTGTGTTGACATACACGGGTAGTGCACTAGCTGGTACGTAAGAGAAAATATTTAGTGTTGATGAATATTAAAATATGTTCTGAATAAGTTAAGTTATTTTTGTGTTTCAGGTAAAAGTCAATTTTGAATTGCACAGTGAACGTGGAATTCTTACTTCAACAGCTGTGTCAATGAATGACTTGGAAACAGTAAGTTGAAGATTTTTATAATACCTTGCTACAAAAAGCTTACACCCACTCTGCAGAGAAATTCTGGCTGGCAACCCAAATTCTTTTTATTACTGCTGCATACAAACTTTGTCAATTTGAAATATGTTTTTTTTATTATTTTAGAAAAGACATCCAGCAGTTTGTCCTCCTGCTATCGAGCAACCAAATTGGTACTGGAAACGAGTGTTTTGGTACTCTGTTATCGTCATGGCAATAGTTTCTGGTATTGTAGCAATATGGTAAGGAATTATAATTTACTAACTAAAGGTTTTCACGTTGTCATACTTACTACATACAAACATAATACTGAACACCTCCAGTCAACGAACCATCATATTGGTTACACAACTTTACGTGTCACGCACAAAAATACTGTGTAACCCCAAGTGAACGAACCATCATATTGGTTACATAACTTTACGTGTCACGCACTAAATATACAGTGTAACCTCAAGTAACTATCATATAAAGACCATTGTCTGCCGTGCATTAGACTGAACAGTTAAATTAATCGATATCCGAATAAATTGGACTCCTTGTACAAGAAAACAATAACGCCAATCAGGACTCGTCAGCAATAGTCTAATCTACCTCTCTTTTTACAACAGGGTGTCCATAATAGCCTGTAGATGGTTCATCAAGGCTGTGTTAAAAGATTTGGATGTGAAAATAAAGAATGGATTTGTTAAACTTAGTAAGAAAAATAAAGCAAAGCGTGAATAGAGCACTTGTTGCTAACATTTGCAAATAATTGTTGAATTTTAGATTATATTTTCCAATTTATCAAAAATGACATTTTCAGCTTCATTTCATAATCAATAATTTTATTCATATTCTTGTTTGCTTTTCTTTTATACACAAATTGGTCATTGGGTCCCGAATAGGGATAATTCCGTTACCAATCAAAGCAATCTCACAGTTTCATTCCTCAAACTCGATTGTCGGCACTCGGCGATATGCTTCGTCGTAAAACGAAAAAGTGAACGAGTCAAATCCCGAGATCGGTTTCGGTGCATCCTGAAATACATAACCGAACTAAAACTGAACTTACGATTTGTGTGTGAAGGGGAAAGAAAATACAATTCTTTTTCGACTTTGTCAGACAAATTATGCAAAATTTTCAATTAATTTGGAAGTCCACAATATTTTAAGGATAGGGATTGCTTATAGCAGGAAGTACAGCGTGTATTATAAGGCCGAGCAATTTTATAGAGCCGTTTTACGTGGAACTATCTGCCGTGCTTGCGAGGAATAGACGTGGAAATCAAACCAACATTATTTTGACGAAAGTGAAAGTGAATAGCATCATAATGAGTAAAAAGTCTGTGTCAACAACAGCGTCGTCACGTTTGAGACAAGACTACCTTCGCATTAAAAAAGATCCCGTGCCCTACATAACTGCTGAACCTCTCCCATCTAATATATTGGAATGGTAAGTATTCTATTTTTTAGTTTAGGCCCACTTCGGAGTGAGAAAAAGTCAACCTGGAATTCAGGATTATGGTTGACCCACCCACCTATCACTTTAAGACCTTCTGCCCTCCATAGATACACATTTATTTTATGAGGAGGTTAGATTTTTGGTAGCTAAACAAGTTGATATGGATCTTCATGTAAATGATCTGTCATCCTTAAATCTGCAGAAGTCCTGCGCTGTCCCTGCATAAGCCCCTCCACTTGAAAATTCATTTTTGTAAACAAGTCTTTTCTTGAGGAAACCTTTTAAAGGGATTAAGCGTTTTACAATTACTTTCGAAGATACCATTATGATTTTTATGCTCATGTCTTTTTATGATTAGGCATTATGTTATAACTGGACCAGAAAAGTCTCCTTATGAAGGTATGAAATGGTTTAATTAATTAGTTATGTACACTAGCCTTATAAACCTAAGAGAGCCCCCATGTGTCCTTCAGAAAATATCAACAGATTACACAATACCCAAATTGCCCTTGAAGATTCCCACTCAAGTTTGGTAGACTGGTATTAATGCGTAGAGCATTTTTTTCTCCTTTGATACACATGTTTGGTTCATCAAAGTTCAGCTAGATATAAATCAGTTCAATCAGCCAGATGTTTCATTTATTGTACCAATTGTTTATTTATATTTTGTATATTAAGATCTATGCTTGATTCATTTTGTTGTAGGTGGTTATTACCATGGTAAACTTGTATTTCCAAGAGAATTCCCATTCAAGCCACCAAAAATACTTATGACAACTCCCAACGGACGATTCAAAACAAATACAAGGTAACCCATGTCAGTCATAACATTTAAGAACGAAGCATTTCATTTTACTGCTTGGGAACTAATTATTCAAATATGTGGTTAGTTTTAGCTTTTAGAAAAGACTCATACGTCAGTGTTTACACGCTAGACAACCTTGTGCATGACTGCCCAAAATGCCTCAACAGATGCCTGTAATATCATAATTTTGTTTGTTTTAGGTTGTGCTTATCTATCAGCGATTTTCATCCAGATACTTGGAATCCAGCTTGGTCGGTATCAACAATATTAACTGGTCTTCTGAGTTTCATGGTATGCTTTCAAAACTTTTCTTACAATCCAATGTTAAAGGTTTTCTGTGACTTCAACACTTATAATTAAAATGTCAAATTGATTATTTTTTAGCTTGAAAAATCTCCAACTCTTGGAAGCATTGAGACAAGTGATTTTCAGGTTTGTTTTCAGGGTTTGATTTTTTTGGTATTTCTTTCATTGAGATTCAATTTCTGGAATTTACCACACATCCAATAAAATGTAAAATAACTGGGAGAGCCATGTTCTTCAGAAAATGATAGTTATCAATACAACATATAATCATTAAGAAATTTGTAAAATTTTGTTTAACTATGTTAAATCATCATTCGTAGCAAGAAAGATAATAAGATAATATATGGCAAAAAATTAATTTGATCTGGTGACGAAATTAGACCCATGCAATGTTTGATTGTAGCTTCACTAAGTTTGTTTGCATCTTGTTATTTCAGAAAAAACAATATGCCATGAGATCATGGGATTTCAATATGAAAGACAGCACATTTTGTGATTTATTTCCAGATATTGCTGAAGTAAGTATCGCATTTCCTGGGCGTTTATTAATCTCGGCACTTTTTTTTGGGGGGGCACCTAATCGAGGGGGGCCATTATTCGAGGGGGGCGTTTATTAGAAAGTACAAGATCACAGGCGTCATTGGGTTCAGAAAAGGAGAAAATGGTTTAGTTGAGCCTTGCTTTATCGAGCAACAACGTAGAAAATGAAAGTCGCCATGGTTTTGCACAAGGAGGGGGCGTTTAATCGAGGGGGGCGTTTATTGAAAAAGTTGGTAGCATAAGGGGGCGTTTATTCGAGGGGGGCTTTTAATCGAGGGGGGGGGCGTTTAATCGAGGAAATACGGTAAAATATAATTGGTTATTTTTGGGTACTTTGTTTTAGTGACCACTGTTTCCATAACCATGTCATTCTAGAATCATTGTGAACCTATACATTTTAAACATCAAAATAATCATAGTTTGATTATTTTAATCTAACTATGATTATTTAATTATCTTAATTAAATTAGGTAAGATAATACGATTTGAGAATCAAAATCTAACATTGTAATATTGAATTACCATAACTCAATGCTCAAATTCAATAATTTCAGCATTCAATAATAAAGGATAATTCCTGTGACCAACACTCTGAATTTTGTTTTATCAATTCTAAAGATGTGCACAGTACATACAATAGATAGACAGTATGTACAATACACATGTATATACACACACTATATTGTGATTTTTTAAAAAATATTTACTCTGATATGTATTTGTATTTTTACCACACATTATTGTTGATGGTTTGTATTCCTTTCTGGTTTTAGAGCATTCAAACATTGATTGATGCAAGGAATTCTGAACGTCACGATAGACAAGTAACCTCTTCAACCTCATCACAAGAAAACTCAAGTTCAGCAGCAAGTGACAGTTCACATGAAAACAGCTTTCTCAGCTCAACCATTGCAAATGTTTGCATAATTCTAGGCGTGTTGGCATTTGGTTTCACTGTAAGCTATGTACTGAAGGCAGCAGGTGCCCAGCACAGATAAAATATCTTAGTTTCCTCACATAAAATTAGTTGTTGATGCAGTAGAGATCAAATGCGTGAATAGTATATAGCATATTTAGTGCATCATGACTATTGATCGGTCTGATATCAGTCAGTGCAAATAGAATCATCTTGAGATTTGGTTGTCAGAGCAAAATCTTATTTTTAGTAGCAGACATTAATCTCTTAATGTATCGCCAATAATAGGAAATACACATATATAACTTATTAAATCTTTTGTGCAGTGTTGTGAAAATTGTTAACAAATGGTATACAGAATTCCTTCCTACTTGCTATGCTTTATTTCTGTTTTTGCTATTCAAAGTGATGAAAAATGAACCATAATTTCACAGTCTTTTGAAACTCATTTTAAAGAATTTTCACTTCAATGAATAAATTGTGATGGTATTTAAATTTCTATTAATACTCTGAACTGGCAAGTTGTGAATGAATTATTATTTAAAATAATTAAAACCCCTTGACTTGTAAATCAGAATTTATCATCTTCAATATTACCTAATGGAAGTAAGATTATGAAGGTTTGCATTTCTTCAAAATGATCCTTTACTTTCCTATTTGACAAATTCAACAGCCACCAAAGAAATGGCAACTTGTCATTGGTTCCCTTATTTTGATCAAATGCTGCAAGCCCCTCCAGATTTAGAAATTTCTCCTTGCAATGGAACAAAGATATGACTTCCTACAAAAATTCTCAGAACTATAAATGTCTTTTTACGATCTCCAAAGTAGTCCTCTGATTTTTAAAGGGGGTGGATTCTTGATTGTATCTTCACATTCAGGTATTTCACTAAGCTCCAAATAATTTGCAATGCATTGCAACAAAGCATCCAGTTGCTCACGTGATGGTATTTCATGCCATTGTTTGAGTAAGAAGCCTTGAACGGATTGAGACAAGCTTTGCAAAACTTTCTGAAATTGCGCTGTGCTTCTGTTTTGTTCAATGATGTTCAAAAGCCAATGCTGAAAAGCTGGGAATTGGCCAGAGTTCATGATTTTTGTGAGATATCTGTTATCACCACTATCACCAAAGAACATGTTTACAGATATTGTTGTTTCTAGCGAGGTCACTTGATGCCACCAAAATGCAGGGAAATATAACAAATCCCCTGATTCAAGAACACACTGAAACAAATGCATTGAGCTGGATTAATATATCTATGGGGCTAAAATCACAACCAGAAAACAATATTGAGGAGTTCAGGGTAGCAATTGTAGCAAGGGGTCCCAATCTCTGGTCAATTCTCCCTCACACCATTTCGCCCCCTACTAATTATATTTCTCAATTCTCCTGGTCAATTCTCTGGGGACAAATTGATCAACACAGCAAAATCAATAGAGGGCGAATCGGTTATCTCTAGGGGGCGAATTGACCAACTTGAATAGGGGTGAACTGGTTTGAGGGCAAAACATCCTGTTACTGCTCCAGTGATCCCTATGTTGCCTAAAGAGATTCCAAGTAGATTCAAAATAAATCTAAACTGCAGAAATTTGAAAAAAAGTTGGCAATTCCTGTTACTCTTCCATTTCCTTGGCTCAAACATTGCTGTAGAATGGCACGAACATTAGGGACTCTGATAATCTGCCCCACTACTAATGCCCCTTCAACTGAACATTCGTCATGGTCTTGATTGTAATAAAATTCACAATGTAAAGTATCCACTTTGCCGAAATATGCACCTGTAACTGTAATATTCACCTCATAGCAGGGATTTTTATCAAAGTCTGGATATTTTTCTAAATTTGGATCATCGCAAAACACTTGAGATTGTATTGTTCTGCCTTTTGAACCAAGTTTATTTGGATACATTGATTTCAAATTGCATCCAAAAAGTCTAACTCGCTTCCTCCCATTAAGTACTATAAGAAGGTTATCATCAGGATCAAAATGACAGAACTCGTAATGGTCTTGTTTGGCAATCCACAGGAATGGCCCTGCATGCATTTTACCAACAAATTCTGGTATAGGCAACTCATCTTGCAGTTGAGGAAACGCTTGCTTGATATTTTGCACTGCCATGTATGAACCTTTGCTTTTTTTGCTATTTCTCATAATGTTCTCAATGTAGTCCTCAAATTTCATTTTCTCGATGTCATATTTTTGACCAATTTTATACTCCTCCAAGTTGGTTTTTCGTCTGACATTGATCACATTTTGGCCTACTCGATTCTTCAAATCAGTCAATGTCCATTTTGAAGCAGGCCAGGACTTTGCATAGCCTGTTAATATCAAAGGTTTGCAGCTCTCTAAATAATCTCGTCTGAAGGTATCAGGGTCGATACTATCCAGTCTTGGTATGGCTAACGGTTTCAAACGATGGGACAATTCTACTGTTTGAACTGACATTTCAGCGGCCATTTTGTGCAGTAGTGCACACGTGCATCAGGGGGAATGGGAGAGAAGAAAAGGGGGGAGATAAAACGATAAAAACATTGTCTCTCTCCTCTCCCAGTAAACTTTTTGTCTGTCTCTAAATTACTGCTTCTGTTGTGGGGTGTTATTTTTGGAGTTAGCCAGCATGAAATTCAAAGTATGTATGAAATGTGTGCAAGTCTTTTAGATATATTTTCTGATTGGTGAAGCATATTACATAAGTGGATTGAATGGCTAGCTGGAGAAGTACCAGTTATAAGAAGAACAAGTAGAAGATACTGATAGACACATCCATGGGCAATACATCTTCGGAAACACGGGGCTCTCAACGCAAGAAAGAGCCTGCATTCAAGTCACCGTATGAAAATCAACTAGAAGATTTGTTTGAAGCAAGTAGAAATATGATACAATAATTTCCCCCTCTAATTTTATTCAATTAACACGATTGAACTTTTTCTCAGTTTAATAGTCTCTTGCTCTGCTTGCTGACATAAAAATGTTCAGCTGCTAGTATACCATAACAGAGAAAGATAAAAACCGCACACATGGATGGATTCTTCTGGCCATGGTGTTTTGAAACATTTATTTTGTATTTAATTCTGCAATCTCTTTGCAGAAACTCTCACAAAATGACATGTTTATCAAGAAAGAAAACTTTGAGGTGAGATTCCACTCGATTTGCAACATCTGATACAGCTTTCTTTACCAACAAGGACAAATGTAACTCTCAGAATGTAATGGAACTTTGTTCTTATATTATCTTGTTAATTAGCCACATTCTTGAATTTCCACTATTGCTATTCACAGAGACACTTTGAAGGGCCAACAGAGGGACTTGGACATAGATTGTTTGGTCGTCTTTTTCCATCACAATCTCAACAGTCCCATCACAGCAATCAACATCACAAATTCACAAAGCAAAATAACATGAGTGATTTCATAAGACATGCACATGATGTTCTAGAACAAGGTACATTACACCAGTTTGCATGTCAGAAATAAACCAGCTTAGGAAACTATAATTTTTCATCTATGCTCGGTTCTTGAATAGTCTTGAATTTTCTGGTTTTCAATCAAGTCCAATTATTGATAGTATAATTGTTTTTACTCAATTTTCAGCTTATAAAGTCAAAGACTCTCAGATAAGGTTTTATTTGGAACTGGTTGTTGGACAGGATGCAAATTCCACAATGGAAGGTATCAAAAAGTACCCCGATTTCCATTTCTCCAGCTGCTATTTACTCCCTTTATACTTTCACCAGGCTCAATAAGCACTATGAAATTTGCTCAATAAATCTAACTGTAACCATTTTGTCTATTATTTGAGATGTGAGGAACTTGTTGAGGGAAGCATGTTTGTATGCCCTTGCACTGGTTGATCCTGAACAAACATTCAAAGTCGATGAGGATGATGCTGTCATTGAATCTCTTGCCAAGTCATGCGTGAGTTCAACATAGTTTTGCATTGTAATGCACTCTTTTAGAGCAATTAATTCAAGCTTTTGTAAATGATTGCCAACAAACTTTAAAAGTTTGAATACTTAAAGACTATCTTTATTATTTTATGATTCATTGAAAGCATTTTATTATTCAGTAGAACAGTCCCCAGGCGTCCATAATATATATTAAAGCATTAAACATATGGCACGTTATTATTTGAAGGTTGTTGGTCATACAATGGTTTGCAAAAACAAGTTCTGTGAATGGGCATTGGATTTTAATCCAAAAGTTTTCAGTGGACTTGAAGCCTGGTTACATGAAAAGTTCACAGGAACTGTTCAAAAAGGTCATTTCCACGTAAGTGTCATTTTGCAAATTTATTTTTTGTTGCGATACCGATAGAATACATTATTCTCTGTGTGCCGATGAGAGTCATGGAGGAATCTCTTTCCATGCCCCTCTCACATAACAAACTATACAGTATGATTCACTAACCACCCAACTCCTTTCTGCAGTACAGTATTATTCATCCGTGTTTATAAACTCCTGCTTTAGTGAAACATTATCATATTTAAAAGTCATGATGTTTAGTTTCGATTCATTTCAGATGTTACCAATGCCAAACACAAGCATTTCAGAGCATTCATTTTCAATCCTAACCCCAAGCCTTCTGTGGTATCTATGCTGCGTTCTACCAATATGTTATACAAGAATCGATAAATCACATACGTCAAACGGCGATACTGATAACGCAAAGGTAAACGTAATTGAGCACTCACCTGGGATAAATTCTATTGACACTTTAATCTTGAATTGGCGTTTGCTCTACTGCATGATTTATTTTGTAAATCTCTGTTCGTTATTCTTTTTCGCTTTGCATCTAAATTTGAAAATACAATAGTTAACTGATTATAATAAACAGAAAATTGATTATGAATAGTTAAATAATGATAAACAAACGATCCTTTTCTTAAAAGAACCATCTTCATCACAATTCGACACAACACAATTCCAATGCCAAAACAACTAAATTTAAAACTTTAGTC
This sequence comes from Sanderia malayensis, assembly GCA_013076295.1. NCBI lineage: Eukaryota > Metazoa > Cnidaria > Scyphozoa > Semaeostomeae > Pelagiidae > Sanderia > Sanderia malayensis. The sequence goes on along the minus strand of RQOL01000427.1, from coordinate 32,254 downwards.
GCTTTAATATATCTCGATTTTAAGCGATTTGAATTCCTTAATTTGAATTCTTGAATCCCTTGCACGTTTTAATGTCTCCCTAAGTGTTGACTTGTAGTGTTGAATGTCTTCTTCATGTAAGTTTTAAGTTTGACCCTCTTTGATGCGTCAGAACTGTAGTTTATAACTTGTGTGCGTATGTCTACAATTTACTATTAGTATTTGCTTTCCTTTCCTACAGGCTGATGATGAAAATGAACCGATGTACACTTGGAATTTATTATATGATAGCAATGAACACGGACTTAGTTTGAACAGGTAAGCCTATATGGCTATGACATTCAAACATTCTGGATTGCAATGATCAGTAAATTTGATTTTCTGTAATTTTCAGTTACGTAAATCCTCGAAAAAGCCCCTACCTCCGAATACGCCCTCCCATCGAATAAGCCCCCATCCTGATAATCATTTGCAAGGACATTGACCCCAAGGTTCCAGGCATTGAAGTTGTTTAGCGAATGTATCGCAAATAACAGCAAGTGCAAATAAGTTATTGCATCGGGTCGTTTTTGCAAATAAGCCCCCGGGGGCTTATTCGAGGATTTACAGTACTATATTTCTGACAATATCATCGAGAAACATGTTATTTTGTTAGGTTCAAGCATAAATGCTTGAATTACAAGAGTCCAACTGTTACATTGATAAATTTTACGAATGGCACTCTACTTGTACTTGCCATCGATGAAGCATGGAGGTAATTCTCATTTTATATTATTTCATTGGATTTACACTTAAGTTTCGATAAGTAGGCTTTCCTGCTCTCTAAGCTTCTAATCAAAGTATCTGAAATCAACTTTGAAGCATACTATAATAATACAGCAAATTCAAATCAAGGAAGAGATGAGAAATCCCTCTTCAATGTTTGTTAACTTGTCGAGAATCAACTATATAATAGAGTTCTAAAGCCTATCTATTACTGTATAGCAAATGTCACTTACTAACTCTAGCTCTTTTTCCATTCTTTTTGAGAACTTTCAAGCCCCCTTTTTAATAAGCCCCGATTTTTAATAAGTACCCCCATTTTCAATTGAGTTTGAAGTAATCCTCCTCTTTATTAGTCCTCTTTTTTATTTTTGGAATTGTGAATGATGCTAAAGTTGTGATTCATTCAATTATAACATCTCAAGTTATTTAGCAATTATTTTAGAAGAACATCTTTCTGAACCTGTATCAAATCCCCATTTGGAACCACGAATTTTAGATCCCCCCCCTAGGGCTCAATAGATCTTTACAGCACTTTATTCAATAATTTAAAGCCTCCGATAATTTTCTACATTCGTATAATTAACTGCTAGCATTCTAATTTATACAGGGACTCGTCTGAAAGATTTGGTGGACCATATTGTGCATTCCTTGAAATTCTACCAAACTGCTCAAGTATTTTAGGTAAACATCTAGTTTATTCCCAACACGTGTGTACTATAGTTATTTATGTACTTATGAAGCAACCTATAGACATCATAATTTGGGAGCCGAACTCAAAATGGAGCTGTTCCTCTTTTGTATTGGGTGAATCCCAAGTGCTTTGAAATACCTTATCTATTTTTGTAAGGCTTTGCTGTAGAAGTAGGACTCTATTTTTATACCTTTTTGATATAAAAATAAGAAACTAGAACTGGGATGGGCGAAAATGTAGGAAATTTGAGTGCTAGGCTTAAGAATAATTAAGAAACTGCAAAATGTTCGCTCTTTAAATCGAGTCTATTGACTTTGCACAACATGGTCTTAGTAAATATAAAATATTTTGTTAGGTTTTATTTGAAAACGATTGACATTTTTTATTTGGATGAGATGAGGCCAATTAAGAAACTTTTAGTACTAAAACGCCAAAATCATGTTTGGTTTATAAACATATGTATTGAAAATGCAATGACATCTATTTATTTACACTATATATTTGAGCTCTTGTTAAAACTTTGGACTGTATTCATATTATACTTGCCTGGATATAAAATGTCAAATGATGTTGAAAAATAAAGAAACCTGATGAAAATATCTTTATCTTTAATCATGCCCTGTGGACCGATTTTATTATAGTGAATTTTATAGCATGACTATAAAATTATCGAAACTAAGAGCTGAGCTAAATTAAGAAACTAAGTGCTGATCCAAGTTTCTTATAAAGTAGAGTGTATAAGCTCAAAGCTGCTTTGTAGCTTGCTTTTTTTAACTTTTGGGTCCGTGTAGACTCTCTTTATCATTATTCCTCTTTCATGCTACCAGAAGGAAACTTGAATTTAAATGATTTTTTTATTTCAGAATCTTCGAAGATAGTTTACTTGAAAGAAATGGCGCGCAGTGCACCAACGGGATTACTAATCGGGCAAAGTTTCCCGCCAAAATTGAAAGTCAACAGTGATCTGTCGTCAGCTGAATTTGTGTACAAAGACTCAAAAACAGAAGATATTCTGAAAATTGAGGTATAATCAAATCTCTTTCCTGTACTAAATTGAATTGATATTTTATATGAATTTTATAGTAATATTTAATCATGCTATAAAATTCATTCTTCCATGAAATATCCTTTCTCGTTTTTCTTGAGCTTTTGTCAAATGTAGAACTGGAACTTCTATTACAATCTTTATTATCCGTTATGCGCAGGTTTCTAATCATTTGTTATTTGCATGTTATACTCTGATAATTTTGTTTTTAACTCTCAGATTTGGGGTTGCGGTGGAGTACTGGCTGCCACTGCTCAGAAGAAACAGCAAGATTGGGACAAAAAGGAAGTAGAGAAAATAAGAAAGGTTAGCATACATAACAAGATAAAATAAAGATAAAATCTTGTTAAATGTTTGATAGTATGGTTTATTCATCATTGACGAATCTTGTTGCTCGCAACCGTTTGTCTCGAAAGATACATAATTGAAAAAGTGGCATTGGACCTGTGACCTGGTTTAAAGGAGAGCTGCATGGAACATTTGGGCCAGTTTTGACTGGGGGATCTGTCGGGAAAACGCCAAAGTTCTCATCGAATCGCTTTAGTGGTTCCACTACTTGAAGCACCCTAAAGTATCAAATAAGCTTCTGGGAACTTTCAATAATAATGAATTTTAGGCAGGGGTGTCATTAGTGGCCCCCTATCCTTTTGTACAGCAGAAATAGCTTTCTTTCTATGCTGCATCAGTCAATGTACATAAAAATGTACAATGTAATATTGCAACGCATACTTAATGGAACAAATACTAGAAAGTCCACCTTGAAGTTCGAGTCCTCGGTAGTATAGTGGTGAGTATCCCCGCCTGTCACGCGGGAGACCGGGGTTCAATTCCCCGCCGGGGAGGACATTTTATTTTATTTTAACGAATTAGTATTTTTTGTTTTTCAAGGTGAAGCGTCCAGGTCGATGGGATGAGAACCCAGATAAAGAAATATTAAATATGGCTGGAGTGCAAACATCACACAGTCAAAGAGGAGATTTATAACATGTTAAACATGTTGCTTATTTCTTTAAAATGAAAATTTCATTTACAGTCAAAATCATCGTGAAAGATTTGATTTTTAATTTTTGGATTTTGTGTAGGGAAATAAAAAAATTCTTGAAACACAAATTGAAATGGTCGAAATTTATTTATTCAGAAATAATTTCAATTTTATTCAATGAATATATGACTAGAAGTAATGTCAGATTAGAATGCATTTAAATTAAATCTCGAATTGAAATTAAGCAGTTTTTACCTTGAAAAAGATAGAAAGTCATTGCTTTTTGAAAAATTGTTCCCAACCTTTTTTGAAACCATGAAACAAAGTGATTTTTCCATTTAGTTTCTGCACAGCCAATCTATTATTTATATGATTTTTACTAAAGAATATGTTACAAGAAAACCGAAATTTTGATATTCTTCAAACAACGTTTCCGAAATATAACCAAGAAAGGCACGATAGAAAATGAATTGCCCGGTAATGTTCGCTAAAATGCGAACAACGTGTTTTGAAAACTTTCTAGATAGAATAGCTTGAAATACCACTAACTTTGTGAATCTTTGCGCCCATCATTTCCGATAAAAGTAAATTACTATTCAGATAGGAGTTAATACGATCAAAGAATGGGATTAAATGAACTTACCCAGATTTCGAAGATCTCAAAACTCCATTTTGGGTCGCATGGCGTGGTTCAGCTCAATGCTTGTGTTAGGCCGTCAATAACTTCAATTCAACGGCGCTTTTCAACTCGCAATGTCTTCCTTATTTTCTTAAATTTCATTTCGCCATAACGACGCAGTCGCTTTAAAAACTAATTGGCTTTAATAATAGCTTAATATTGATGTTATTTGAGTTGAAATAATGACAATTTTCACTGCCAGAATGGTAGAAGGCAACCATTCCGAAGTTAAACTGGCTTTGACGAGAATTTCAAAAATTAAAGTTGTATGTGGTGAATTCTGGTTTCTTGTGTCTCTTGGGACCAAAAGTTTTGACTTTCTGTCATCCGATGGTTTTCAAAACAACTGATCAGGGCAAACTAAATCTGATTATAATTCGATATCGCAAATTAATTGCAATTTCATATTTGCAATTTATTTTATGAATTATTTAGTATTTTGTTGCTGACGTTTTAATGTTAATGTTTAATGCTATGAATCAATGTATGTAAATTTCGTGTATCAATTTTATTTGGAATTAATGAAGACGGCGTAATCTTCATGGAAACATGAAGAAATCGAAAAATTCTAATGGGTAAAATGAAATACCAAATTTTGTTTGGTTTGTAAAAATATGTATTGAAAATGCAATAACATCTATTTATTTACACTATATACTTGAGCTCTTTTTAAAACTTTGGACTGTATTCATATTATACTTGCTTGGATATAAAATGTCAAATGATTTTGAAAAATAAAGAAACCTGATGAAAATATCTGAAACTTTGTTGTTTTAAGCTTTGTTGTATTCTTGCATCCATTTTCTGAATATTTTTCGCTTTTTCCTGAAATCAATCTCATGGACAGCCCCTCTGCGAATATATGTGTAGTTGTACCACGAAGAAAATACCTAAAATAGACAGACAACATTCCACATAACTAAAATTCTCGAATAACACAGGACCAGGTTTCACAATAAGCTAATTAATGTACAATAGTAGACAAAAGCCCTTGTTATACTTGTAAAAATACGGGAAAAGGCTCAGCATCTCGTAAACGTCTTTCTGGGGGTTTTAATTCAACCTCCTAATACCCCCCCCCCAATGCTGTTCTCTCAATCACAACCCTGTAATTATCGAGCAAAAAGATATGTTGATATTATGCAAGACTGTCTCTAGAGGCAACATTGTTTGAAGAAAGGGGGTCAAGGCCATTTGTGTCCCAGAACATTTGTGCGAATGAACGAATGAACATGACTTACCTCTGATAAAAGTTTCTTTGTCTCATGCATTTCCATGGCTTTCATGACTTGTCGTTTTATTCTCAAAACTCTCCATTGCTTCCAGGTCTTTTCAAGTAGTTTCTGTTCATACTAAAAAACAAAATCATACCATGAAATTTCTGTTACATGAGGAACAACAATATACGTCATTTATATCACCAGAAGCTTGTTAAACCTAACTAAAGATAAATTTCACTACAGGCGTAACATAATAGGCACATTATAACTCTTTTTATCTTTATTGCACCATGAAACAGTTGAAATGTTACACTCTTAATTTCATAAGAATGCTAAAATTCTCCAGAGCCTCAAAGGTTTTCCATTGATATCAAGCAATGTTGATCCTTAATTAAACATTATAAAAATAAACATTATTCTTATACTTACCACTTTCTCAGCTTTGCTTGCATATAAAGAAACCTGTTTCCATGCAGTGAAATATTTTTGTAAAGCTGTAGAAGTTTGCTTCTTTCTCAACTTTTCGACAATATTTTCGTTCCTCCAACTGTAAAAACATTTGTCTCTATAAGGAAAAAAACGTGTTTGCAAAAGATGACAACTGACTGCATGTATCAAAATATGACAAATATCAAATATCGTAAAAGCTCTGCTAAGCCTTACTCTCTTATAAGCCCACCACTAAAACCTTTAACATAAATAAGCTCCCCCCACGGGCTTAACACAAATTGTACGGTGTATGTGCTATACATGGCTCATGTAGAAAAATCAAAAATTAAAGACTCATTAAACTGATATCAAAGAAATGCTTAACTTACAGAAGTTTATCACGGTGATGAGACGTGGCAATTTGCATGTGAATCTGTGGGGATAAACGGTGGTGTAAGAAAAATATCACTGGCATAAGGTCCATTATGAAATACAATAACATTATACTCTTAGGTGCCTAATTGCCGGGGGGTCCCAATTAGCGGGGGGGGGGTTGGATTTTTTGTTGAAAATTAATTGCCGGGGGGGTCCCAATTAGCGGGGGGGGGTTGGATTTTGTTGAATTTATTTCAAAGTTGTTCTCCTTCCCCAGACTCAATTTTTATCTTATTTTGTCTATGCAAGACTGGTATCTATTTATTTTGTGATTTTGAATACTCTGATATGAATTTTCAATACGCGTCACTTACGCGAAGTTGAAAAATTTAATAAGCGGGGGGGTTGGAAAAATTTTCAAAAATTAATTAGCGGGGGGGGACGGCAATTAGGCACCTAAGAGTAGGAGTATAGAAAGGTGGGCTTCAATACCCTGTTATCAGAATGAAGGAAAGGCGACCGCTATAAAGAGTTTGCAGTTACATGGGGGTTTCGTGTTATAAGAAAAGAAAAAATATCAATGGAGGCAGATAAGAAGAGCAATAAAAATAAATAAAGCAGAAGTGCATGAAAAAGGAAGAGAAATAGTAAATAGTAAACCTCATCAAGTTTCTTTGTTTTCCTTGATTCAATAGTTGCTTTCTTCCAAAACCGAAACGTTGCAGTTAGCTGAAAGGTGATAAAACGAACAAAATATAAGAATGATTAAATGAACAGAATTTAAAAACTATTAAATAAACAGAATAATAGATATAGAATGATGTGAAATTTCACTTTATATGATTTGGACCGATCTTTGTCAACCGCCTCGGGCCAACAGCTCTTAAGAGCCATGGGCGCTTCCAGTAAATATGTTTCGTCTGTTATACATAGGTTGAAGGGTTGGGAAAACAAATTGTCTTGTTTATGAATGTAACCGATATGGAGTCACTACACATGCGAGTGTTGATTATTGCATTGATTAATTTAAGTAAACTATATAAGCTGTACAAGAAAGGTAATGAATATCCCGTACTAGATTCAGCACAGCTACGCAAGCAAATGCATTTTGATGCTTTTAAAAGACATCGCATATAATATTTTTTCAAATGCATTTCACATGTGTTAATAGAGTGTTGTGAAATGTACTTGGAAATATATAGTATAATGTATACGATGTTCTTTAAAACCCCCAACTCAAGTATGTATTGGAACATGTATACAATGGTAAAAGTAAATTCTCCACTACGTTACGTTCAAAGAATCTACAACAAGCATAGTAAGTTAATTAAAGCAAACCTTGACATTCTCTTTTCTCTTCTTGTATTCTTTCAGGGTGCTTTTGCGGTCGCCTTTGGCACGTGTAGACTGTCTCCAGTTATCAAACGTGCTAGAAATCAGAAGAAAAAACCTTGAGGAATAATACATGGAGCTAAAAAAGCAATTTACGAGAGTCCATGAGGTATAAGCAAGATATCTACACACAATTAGTATAGTGGGGCTACGATGTGACTCGGTTTGATGAGAACAAAGTTATGCCTTGCTATATTGCGACCGAAAGAAGCTGCTTTGAACACAGGCAGAATTAAGCTGAAATGATCCATGCTCAGTTCTTGGCGAGCCTGCAATATAATTTTGGATATAACCAAGCGAGCGAGGAAGATAAGATGACAGGCGAATGGACATGACATGTTCCAAGAATGGATAATACAGTGGGTAAGATGGATGACAGAATGGACACCGAAAAACGGGAAAAAAAGTAGAAAAAGAGAAAGACCAAGACATAGATGGAGGAGCAGTACTGGAAAAATTGAAAGCGGGAGATGGCTCCAACTACCCCAAAAGAGACAAGATTGGAGCAGGACGTGGAAGTCGTCAGAGCTCATCAGCCTGTACACGGTGGAACGAACTGCCGATAATAATGATGAGGTTGACTTGTAGACGCAAAGAATAGTAAAAGGTGCGTCGGCCGGGAGTCGAACCCGGATCGATTGCTTGGAAGGCAACCATGCTAACCGCTACACCACCGACGCTTACATCATATAACGTAAGATATTCGAAATACATTGATATCAAGATCAATAGATTAGCCAGCCAACGGGTGACAATTAACAAGTGCCCATGATATTCAAACCGGGCGGGTGGAGAGAATCAGGTGGAAGTTCAAGCCGAGTGAAGAAAAACCAATAATAGAACTTGTAGAAGATTAATAAACCGGGAAAATAATGGAGCGAAAGATTAGGTACAACGCCAAACATTAAATGAGAGAAATGTAGTTGAAGTTGTTAGCGTAATAATATATAGCGTAAAAGCGTAATATAATAAGCATTGTTGTGGTCAAAGTATAGGCTTTCATCCTGGTTACCCAATACTTCCAATTGGAAACGACCACACGACATACAGTCAAATCTGCATAGTTCGAACTCGTGTAATTCGAACTCTATCTAATTCGAACAAATTCTCTGTCCCTTCAAGGATCACTAATGAACCAACTCTTACAAAACAAACCTCTATAATTCGAACTTTTTGTAATTCGAACATTTTCACGCTTCCCCGGGGTGTTCGAATTAGGCAGAGTTGACTGTATGTATATCACAAATAACCGAGAAAAAGCGAGAGAGCAAAAGTGTAAGAAAGACTTACCGTTTGACCAAATGTCCTTCAAAGCATGTTCTTGCTAAGAGTCGTCCTCGAGTTTTCCGTAACCAGAATGCGAAGGTCTTCTTCATCTGTTTGATGTGTTTCTTCCCTGCTACTGACTTCGCAAGTTGTTCCTTGGCTAAGTGATCTACAGAATGATGCAAGCAAACGGATTAAATCACGTCGAATAGATGTAATCACGATTACAGACACAATTGAGCCTCAATGAAACAATAACAAGAGAAACATCGACTTGTTCAATTTAACCAACTAGATTTGCAGGTATTTTGTCTCAAACCTGATTCGCTAATTCAATAAATCGATAAGAACAGGAGAGGAGCAGAAAAATGTTCCACAGATGTTCCACAGCAAAATGAGATCTATATAAGTTCCCTTAAAGGTTCGTTATATAAGGATTCCATCAACTTGTAGCAATTTAGCAATGTCAAAGTGACAACAACTACGAACCCTTGGTTATCTGTCGCCAGTGCTTGACTATTTTCAAAAGCGTTATGCTCATCAGTCTCTGGAAATGAAGAATGGGGAGATTAAAGACAGACACAAGCAATAGGGTTCATTAAACACTATGATGCTAGCTATATGTTGTTTATGAAATATTGATGCTCGTTGCCTTATGAAGTATTGACATTCACGATGTGTTTTATTAAAATTATCAATTCCAAAAAGTGTCTTAATGGCAAATAAAATAACAAAAAATGTGAACATTTTGATAATAAACAGTAGTTCTAAATAAGAAACAGTACATCTGGAATAAGGCCAAAATATAAAGATTTAAGAAATTATTTGGAGCTACTATTTCTTATCAAAATGTTCAAACTTAATGTTATTTCATTTACCACATGTGGCTTATGAAGTATTAACGCAAGCTACGAGTACGAGGATTAAGATTGAGAGCTGTGGCTTCATTGTAATTGGGCTCTCGAGGACACATTGCAATATAATGTTTAAGAAATGCTGAAATGATCTCAAGCTATACCTCTTTCACAAATGCCAGGGTCTTGCATTGCTTCGTAAGGTTTTTCCAATAGTTAAATGCCTAAAAAGGTAGAGGAATCTGCTACAAAATGTAAGTAACCAAGGTATCATCTCCAAAAAGAACTTGAAGCAATGCTCTCTTCAGTTGAAAAGCTAAATATCCTACAGCAATGTCTATATAAATGCCTGGCACATAAATAAAATGCTGCTTAATGGTATTAGCTACAAGTATAACAACTACAACAGAGGAAGCCCCATCGTAAAAGCGTTCAAGGGTGATGAAAGTGGTAAAACATAATTCATTAGAAACTATTCAAGGGACAGAGGATCTCGTTTGACGCAGTTAACGTTGGAATCACACACGCATCATATGAATTCGAGTCGGGCAGAACATACTACATGAAGTTATGCTGAGAGCCTGGTGTACATTCAAAACACGGATACAAGAATCTGTAAATTATGCATCCAGGTTGTTATTCAAACACAATAGAATACTGCTTCTTTTATTAGTTGACGAGGAATATCGGTCTGGTATGGATGGATCGTATGGAGGTTGACCTGTCCATTACGTTGATATGTATAGGATCCTACTGTGCTGCTGTTAATACCAGGCGATCTTAACATATTGAAATTATGTTGTGTTGCACATTATAGTATAACTTACGGTTCTTTGTAATCTGAAATCTTTGTATCGCTTTGCTCTGCCATCTAGTGCATTGAAATGAATTCGGTCAAGGACAATCTTCAAATGTTCTTGTCTTCGTAGTTGGGTGTAGTTGTCCAATACCATCGCATTTCTGCGAAATCGTTTGAACAAAACTGACCATGTTTCGAAGGCCGACGACATCTAAGATTGTAGTTTTAAAAAATGGCTGACAGATAAATGCATTATCAATCTTCAATGAAGGAGTCGGACAAAGGTAAAGCAGAAAAAAATTGAAGCATAAACAAAATGCAAAGCAGGTAAATGAGTACAGGAGGTTTAAAAAAGGCAGAAAAATAAAAAAATCAGACGAAAAAGAAGAGGAAAATTAGAGGAAGAAGAATAAAAAGTAAAAAAAGAGTTAAGAGAAGAACAAGAAGAAAGTAAACATGTTAAACATTAAGAATATAAAGCCAACGATGCATAAAACTTAAGCATACACAGAAAAAAAGCAAAAACATGAAATACAGATGATAGATTTGAGTAGTAAGGAGAACCAAAAGAAGGAAAAGAAAGAGTAAAAATCAAAGAATAAAAAGCAGCAGAGGCAAAAAGCAGATGAAGAATAAGATGGAGATAAATACATAAAAAACTTACAATGTTATATTCAACGATTTCCTCAACTGATCTTTGAGTTTTGCGAAGATTTTTATTATTCTTAACAACATTAGACCACCCACGTATGGTACTACGAAAAGAAGACAAAATATGGTTAAGGTCACAGTGAGTCTGCAACACAAATAACTTGGGTGTGACACACGACCAACTGCTATGGGTGTGATCCCTGCAAAGGCGTATCTACTGAATCATCTCAGAATCCTATCGAAAGACGGCAAAACGAGTGCCCTGGTAGGTATTTGCAAGTCAGGTAAATAAAACAAAGCAAAGTTTGGTGATATGTGTTGTGAAACCTTCCGAGAAACAAAAAGCTATGGGCAATGCTATTGTTTAATGCGGACAAGGTAAGTTTTGCAGAATGTTGGGGTTGGTTAATGAAGACATCACTAATACGGGGGGGGGGTGAGAAATGCGTATTACGTGGTAACAAGACGATATTCGTAATGAAAGCACGCTATCTTCTGCCCATTCGCAGCTTCGCGCCATTCCAAGAATAAGCTGCGGAGCATCGTCGTGCTTCTCCTCCGCAACCAATCGTCTGCTGCCTCTTGCAACTCAATGCAAACTATAAAACAAGATAATATCAAAAGAATAGGAAAATAATTGTAAAGATCAAGCACTATATTATAATTTCCACTCTATAAGATGCCGGGATATATAGTTGAAGGAGTTATAGCAGCAGCTGGAGTTCTACAAACAAACGCAATGGCCAATGGTAATGGTAGTGAATGCTGAGCAAACTAAGCATGGGGTAATTATTCCAATTTGGCAACAAATGATGGTATGAAGATCGCAAAAAACAAATTCGAGCAAAAGCAAAGTAAGTAATAACAAAGAAAGCAAGAACAAAGAAAGTAATAACAAAGAAAGCAAGAAAAAAGAAAGCAGGAACAAAGAAAGCAAAAGCAAAGTAAGTAATCACAAAGAAAGCAATGTACACAATTAAATGAAAGAATAGTGCAAAGCACACAATATACAGCCTCTGTGACAATGGTGGTAGCACAAGGTAAGGTCACTAGAAGTATATACTAAGCATAGAACAAGCAATACCAAAGATTATGATTGTTGTTGCAGTGACCAAGTTAAATCGACGGTTGGGGTAAATCAATTACCTTTTGTGCGAGAGATCCATTTCTTTGCTGCAATTTTGGCAAGCGTTCTTCTCTACAAAATCAGAGAACAAGAATCATTTAAGAGCAACACCAATAAAATAAAAATTCAAGACAATAGAACATGGTGCTTAAAAACAAGGATGCGGTACAGTTACATCTAAATTATGTCGACCATGATCTAACTCGAATTCTTCAATATTATCTGTGACCCACGAGTTTAAACTAATGCATACATGCCTTAAGTTTAATTCTGAGTCTGGTTTGACTCTCAAAAGCTAGGTTGAGAGTCAAACCAGCTCAAATCTCAAAGCTCAACTACAGTCGAATCTCGAAGCTCAAAACTTCGAGATTCGACTGTAGTTGAATACAAGAGTGACTTCACTTCACATGATTGAATGAGATACTCAGAGAGAATAGAAGAAACTCTGCTCATATCAACATTACCTTTTTCATGTGAATGGATCGTTTCAGCCAGCAATTAAAAGCTTTTCTTTCAACTGTCATTCTGAGATGCAGCTCCCATTTCTTCTGTCGAATACTACCACTCCATCTCGCAAATGCGTCTTTCACGAGCTCCGCATGTTGGATGTTCTGCTTCTCTTTAAACACTTTGGAGCAGATGGCACTCTTCTTCCACCAATCAAAAACATTTCGAGCCTAAGTTCCAGCAGGAAGAGACAAAGATATAAAGACACACACATCCTAGAGGTCCTTAATGAACCTGGTTACTGTTTCAAATGGGCGTGCTGTAATCAGAAGACGTTAAAGGTGGCAGTGTGTTAATAGTAAAATAATCACAAACTGGTGAAATATTAACATAAAAGATAAATGATTACCTTATTTCTGATTGCGTATCTTTGAAAATCATACAGACGTGTTCTGAGGTCGCTTCTCTGTTCTGACAGGCCGTGCCAAGATTCTAAAGCTCTAATGAAATAATAATTGTAAAAAATAATGATGGGAAATCAATGAAACATATGTATGGACACCTCTCCGTAACGGGCGTCAACCATATGTGTCTGCTATAAAATTTGTCTTTACAAGAAAATAGTTTACAAGAATATTGAGGATGAAGAATGGCCTTGTCTTTATAAGAATATAGTTTTAAGACTATCGAGGCTCAAAAATGGCTTCTAATTTCGACATGGCGTATCGTGTTATGTTATGGAGATGTGTCCAACACTGTTAAACCTTGCTGCATGTTAAACCTTGCTGCGTGTAACTACCTCACTGCAAGGCAATGCCTTTTCTGCAATTACGTACTAACCTGATCATGAGCGATTCACGATAATGATCGTCGGCCATCCTCAGTCTGGCAGCCTCTTCAGACCATATGAAAAATGCCTGTACAGCCATCTTGAAGTTGAGTTTTCTTTGAAACTTGATGGCACTTTGAGACAGAGATTTCTTTCCTGAATAACAAGAAAAAGACAAAATTTAATAATCTATCGAAAATGAAAAAATTCAATAAACAAAGAATAGCTATGATCAAAATAACATAAAATCAGATCTTGATGTTGTTATCTTACTTCGTGTGTTAGGTTATTCCTACTATAATATATAAATAAAATTGGTTCATCGTTTATGTAATTTGGTTAAAAATAATACACATACTTTTGGTCCAAGACAGCCATGACAATAACACCTTTTTGAGACGCTCTTGCTGTACGTCCTGCAAAAATCATGGGACATAAAGTAGAACCAACTGGTTCTTATATCCTTAAAGGAAACATGTTTGCGAAAACCAAAGTCCTCTTCAATAATATCTGGTTAAGGTCGCCACTTCTAAAGCCAAGCCAACACCTCCATGCAATGCAAACATACCTGAAAATGTTCCTTGGCCAAAGCTTTCGCTTCTAAGCATAACCTCCATTTAATGAAAACCTGAAAAAATCCACTCGATTAATTATAGTGATACATAAAAAAATAATGAAAAATAAAACACTCATCAAAAAATGCGGAATTAAAAAGAAAACGAATGTAAAAATGTCCTCCCCGGCGGGGAATTGAACCCCGGTCTCCCGCGTGACAGGCGGGGATACTCACCACTATACTACCGAGGACTACGTTCAAATGACAAAGAAAAATAAAGGCATCACTTGAGTTAGTAAAAGGTATTTACATTATCATTGCAACATTTTTACCTTGTTTTGTCTTCTCTTTACAGTGGTATTATAATTATTACGAAGGCAGCCAAGCTTCCAGGCAGTTCTGTGCCATTTTCCAACAGTCCTGCAAAAAGATCAACTTCAGTTTAAAAAATGCCATGAAAGCCTTTGGCGCTGCTTCAAAAACATCAGAAGAAACAATTAAATATCTACAGAAGTAAAACCGTAATAAAGTAACAAATAATTAAATAAGCAGACCTTTTTAAAAGCATTTGATCTTCAAATTCTTTGGCAACGTGAACCTTATGCAAGCGATCCCTCCAGCTACGAAATGCATCCTTTAGCAGTTTCGATTCTCTTTGCTTAATGATTCTATCACATGCTGATCGCTGTGAGCCTGATATGTGGACAGCCTCTTGCCATCTTCCAACTAGGGATTGCAGACGTCTTTTGGCCAAAAACTGCAGGAAAAAATACAAAGAAAATCACATGTTACTTAAAACGTACAAAAATCAAAAATTGAACAACAATACATGAGGGAAATTTAAAATTAACTGGGCCAATGCTTAATGAAGTATTGGGTTAGGCTGCGTTTACACGGGATCGGTTCCATTTGGAACCGTACCAAAATGAGTACGATTAGGCCTCCCGTTTACACGGGAACTGCCGGAACCGTTCCAAATGGAACTGCTAGCCGTACCCAAATGGGATCGGTTAGAAAAAAGTTCCATTTGGAACCGTTTCACGGAACCGTTCCAAAATGCTCGTGTAAACGGGTGGAACGGTTCCAAAAGAGTACGGATAGGAAGTGAGGCATACAAAATGTGAGTGTCATGTGATCGTGAACAAAGGGAATCACAAAAATGGCGCCCTTTGAGCTTGTCAAGCACGCCTCCACAGCACCGCTCTGTGCAATAATTTCGAATAGTTCCAAATGGAACCGATCCCGTGTAAACGCAGCCAAATTTGGAACGGTTCCAAATGGTTCCGAATGGAACCGTTCCAAATTTCTCGTGTAAACGCAGCCTTAATCGTGTATTGAGATATGGAGAGTTGTATGTGTATCAAAGCAATAGTCACGAGTTTAAATCTAATACGTCTCGGGTGTTTGCATGCATGTCGGTAGTACTGGGTGAGTGTAAAGGGGAATAGAATTTATGACCAGAAGACGGGTTTTGTGCTGTCGCTTATTGCATATATCAGACAGCAACATTTATTTAGACACAGCACAAATATTTGCTCTTCCTGTCATAAATTTAAACAAATGATAATGAAGCAAACCATACTGAGGAGATAAAAGACTGCTAGTTTTATACTGAGAGCAAATTGATTATAATTGGCATCAAAAGGGAAATAAAAAAGCAAGAAAAGAAATAAAAACGAAAAGCAAGAAAATAAATAAGACGAAAAGCTAGAAAATAAATAAGACGAAAAGCTAGAAAATAAATAAAGAATCTTTAAAATTCAATAAACTTCATCGAAATAAAAAATATAAAAAAATAAAAATAAAAATCCTATAAACAAAGATCATGAGAACAAGAAAAAGAAATATCGAAGTTAACAACCAAAAGCAAACTTGAAGAAGATACATAGAGACATCGGGGCTCAAATTTACAGCATGATTATGTGTGGGGTTATAAAAAGAGCTCTCACCCCTTTCCTCCAAATTTTGAATTTCGTCGCAAGTCTTGTGTTTTTCAGATGTAATTTTGCAATTAAGTTCTTGTCTTTTATAGCTTTCTGTTTCTTGCAGTGATCTGAAATTGCATTGAAATACTTCCGGAGTAGTCGAGCTTTCTATGAATGGAAAAAGTGGATTAAATAGTATCTTGTTTACAAAACAGGACTTCTAATGGCAAGGTCTTACTCTGGACTGGACGATTAGTAAGAAGAGAAGCAAAGAAGGAATATCTAAAGAAAAAAATTAAGCATCCAAATGAAGAAAGGCTAGACAGTGAAACAATAACTCACGAAAGCAAAAAAATAGAATAAAAGGAGTAAGTATAAAAAGAAAAAAAATATGATAAGTTAGAGAACAAAATAAAAGTAAGGATGGAAACGAAATAAATGAAAATGAAAGAAGAAGAATGTCTTTTCGAAAAGCAATGAGCTGATTGGTGGAGAAGATTTGACGAGATATGAGAAGAATTAATGTGACAACTTAAAACAATATTAAGACAATAAAAATAAAAATCAATGGCAATATAACTTGGTATATAGATAAACTAGCTAAATAAAATAGAATGATAACAATTGATGAAGCATTTGGCAAGGAGTATCAATAAAACACATTGTACAACATAAAAAATATTGATAACAGCATTTTTTATGTTAAAATGTACATCTTGTACAAAGATTCGGTATATTATTATCATTATCATTACCATAAATCCTCGAATAAGCCCCCCGGGGCTTATTTGCAAAAACGAAATTTTAGCTGAATTATTTTTCAAGCAAAATAAAAGCTATACGATGCAGCCAATCAATAAAGTTATTGGTTTAAACTTGCTGTTATTTGCAATACATTCACTAGACAACTTCAATGTCTGGAAACTTGGGCTCAATATCCTTGCAACTGATTATAAGAATGGGGGTTTACTCGAGGGGAGGGCTTATTCGAGGATTTACGGTATTATTATTATTATTATTGTTGCTGTTATGTAAATAACTTACCAGGAACTTCACAGCCACCAATCTGCAGTATAGTTTTCTATGCCAGGCGCAGAAAATGCTTTTCAATGCAAAAGAACGCTTGTAGGCAAGAAAATACTCGTGCAGCTCTCTTCTGATTCTCTGCTGTTGCGTGAATTTGAGCCATGCTTTAAATGTTCTGCTCAGTGGAAGTTGGCGCCAATGACGAATCGTACTGGACATGAATACCTCTCTGTTCACACCGATACTTTCACTTTGAAATGAATAGAACGACATTGCGTCCTGAAAAAGATTGAACAACAAAAGTTGTGAATGGTTTGGGTGCAATTGTAATTACAGTTTGTAATACAAGAACTTAGACTCGCCGTCCAGAGAGCGAATAAGATCTTGGAGTATCAAAGGAAGAAGATTAAAAGCCCAAAAGAATAACCAGCAGACAGTGAAAAAAGAATAAATACTGGAAGTCTCAAAAAAATCACTAAGTATAAAAAATGGACTCAAAACAAACTATAATAAACTACTGATTATCAACTCTTTATTAGTGATCTAAGATCTTTGTGCTGGCTAATAAGATCTTGGGTTGCTAATAAGGTAAAAAAAGAAGATAAATATGAACAATGAGGGTTAAAAAGAATGAATAAAATGAATAGAAGCAAAAAGTAGACAAAAAAAGATTGAACCTCGTCGGAATTGTGACTGAATGGAAAAGGGGGCGTGTCATCATCTAAAGACTTTTCCTTTGTTATGTTTCTACGAGGTGTTTCGCTCCTATCCAATGATAATGTCTTGGGTCGAATTGAATCAGCATATTCCTATTGGTTAACAAAACATAAAATAAAAAAGGGGTGGGTGAGGTGCATGCGTGGAACTTTCAGCAACTTTAATAGGTCAATAAAAACTGCACTTGTTACAAGTTTTTCTCGCGAGGAAAAATGCGGAAGGAAATTCTCTCGCAATTTTCTTTAGTATTTCCCGACGCCAGAGAGACTCTTTGCAAGTTCAAGTGAAAACAGAAAACAAGATAATCACGAACCTCGTCTTGAAGTCGAGACACATCTGTAAATAACGGTGGCACTGTTACGGGAGTTCTCTCTTTGCTTGATAAAGAGCCAGTGCTTCGTAAGCTCAGCGGCGACCTGGGCCGCTCATTCAGCGACTTAGAACGGATGAAACTCTTGCTGTCATTGGCCGGAGGAATCGAGCAGTATTCAGACTCAGAATGAGGCTTGAACAACAGCGCGTGCTCGGGCGAAAGAGACGCGGGCGAACCACGGCGGCGCTCGAGTGAATTCGAGGTTACCAATGGAGATATCGGAAGTGGAGACAGTGGTTGCACCATGTTGGGAAGCGAGCCAAAGTAACCAGACGAAGATCTGAGCGGTGGGAATGACCCGGACCCGTATGATTCTGATAGTGTGTGTTGACGTAATATGCCACGTGGGGATGCCTCCCGTTCCAAACGATCAGTGAATCGTTCAACTGCGTCTTGAAGTTGCTCTTTGATGAAGTTTTTCCACGCGTCGAATGCAGTTTCCAAGCGATCTAGTCGCTTCTCGTCTTGGTATTCACTGTTGGATGATAATCATAGATCTCTATCTACGGCAATACTGAGCAGGACCACATGATGGTATAAATGCATACATAGTATACATGTATGGTATAGATGTATGCATAGTATACATGTATGTATGGTATACATGTATGTATGGTATACATGCTCAGGTACAGCAAGTGGCATAGATTGAACAAACACGAAAGACAATCAACAACGGGATGATACAAAAGGAATTAGAAACAAGAAAAACAAGAAGAAGATCGAAGAAAAAGAAAAACAAGAGGAAGAAGGAAAAATAACAAAAAAATAAGAAGCAAAAATGGTCAGATGAAGATGACAATCAAGTATAAAGTAATCAGATAAAGAAAACGTTGGAAAGAAAGAAGAGCAAACATCTAAGAATAGAATACACTAATAAATCTCTAAGAAACTTACTAAAAAATGCAGTGAACTTGAAACTGTCTTCTCCAAGATTTCATCATTTTTCTTTTTAGTTTATTCACGCGGAACCATTCAGCTGCCTTTTCTATGGTCAATCGTTTTTTACGAAGATACGAAGTTTGCTCCAACCATGTTTTGAATTTCAATTTTAAAAGAAGATGAATTCGGGCCTAAGGGAAAGAGAACAATTATAAAAAAATATAAGATATAGAATAAACAATAGGAATTCATTTGAATTACACTGAGATTCATTGGGATTCATTGGATTACATTAGGATTCATTGGATTACATTAGGATTCATAGAGTTACATCAGAGCTCAATTGCATTTATAATCAGACATGGTAAACATTATTCAGTTTGTAGCAAAGGCCTACCTCCATTCCTCTTTCGTTTTCTTTCATATCTGCTACTTCAGATACTTTTCTTCGCCATTGCAAGAAACAACGTCTAGCGAGATCCAACTTACGACGCTTCAGTTCAGCAATATAATCTATGAAGAGAAGACAACTGATGATTGTAATCATCATCAACATTATGAATTATGATTTGGCTGATATGTCTCTTTTGATGGGCGGGCATTATTGAATAACGACCTTCAAAGAAACATTTGGGCTCAGACAGACTTTCTTTGGACTTCGATAACCATCTTATCAAAAGCCAACAGAAAGGAAACGTTTGATAGAGGAATACGGTATCTTTAGCTTTTTTTCAAGAGTCTAATTTAAAACCACAAAGACTTTATAAAATGGCAGGAAAGACTTGGTAGAGCATACACAGAAAAAACCTTTGAAATAGAGAAGCATTTGTGCAAAAGAACGGCTGTACACTAATGAGAAAAGAGTGATATTATACCTTTCCAATTTGAAATGGATTTAGCAAGAATAGCATTTATCATCGACTGGTTTTCATTTCTTTCACGTTGAATTGACTGTGCCTTAGCTCTGTTAAAACAAGCATAGCCATTAAGAGAGAAATCCAAACTTGAGTAAATGAGAGAAATTCACACTTTTTCGGGGATTTTTGGCTTTAATCGATGGGGAGATAGTGAAAAAAAGATAATCAAAAAATGATAATTAAAGGATAAGGATAACTAAAAACTAAGAATAACATTAAATATAAAAAGAAAAGAATATAAACAAACTATAAACTACTGACTATCAAGATCTTGGATAGCTAACAAAGAAAAAGAAGACGACAAACAGATTAATATGTACACAAAACAAGTCGAACTGCACAAAAGTCAAAAAACAGAAACAGAAAAAGAAGAGAAGAAATTAGGTATAAATATAAAAGAAAAAACAAAGCAGGGAAGGTTGATAACAAGGAGAGAAAAAAATGAATGCCTGATATCCTTTTGCTTTGAGTTACACAGTAAAAATGAAGCAATAAAAACGAAGGGTTAAATTCTGTAAAGTTGAACCTTCAAGAGGGATAGGAAATTGGTCCGACCAAATGAATATCCGACTTAAGCGATTTTCCTGATTACAAATCCAACAGGTATTGAAAATCACTCCGACTTAGTGAAATTCCGAGTGACCCGGAATATGACGTAATGCGATTCAATTGCAAGTCCACTTTTATATCACATTACTATTAGCTACATCGATTTTAAACCGTATCAAATACTTGTGATCATTGGAGAATTAAACATTGGATACACAATAAAAACATTGACTTTACCTCCACATCGAAAAGACCTTCTGAAGTCTTCCAATTTCATTGACATATCGATATTGCCGAGAAACTTTCTTTCGCGTCAAGACAAGTCTCCATGAATCAAACACCCTGAAAAATCACAAAAACCAAGGCTAGTCCTGCTAATTAGTAAATATCTAGACCACGGGGCTCCTTGATTAGACTAAGACAGCAAACGATAGTTGTTGGATAATCCTACAACATGCAAGGCTCCAATGTAACAGTGTCCCTCCCGAACCAACATCAATTATACTTGATATCTTTACGACGACAACAGTTGAAATAATGGGTAATGCCATTGAGCTTACCAAGCGAGGTCCCGTCTCTGCTTCCTTGCTACCATGTGGTGAATGATTCGATCTTCTTGCGTCACGATTCTCCAGGCAGAGAACGCTCTCGACAATTGGCCTCCTTTCAGCAACGAGGCAACAACAAGAGCTCTCTGTTTTCCCTTTTCCACTTGTCGCTTCTCATAAATCCATCTTTTAAACGAAGCTGTAAACAATGAAGCATGCTATAGTATACCATGGAATGGCTCACATATACAAGCTAAGTTGCCATTGGGATGAATACGTTTACCATGGAATGGCTCACATATACAAGCTAAGTTGCCATTGGTATGAATACGTTTACCATGGAATGGCTCACATATACAAGCTAAGTTGCCATTGGGATGAATACGTTTACCATGGGATGGCTCACATATGCAAGCTAAGTTGCCATTGGTATGAATATGTTTACAATGGAATGGCTCACATATGCAAGCTAAGTTGCCATTGGTATGAATACGTTTACCATGGGATGGCTCACGTATACAAGCTAAGTTGCCATTGGTATGAATACGTTTACCATGGGATGGCTCACGTATGCAAGCTAAGTTGCCATTGGTATGAATATGTTTACCATGGAATGGCTCATATATACAAGCTAAGTTGTCATTGATATGAATACGATTACAGTAGAATCCCCATGTGACAGACAACCAAGAGACCAATGATGTTGAAAGAATTGTCCCAAAAGAAATTTTAGGACAATATCATTTGTCTGTTATTCGGAGGTGTCTGTTAATGGAGATTCTACTGTATTAAGACTCCACTATAATCAATTTTCATAAGGATACTGGACATTTCTATACAATATACGCATTTGTTAACAGACATAAACATTAATTCATTTGATGCAAGTTGCATCAATGATCGACTTGGACAATCGTTTGATATCACTTCGATTGCCCAACATCTATAGCCGTGAAGTTTTAAACTGTTACCCTTTAATGTAAGATGCATGAATGTAGGCGTTGCGTGGGCCAGTCTTTCATTCAAATGTTTCTTTTTAACTTTGTTTCTCCATCGCATTGCAGCACGTCTGAAAAATAAATAATTGCATTTTCAGCTGGAGAGTCACTAGCATAAAACACGAGTTGCCAAAGATAAAATTGTAAAAATATCCTCCCCGGCGGGGAATTGAACCCCGGTCTCCCGCGTGACAGGCGGGGATACTCACCACTATACTACCGAGGACTACATGTGCTATGAATAGCAATTACCTCAAGAGGACAACTAGCATAGCTTGCATCGATTACTGCAAGCAGATTGAAGACATTGTGAAGGGTAAAGTGTAAAATATACCTGACGGCTCTCAGAGTTCTTGCTTCTGCGGTGCTTCTCGTAAAGTAGTTGATTTCAAGGGCCTTTTTCCAACGAGTGAATCCAGTTTGAAGAATCCTTCTAGATTGTAGTTGATCTAAAGCCATAGCACATTGCCTGTAAGATTTAATAAGGAGTAAATAGACTTCGAGAGCTATTGAGACTAAACGTTAGAGCAAAGAGTGACTAATTGTCCTAACTGTTAGATAAACATAACAGTGCTTAATGCCAGTGTTAAGAGATTAATCAAAGTTGAAGAGAAAAATGAAAATACAACGAGGGGAGGTGAAGATGATGATGTTGAAGAAATAAGAAAGCAAAGATGAGGAAGAAAAGAAGACAAGAAAGATAATGATGAAGAAGAAAAGAGAGAAAGAAACAAGAAGAAGACAAGGAAAGTGATGATGTAGAAAAAAGGCGAGAAAAGAAGAAGAAGGAGAAAGCAAAGAAGGTGGTGATGCAGAGGAATGAACAAAGGGAGAGGAATAAAGAAGAAGAACAAGCAAAAAAGATCGTGATGATTTAGAAAAATGAAGAGAGACAAGAAAAACAAGAAGAAGAAGAAAATGAAGAAATTAAAGAACAAAGCAGATATTAATGATGAAGTTAAGAGAGAATTAAATTAGTGAAATCACAAGAAAAATGAAGAAAGCAAAAACGGGGAACAAAAGGAAAACAAAAAAGATAAAAATGAAGAAGAGAGAAAAGAAGAACAAGAAGAAGACAAAGAATATAATGATGTAGAAGAAAAGGGCAAGAAGAAGATAAGAAAATGACGAATCTGAAGACGAAGCAGAGATTAATGAAGAAGTTAAGAAAGAAAAAAATTAATGAAATCACATACCCAAGCTGACGTGATTTGTTGGCATACTCTCTCCACTTCAAGAACAGTGCTTTCAACTTCAAACGCATAATAATTTTCTGAAACTTATCCCTTCGTTCCTTCATATGCCTTGCATAATCCAACCAGGATGCAAAGCATCTACTCTGCCTTGCCTGAGGAAACAGATAGCATCATAAAATATCAACAGCAGTAGCATTACCATAAACAGTGAAATAGTCAAAGAAAGGCTACCATGCAGAGTGGCTGCAGAGCTGCAATAACACATCAAGATATATAATGCATAGGCACTATATTACATAGTATAGCCAGCACCATACTAAACAGCCCAAATATATATAGCATGTCCTCGCATATAATAAGACCTTTTAATGCAGCCTATTGTTCTCTTCAAACAAACATGGTGAGACCTCTTATATGTCAGCTTTTTTAAATGCGGAGACCTACTGTATAATACCAATGCAATTCCAAATGTAGGATATGGTAGAACATTGCATAAGACAAATTGCCATTAGAAAACATTCCCCATGCACTCATAAAAATTGGTGATAAAGTAGGTCAGCCATATGTTCGGTCTGTGATGACGTTACTGGATTCTGATGTTACTGGGGTTAACTGAATTGAAAATCATGAATTACCTTTCTTCCTTGAGCTTTGCAAAGTTTCCTGTGCAAGGTTTTCCTCTTCAATCGCAAGCTCCACAGTTGGAATGCTCTCCTACAAAATCAAACAATAAATCATGAGCATTCAACTTAAAAAACACCCTGCTACCCCCTTAATTTGCTGATACTACCACTGTAAACTACAGTGAACAACTAAACTGCACGGATGTCAACCCCAAATATCTAGTCTTGTCGATAAGTAACTGTAAGGTGATCTAGGCAAGGTAGATTCTCTGTAGTAACTAAGCTTCATAGCTTACACTCGGCAAAGAGAACAAGAAAACAGAGATTTGATACTTAACAAGACTCGGTCCGAGTGCGGTTAAGATCTTGCCTTGAACTGAAAGTCATAGGTTCAAGCTCAACTTATAATTCTGTAATCTAATGCTCTAGATGCATAATAATAGATTACGTACCTTAATTGATTCTCTTTGGTAGATTTCAAGGTACTTCTTACTTTCAGTTGCATTCTCCAGCGATTCATAGTTGCGCGGATTATGCTTCTGTTGCGATATTCTTTGCACGCGCTTAACTGTCTTTGTCCTAGCACCCTAGCATTCAATCGACAATAGAAACATTAAAAACATAATGTTGATTTATAACTTCAAGATAGCGGCTTAAGTATTTGCGATTTGAATGGCTGAAATCTTAGGGACGAAAACTAATGTGTATGTCGCATGTTATAGCTATATGTACAGAAGAGTATATGATAGGAACAATAGTAATGATACAAACTTTGAGTAAGCTGCCCAGCTCTTCCATGCATAGAAAACCTTGGTTACTAAACGTTTGCTGAAATAAGAAAAAAACGAAAGTAATAAACGTTAAAATAAAAGTTAATTATATATGCTAACAAGGTTGAAAATTAACAAGCCCTGTAACAAAGCGAGAGAGCGTTAATTTGCATTAATTATACATAAGATAAAATAAAAGTTATTATATATGCTAACAAGGTTGAAAATTAACTAGCCCCGTAACAAAGCAAGAAAGCGATTAAGATTTTGGACTGCTTACTCTAGTTGCTGTGTTAGCTTTGAACCGTTGTAAACTGCTTGCTTCCACTGAATAAATGTACAGCTCAGGGAACGCTGCTCATAATGAATTCTATAGAAAGAAACCAGTAGCGAATTTAACAGTAAAACTGTTTCTTAGGAAAGTCATTTACTCAAGTATATATAATGAGTCGTTTAATCAAGAACTAGTACAAATACTAGTGAAATCATTGTTCAAGCAATGGTCAAAGGTGATGCTGTTAAACATGAAGCAAAAGCAATCATCGAGAAATTTAAGAAAGATAAATTGTGTGCGTATACCCAGTGTTATGCTTTATAAAAAATTGCTTTCTTTAGTTACCTAGCAACATTTGTCATGCGCTGCTTCATCCTTCTTTCCGCCGTATACACTCTCCAAAACTGCCAGCACTTGGAGAGCAAAACAATTCTGAGAGAAAAATTCCGTAACACAAAGACATTACTTTAATAAAAAAAACTGAACATCCCAAAACAATTTTCACAGTCAAGTACAGGCACAAATGTTCTTTGTTCACAATCGAAGTGTCTGTTACACTGAGGTTGCTTTTGGAAAGAGACGAAAACAGTTTTCGGTTGATCGAAACTGTCCCTTAAATAAAAGTCTCCACTTGAGTCTCCACTCCAAAAGTAATTCCTATCATTGTATACAGATTGCAGTGCATGGAGTAATGCTTACTTGAAATGCAATGATGAAATGCTATCTTGTTGCTCCAATGTATACGTCATTTTCCATTTGTAATAAAATGTCGCTGTAGCTTGTCTCTCTGTTGATTTTTCCAGCAGCAATTCTCTACACAATGATGGATATAACAAAGAATATAACTATATGCTCTTAAGCAATAGCTGTTGTTTGTTAGTATACAATACTCTTTGTCCAAGAACAATAGGTTGTACAAAATTGCAAGCTCCAATATATGGGGACTCGGTGTGGTATAATATAAGATCTTACCTTTTCACTGTGAGATGTTTCTCTTT
Organism: Sanderia malayensis; assembly: GCA_013076295.1. Classification (NCBI taxonomy): domain Eukaryota; kingdom Metazoa; phylum Cnidaria; class Scyphozoa; order Semaeostomeae; family Pelagiidae; genus Sanderia; species Sanderia malayensis. Next base: position 6,373 of record RQOL01000427.1, on the reverse strand, counting down.
CCATTTTGTAAATAAAGTCTTCATCCTGTCCTTCGTCACCATCTGCACGGCCGTTGTCCACTAAAATAAAATAAACACAAGTTTGATAAAAAAAGCCTATGCAGAAGCCTATGCAGAAGCCTATGCAGAAGCCTATGCAGAAGCCTATGCAGAAGCCTATGCAGAACCCTATGCAGAACCCTATGCAGAAGCCTATGCAGAACCCTATGCAGAATACGCATGCTCAAATGAAAGTACAGTTTCATCCTGTCATGGTTGACCTGAAAAGACCCCAAATTACCTTGCAATCGTGGCAGCTCACTGTAATAACATCACAATTTACTATGAAGCCACTAAAGGAACTAATAGTTCATTCTGGAGCTCATTATCAAGAGTGTTCGTCATGAAGTGTAGCCTTCATTCATAGAATCATGGATTCAAGTACAGTCACATTTACATGGTTCGAACTCGTGTAATTCGAACGAAATTCTCCGTCTCATCAAAGATCACTGAAGAACCAATCCTCACCAAACAAACCTCTATAACTCGAACTTTTTGTATTTCGAAAATTTCATGCTTCCCCGGGGTGTTCGAATTAAACAAAGTCGATTGCACGTCAACGGTGGTTATAAATATGAAAAAGGTGGTTTATACTATGAAAAGGTGGACAGAAATATAAAACATGATGAACTGGCTTTAAAATATAACGCATACGGATGCAAGCTGCAGTTTAATAAAAAGCGCCCCATAACGCTCTGTTGCGGCGTTTTCGTTCTGCAATGAAACATAACAAATGAATTCATATGGAGAGCGTACCTTTAGCCATGCAGTAGCAAGCGCCTTTCCTCTTCGTTTCTCTAAGTGCTCTCTCAGTAGCTGCTTCCTTGATACCGTCACTGATACAAAAGCGTTGAATGCTTTCCCAATTGTTCTAGTCTCGTGGAAATCTTTAGCCATGACGTCCTTGTCTTGCTGAACACTGCGCATTACATTGAATGTTCTCTTTAATTGTGTTAATTTCCAATGTTCGTTTGCTCTTAAATGGAAAAGAGGGCGATTTGATGTACATAAAATCATTAGTCGAACAATCAAAGGGCCGAATAAAACAATTCGAGATATCAAGAATAAAATCAAGAATGAAATCAAAGAAATTGAGGAAGAAAGATGGGTGTTCCAGGGTATTCGATTTATGATTAATAACTCTGACCAAAATTTAAAAGGCCCCTTCAAACTAGCCCCCTTTATCGGGAGTAGCTAATGAAATAAAATAATAGAAATGAGATAATAAACGGATATTTGAATAATCTTTGTTGCCATAAGAAGTACAGCTGGGACAATTTGCGAACTAAAGACAAGAGAACTCTCTAACCTTTTGAGCTTCATCTGTTCTTCGTTCTTTATCATTTGCCTCAAGCGGAACATGACGCACCATTGTCGAAAGGCTCTTGCCTGCAACGAAAACTTCAATACAAACACTATCGCACCAGATTTTTAAAGAGCGTTGTAAGAGTGATGCGATGCAGTGAAGGCGAGGTACAACGCAGCTGAACATGCTAACTATAATACCTGAGCGATTGTCTCGGTGTATTTGTTGGAATCATCCTGGCGATTCTGCCTGTCTGTAACTTGCACAGCGTATAACCCAATTGACAAGCTCCTTCGCAGTGGCAATGGTATTGGTCTATAAACAGCGTGCAATTGTGTAAGATTGGTAGTGTGTCATTCTTCATTACATTGACATATTGTAATTTGTATGAAATTGTACAACGAGGTTAATTCCTATAATTTTACGGATAGCCACTTCAGTTGTTAGATAACTGTCAACAATATCGGCCAGTTGGCATAAACCATGCCCCTTAAAATTCTCGGAAGAATGGCTGACAATTTTCGTGGTACTAGCGGTATTCGGGTTCGAACTAACTGAAGGCATAGCCTCAATTCAGTCGGAGAAAACGCCTCAACCGTGGAGCACACGGCTACATCACCGTATGTTCCACGTGGCTCACATAGGTAGTTTCATGTTTGATACCTTGCATGGTAACTCGATATAATTGAGGTTTCACTGCAATAGCCTTGCAATTCTATTACCCATGGAAATACAGCACCAATTAAAGAGACAAACTAACCAAATACCGGGGTAAATAAATATCAACAATTGATATAACTAACCGATTTATTTCACTGATTGATTGGGGATCAAATGCGCTGTTTTCTTGATTCAGGCCATGATTGTGAACTAAATAGCGCGATAAACGACGCGAAACATCAGCAGACGCTCTGCCATTAAAGCTAAGCTCATCATAATCAATTTGAAGCTTTGTCGGAGTGTTGGTAGACTCTTCTCTCGAGACTGAATCTTCATATATCCTCGAGAATCGTCCGAAATCATAGCCTCCTGGTGATACAGTCGCATTTGGTCCACGTGCTTTGCGGTTTACGCTGCCATTTTGAATCTGTCTCTCTTCCATGTTGATCGGACCTCGCTTTCGTTTATCTTCCAATAATTCGTTCGGAGTTTCCGTATTGTTGAAAATGTCCATGGAAAAGTTAAGCTCTTTAATTGGCGTTTCCGTGACGCTCTTTGGAATCTTATGGCTGTAATAACTCGGGGATTTTGCGCACCTTGAGATGCCAGCAAGGTTCAAATACCGAGGCGAAGTGAATTTATCATGGCGCTGAATGCCGTTCTTAATCCCATTCGAGGCTATTGAAGAAGAATCCAGATAACTACCATTGTTTTCAATAACCTTTGCGTCTCTGGAATGATTCGGACTATCTTTATGAGGTGTTTGCTGATCATTACCAGTAAATTTGTGACCAATGATATCATAATTAGAATTATTTTCAGATAATAATTTCTTTGAGCTGTCGAAATTTGAAGATTTCAATGTCAGAGATGTGTGTTGTTGAACCATCTCCGTAACTTTTGGACTTTCCGCGACAGGAATATCGCAAATCCTTCCTAAGTCGAATTTGGCTTTGAAACTGTCTCTTGCTTTGAATTTATCCACGGATATCTTTCCATGGACATATTCTCCAATACATTTCGAATTACCATCTCGATCCAGTGATAATGGTAGGCCAGGAGTCTCGAGTTCTTCCCGCTGCCTTTTTGGAGAGTATTCCATCTTCTTCAAAATATCATTGACAAGTCTCGATCTGTAGCTTTCTACTTTGCTTTCCGAACTCTCGTAGGACTTCTTTTTCACGAAATCGTTTCTATTCGCGGCGTGTTTACCAGATCTTAATGGCGGGCTTTTCGAAGGCAAACCAATGAAAATGGACGGCAATGGTACCTTTTCATCACCATCATCATCAACATCATCAACATCATCATTATCAAAGTGTAGTCGATTTGATTTCGTCACTTGTCTGTGTTGCTTCGAATTATTTTCTCTCGCGTTTCTTTCTGACACTTGTGACGAAGACTTCTCCTCGTGACTAAAACTCTTTGAAAGAAGACCCTAAAATATAAACACATTCATGAAATATTGTAATCGTTTATTATTATTATTCTTATTATTAACCGTTACAGATTTTGTAGGTCAAGGACATGTTACTGTTCATGACTATTACTGTTCATGACTATTTAACAATTAGAACACTTAGTTGTCCATTACAAAGAAAACAATTTAACAATGTATACTTCAATAACTTATAATAACAGTTGAAATTCAAGCATTTTAACCTCTTTATCGCTATTTGTTGCGTTTTAGCATAAAACTTAGCATTCGTTCTCTGTCGAAATGTTCTAGCTTTGACAAAAATAATTAAGTCGCGCAGTCAAACGATTTCTTCCCTTTATCAACTTTCAAGTGACAACAACATGTTTTACTCAAAATTCAAATAATATCATAAAAGCCCTGTTTACGCAACACAAACCAACTCGGGGCGAACCCGAGTTAGTTTATATCCCACGTTAGATTTTTGTAGTGTAAACGCAACTAACCCGGGTTCGCCCCGGTGTCGACCCACTTTAAACTGACCCTGTAACAGAGGTGGGTTCGCCCGGGTTAAACTAACTCGGTTTCGCCCCGGGTTAGTTTGTGTAGTGTGTACACCTGTTGCTATGTACAAAGAGCCAACTAAATGTTTGCTTGTTTTTTCACATTATTTGTTCATCAGTTAAAATATCAACAACCACACTACTCCCGAGATCAAACAATCCACTTGTTTTATCTGGGTTTAGCCCCAGCAACACCAAAATGGGGGTAATTTACCCAATTGTAAAGAAACTTTCAAGAGGCCAGATATTTAGGTTGCAAAGCTGAAATATTAGTTTTATTGGGAAATTACTAATTTTTTAAAATTGCTTTCGTTTACGTTGGTCGCTAACAATTTGTTATAGCGTTGCTAAAAGCTAACTAAAACAACTAAATATCAACAAAATGCACTAAAATTAACTAACTAACTAACTAACTAACTAAATAGGATTAATGACATTTAATGTACGAACATTTCTTTGTTATGAATGCCAGTGTGCGAATTGCTAATGAAGTAAATAGTTAAGATTAGTTTTGGTTTTAGTCTTTTCTTGTACAGATTGTAATTTTATCTTCTTTGGATAATATTCCATCTACTTTATAATCTATGTACCTTATGTCATTCATAGAATACAGTTTATCTTCAGTGTTTATAATCCCAACCGATAGTCAAGCAATTGAGAATAATAATTCGGTCAAAAGGTCATGCAGAAATCAAATAAAAACAAAAGTCACCTGTCCTTCGAAGAAAGAAAAGATTTGTTTAAATCAAAAACTTCCACGCAGCTGTTCACTTTGCTTTCAATATCATCACATAATCAAATAAAACAGTATCGAAATTCTTCCTCTAATTCAAAGCCAACTTTTCAGCGTTCAGTATAATCCACTCAGCATATTAATAGATGAAATCTCGTTCATAATTTAAAAACACCGATTACTTTACAACTAGCAATCACGTTTGGAGTGGCTGTCTCAATCGCAAAACAAGCAATATAACCATAGAACACATGCTATATTGACGCTTTATGTTGTTCGGAGTTAAATATTCATGTGATGGTCCTTTGTAACCAGACAATTGATTGTTTAACAAAAGTGATCCAACACCAAACATCCAACTCCGTCTCACAACGGATACGGATATATATTCCGTTTCAAAGTTGTTCACATTACGGAAAACATGTCTGTAAGATTGACCACTGCGCTGTAGTCGAATAAATTGTTCTTTCTGCGCAGTGAACACGTGTATTGTTGAGATTTTGGAACAAAACAATATTTTTTGGATTGGAAAAATTACCGATTCTTTTGAATTCAGCATGTCGTCTGTAAGAGGAGTTTGTTTTTATATTCTGTCACCTTAAAATTGTCTCTTTTCTGTCCAGGGCAATTACCTATGTAATTGCTATAGGCCCCCACCCCACATATCAAAAAGCCTTCTTGCCAAGTTGAAGAGTAACATAGAGTAACATTCCTTTTTCATTGAATTTACATGTATTTTATTTCGAAATGTAAATCCTGACAATATGATACATGAAGAATCTGCAATCAACTAATTTGATATAATATGAATTGTTAATGTATACATGGATTTATTGATGATTTCCCAGAACAACACTTTAAAAGTATGTCCAAATTGCAATACCACAAACAATATAAGACGCCTAAGTTGTATTGGATGTTTGCAAGAATTCCCCAAGCGGAAAAAAACCATCAGAAAGACAAAAAACAGTTTTCATGAAGATAAACGTATATTGAAAAACAGGGTGGGTATGGCAAATTAGAGCAGCCAAAATTTTCATGGTTGCTTTTACAAATTGAATTATTCCAATATGTTATAAAATCAGCAATAGACAAGTGGCATAATGTTGACTTTTTGGGCTTACAAATTGTAGTATTAAAGCAGCTACAGAAGAATATCAACTGCATTACTTCTAATCAAAATTACTGCATCCTTTGCAGCTCAGCTTCTTTTCTTCAATTTTCAGATTGACATGATGTTTCAAAATCAAAACTGTGAGTTGATAGTAATTGGCTTTCACATCAACGAAAAAAAAAACACATTGTGGACATATAGCCCAGATGAATCATGTGGAAGTAGTTTTTTAGCCAGTGAGAATGGAACTTTGGTTACCAAAATATTCAAAACATTTATTCAAAAGGAACAATGTAAGCTTGTGTACTTATAATTATACATTAATTTTTAGACAAACTTGACCATTTTACGAGTGCACCATTTCATAATTGTTTTATCTTTTTAAAGGTCAGAAACAATCTTCTACATCTTTCAATGGTAAGCATTTAAGCTGACTATTATTTCTGTTATATGTGTATTCAAATCTTCTTAATAAAGAACACAAATCGAATTGATAACACAATTGATTCTTTTGCCTTCTCTCTTGTAATTGCACAGTTTG